>JAEQBH010002597.1:600000-957025 GCA_016808115.1 Tetrastigma voinierianum | reverse complement strand
AGAAACTCTCTTGCCTTTGTCCTTGAAGTCCAATAATAAATTGACGTTACATGAAGCCTAATGTCACTGATTAATATATTGAATCACAGAGGTCCAAGACCCCCCAGGACAATCATATAATGCCTACAATTCTGACTTATACTGAAGGTTATTGACCAGCTAAGCTCCTTGGTTGGATCAAACCCATATGCTGTAGACCGCCGTTCTGCAGATAAAACAATTTCCACCCATTTTGATATGATTTCGGTAATGCAATTACTGAATATTAGAACGACCCGGAAGTTGAATTCAATCCAATACTCCGCCTTTATACATACAAGAACGAAAAATGAAACAGAAACCCAAAAGAAACTCATAATTCATACAGAAAACAGAAACAAAAGGACTCACTGGTATCAATGTCTCTTAATCTCCACTTATCACCCAGAGACTGGACGACCAGCCTGAACCGGAGCTTGGGTCTTGCAGAGAATCCCACCTTGCAGAAATCCCGATGAGGGAAGAGAGGAAACAGCGCAGTTTTTGATGGGCTTATATGGGTTATTGAGAGTTTTGAATACATCTTTTTTCTGCGTCTCTACAGCTCTTCCTCTCTGTTTCCTCAGATTAAACCCCTTAACCTCTGTTCATGAATGATGTACGGATAGAAGGAAGAAGGCTCACGGAACTGGGTTATTACCTTGCTTATATGCACAAAAGACATGTGCTTTGCCTTCTTGGATTCAGCCACTCTACACTTTTCTAGCTTTCCAAACACTATTAACAGAAAATTTAAAATAGAAAATTACACAGACTGGCTTTATTCTTTATTTTTTTTTATATCAAAAAGTGAAAAGTACAAATAATTTAATATAAAAATAAAATTTGAGCATGAATATATAATAATCTGGCAGGCATGAAAGAATGAAACATACATTTATAAAAACCAAATCAAATATAATAAAATGAAATCACTTTCAAACTATTCATCATCCCTAGCTGTGTATCAAAAGGTGTGAAAATGGAAAATGAATAATCTAGTCACATATTGGAGTCCTAATAAAAATAATTCACTATATTATAATTAAAGTCTTTAAAAAAATATCACTCTCAAATTGAAAAAAAGCGAGTGGGGTTTGACCAATTCCCAATTTAAGAAAATAAATTTCTAAAAATTAAAAGAATTATTTAAAAAATAAGTTAAAATATTGTAATTATTTCTAAAAATAATAAAAATCTAAAGTCATTAATTTTAATTTTAAAAGTGAAATGGAAAAGTTTGGGTTTAAAATAACCCATTTTATAAAATAAAATTTTTTTAATTCCAACCAACTTTTGTTCAAAAATGAGCCCAAAGAGAAATTTAGATTTTTTTATTTTTTTAATTTAATTTAAAACTATAGTTTGAAATTATCGTTTAATTTAAAAATGAATCCGTAATTTTATATGGGCTTCAGAGGCTTTAAATATAATCTTATAATCAATTTTTAAAATAAAAAGGTCATTTTTTCTCAAACTCCACTACATGTCCACTCAAAGTATTTTGGCTCTACTTATTTTAATGGAATATTAAATGAAACACAAGGACATGAATATGGAAGATAAGGAACTGCCCTATTACAGTGACTAAACCAGAGGCTACACTTAGAATCACAACTCTATGGCCTTATCTCTTCATTTCCATCTTCACTTCTCACTCATACATTCAACCCTCCAAGCCTTCATTCCCATTACTTCTCAATTTCAGTACTTCCACTAACCTAACTCAATTGAACCATAACAGCTTTAATGATGAACAATTTGAATCCTTCACCTTCCAAGAAATGGAGAGCTGGGACTTTCTTTCTGCTTTCTGAAGAAGGGAAAGGATGCTAAACTATCATGAAGAGCTTCTTGATTCCATTGCCCCACTTGATAGAGGTGCTGATGCTGATCTGAGGATCAAAGGGCCACCAGGTTGGGATTTCTTTCCATTGTTTCCTCTTGCAATGTTTTGGAAGTAATTATGTTGATTTTGGGTGTGAAGTTCAGAGGTGCAGTAAATTCCTTGCATTTGAGTTTGGTATTTGCATTTTAAACTAAGCTTGTTGATCTTATCGGCTAAAAGCAATGCTCTTTCTTTGATGTTGAAGAGAGAAATTGAAGCAACATAAGGAGGACTGAATTTACTTTTTCTACTTTTCAAAAGAACTATTCAGGAGAAGATAATATTCATTTTTACTATTAGTGAAGATCAACTCCAAAATTCTTGTGTTACGCCTAGTTTGTAAGTTATTTAAGTTTCATAACCTAGCCAGACGAATTTTTTCAGGTCAGTGGCTTTATGATCTAATTACTCCCATTTAAATATGATATAAAACTAAGAACCATGAATTAAAGACAGGGGAGTCCTGAGAATAATTTTGATTATAGACTGAGGAAAGGCAGGGCAATTGGCCTTTTTGGGTTATTTGTTAATGATATCTTTAATTCTCAGAGAAACTTTCCATGTTTTCCCTGTGTTCCCCTTCTCTTCTATATCCCATTTTAAGAGTGGATACATCTCCTCAAAATTACAATGTTTAGAGCCTTTGCTGTTAGAATATTGATGTCCAGGAAATTCCATTTTGAATTGGTTCAGATTGTTACTATAGAACCAAAACCGGGCGCTGCTTTTCTTGAACTTTGCAGAACTGATTGAACTATGTCATGCTAATTTAAAACCAGATGGAAAATATAGTTATTATTGGTTGATTAACACTGTTTTTATTCTTTTCTTCAATATTTATGTCAATTAGATTGCAAGTGAACTTGAAGCGGTCAATCCAATAAAGGAGCCACTGAAGTCTGATTTATTGAATGGAAAATGGGAGCTTATATACACGACTTCACAATGATTTTACAAACCTAGGTACAGTATGGTCCTATTCTTTAGTTGTAATTTAGATGGGTATTCATATTTGTTCTGAGACCTTGATGTCTTTTAAGATATTTGCTAAGTTAGAATCTTGATTAGACAATTTAACTTAAAAGCAATGAATTGCAGAACACACTCCACAGGTTTTATGATCTATTTCTAGTGACTACCAAGTAGGAATAAATTATTTCAAAGATAAAGTTCTACTGAACTATTCTGCTTTTCCTTTCTTAAAAATACATTCTAATGACCCACAGATACCATTGTGACAGAGACCTAAATTCTAAGGTCAAATTGCAAACTACCAAGCAATCAATGTGGATACTTTAAGGGCTCAGAATATGGAATCTTTTCCATTCTTCAACCAGGTAAATTTTTAGTACTTCCCACATTTGTTTACTCTCTGATTGATATTCGTTTGGGTTCTTATTTTTATTTTATATATATATCTGTTTGTTTTTTTGTTGAAGTGTTGAGAACAGAAGTTTGTACTCTTAGTTAATACCTTGCAATGGAGTTTTTCTGGTATTTCAGTGTAGCCCTATTCTCTGGCTCAAACCCCCTCCCTTTTTTTTGTATTGATATGGCATGAAGTATGGACAAGTTTTGCACTCTCAAACGTGAGAAAAAAGTAAGCACTAGACATGTATAGAATTGGAGTCTAACCATGACTCATGAGTAGATGTGAAGTTTACTCTATTCTTTAGTTCAACGGGATTGACTATTATGGTAGTCAATCCATCACCTACTCCCTATTATCGAGGAATGGTTTTCTTGAAGTAGAGACCCTTGTTGGCTCATGACTGTAATGCACTCAGCCCAAGTGTGTACAAGTTAATAAATTAATCTTTATTGATTATCCTACCTCGTCTTGAAACCTGCAGTTAGAAGCCACTTCTAGGCTTTTACCCTTCCTTGGTCTCACTGGGTTTCTGAAACTGTATGTTTCGCATTTAACTGAATTTTGTCCTGAGTGAATCTCTTTTACTAGACTGGACATCTTCAAATCTCATCTCTAATATATATGTGTCTGTGTGTGTCCTTTTTTTAGGCTTTTACTCCAACTACTGCTGAAACAAACTCAGTTGACTTGGGCTTGCTCCCTATCTTACTATCTTACACTATTTAAATACCATGGAGACTTAAACTTGAGATGTGTATCATTACCAACAATACAGGATCTGATGTGATTTCTAATTGCTTTCTCTTCTTTGAATACAATTTACTTTGTTTGTGGAACTATATCTCATATTGATGAAGTAGTAATTAAGGCACTAAGGGAAATAAAATCTTTAATTAGGTATGAAATTTTCCAATGAGGGTTAGTATTTGCACAGGATTAGCGGTGACTTTAAGGCAAGAAGAAGAGAGCAAGACTGTCAATGCACTACCCCAAGGCTAGTCCTTGCTTCAATGAAAACACCCAAATAAATCCAAATCTGATATTTAATCCACTTCAAGACAATGGCGATATTATACCTGCGATACAAATAGCTTTAGTTGTTTAGAAAAACATTGTAGTAAATTACTAAATCATTTTAGTTTTCTGAAAAGTCAACAGGCAAGCATGCTGTTGTTTATTTTGTCTAGCAATTTAATTTTGATGTTATAATATACACATTCAAATTAACATTTCCCCAATGCCTTTTTTCTCCAATTACAAACTTGCCACATGATTTTGAAGTACAAATTTCCATGACAGAAACTGCCAGTTGACCTACCCTTTAAACCACTCAAATACATAATACATGATGTACCAAATTGGTATATAAGAAAGAGAGAGAGAGCTTCAAACTAGGCTAGAAGACCATTTTCATGACCTGATGATCTGGTAAAGAAAATTAATGACCATATCATGTATTTAATTATTTTAAAAGAAAACAAAAATCATTACTTCAACCACAAAGATAGTCAAGGGATATTCAGGTTTTAAAGGTTCATACTTTCATGTAAGAAATTCAATTCATTACATTTTTTAATTATTTGTGATTCAGTAGCAATATTCAAGTTTTGTTAATGTAACTACATAATTGCATTTTGACAGTAATTGATAACAATTACAAGATGCAAGTATATTACATAATGCAATTAACTGTAACTAAATTTTATGATATAGATCTATTACTCAAGATGTTATTAAACATGTATTCAGATGTACAAAAATTCTTGCTAACTGGACCATACTTGTAATCAATAAAGTAATCTTCTCTAAGTTGTTTTACACCTAATGTTACTTGTTTCTAATTCAAATAGATGGAAACGATAAGCGGATAATATGTTTAACCAGTTTAAACTTTATTAGGTTTCCTCTTGTATAAAGCATGAAGGAAGAATTGGAAGAAAGAACTCTCTGTATTTTCATGATCTATTATGAATATATATATACAAAAGTCAATCTAACCTTCCTAATAGATTACAACTCTATGTTAAAAGTTTTCTAATGTGCTATAACCTCTATGTGTGTAAAGTAGATATGCTATAACACTCCCCCAAGTCGAGATAGATATTAACTGGCGCCCCAACTTATTACCATATTTATTTAAGGCAGAAGGCGACTGAGGCACAAAAGCCTTGGGGTCTTGAGGGGCGCAAGGCGCACTCTGAGGCTGGCTTTTTTATTAGAGTAAGACTCTACCTAATACAAATAAAATTATATATCTTAAATTAAATATTGTCTATAATTTTCAAGTGAAATAATAAAATATAATAAAGTAAAGTTGAATATCAAACATTAATAGTGCTCCCATCATCCAAACATTAAAGTTCAAAAACAAAATAATAAACATCATTAGTGTTTCTATCATCACAAAAATCTATAGTTCAAGACAAAATAAACACTCATGTATCTCCGCATCTAAATCTAAATCAAGAAAAATCGCCATCATTATCATCCCCATCATCAATCTTCCACTCCCTTCTCTTCTATATCTTCCTCTCTCGATGAATAGATCATCTCTTCGTCTTCATCAATCAAAGCAAGAGTAGAGTATGTTTAGAGCTAGATGAACTTGAGTTTGGTTTTGTGTTGGTGTTTTGCTTGCTTTAGCTCTTGTATAAACCCCTAGCTCCTCATATCCACTTAGCTCTTGCAACATCACCCCATGTTAAATCATCAACTTCTCAAACACCAAATCATCTTCTGCAGCACCTTCATCTTCCATTCTTCCCATCAACCATTCGCTATCATCTATATCTTTCAAGATAATGATCAATGGTATGACGCCGCATATCTTTCATCAAGGTTCAAGTTGTAATTTTAATGTACACCAAATCATTCAAGCGCTGGATGGTCCAACTATTTCCTCTTGCTATGAATCTGAAAACAAATAGTTTTCTTATAATTATATCTCAATGTTTTAGTTTCTAAGAATCTAAGTTACATTAAAGAATGTTGTAAAGAGTCTAAACTCTAAAGACACAAATCCAATCGCATGCAATTGCTCTACTTAACTTACATTCTCCTCAAATATACTCCAATTCCTTTCACAACCGATGCACTCACACGTTAGGCTGAGAACCTCACGCAAACTTTTTGCAAACTCTCTAGTACTTCTGATCCAAACATTCTACCATTCAGCCAATTAATATAATAAATTCTTAGTTAGAACTTGAACTTTAAACTATTTTAACCAAACATATATAGTTATAATTTAATGCACTAATTAATAAAAACCAAAGGACTAACTCCTCGAGGTTTAGCTCTCTTGTTCTAATAGCAAACCTGGCTACCAAAAAAGGTCTCTAGCATGCATGTAATACAAGTCTGAAGGTTGTGATATAATTCAGATCTTGTTCATCTCTATTTTCACCAATCTCGACATGCAACTACATACATCTTCAAAGATTTTTGAATCTAGGTCCACTCCTAATCCTTTTGTATCATAATAGAACTGTGGGTTCAAAATACCCAGCTGAATGCAAAGGCCATGAAGTCGAACCTCCCCACCCCTATATCAATGATTTCCATAGATTTCTATACTTCTCTTCATCCTAGCATTAAAGCTTCTTGACAATGACTTCCTTCGCCTTTTCATGGTCGTGATAAATGTAACCCATGGGGGAGGCCTTTTCACTTTTCATCCACCAACGAAGCACACGTACAAGAGGGCCCGACACCTTCAAACAAAACACTACAGTTGTTCCAAAAGAAGACATGAAAATTATATTGGCTACATTTTTCCTTTTGCTCGCTTGCCTCATTTACTTCTATCTTAATCGAACTAGTAAACATCTTTCCTGTTGTTTTTGTTCATTGATACGGATAAGGTGATAGCCGTTGCAAACCGAGTCTTGTGCGGTGTCTTAACAACCCCTTTGCTCGCAAATCGCCCCATCATGTCGAGCAAACCCGCTCTATTATAGATGTAGCCACTATGGATATGGCCCTCTCTATTGTCTTCTCGATGTGTGGTAGTTTTCCAATATTCTAGTATCGTTTTTCAAGACAATGTGTTATTGGTGTCCAATACAAATGTGGTCTTTTTCTTTCCAACATCCTCCCTACATAATTTAAACAAATAATAAATAGATAATAGATGTAATCACTTACATACAAAAGTAAATGAAAATTTCAAATTAAATTATAAGTACCTGCAGCCACATAATTTGAAGTATTATCCGTTATCACTTGAACAACATTGGCTTCACTACTTCCACCTAACTGTCAAGCAATTCAAACAATTTCTCTCCCGGCCTTGACCATAGAAGAAGCATCAATAGATTTCCATAAACATGGTCCCTCTTGGAAGAATCTACCAAGAAATTCACCAAAGACCTTTCCTTCCTATCAGTCCATCCATCTGACATAATTGAACATCCATTTTTGCTCCATTCTATGAAATGATCCTTCATTGAATCCTTTGTAAGAGCCAATTCTTTCTTGAGGTTAGTAACCCTTACATCATGAAAACTTGGTCCTCAGAGTCACACCATATTGCCCACCGCGGCCTCAAGCATCGGGTTGAAAACTAAAGATAGTTCACCGTATTAAATAATCGCGGCATCATACATCCATCTACAAAAGAGTATATCACTCTCTCCTCGCCTTCTTGTAGGCATTGTTGATAGTAGTTTGAGTATTTTTTCTATTTTGAATAACCATTTCGATTAGGAGGAAGAAACATCCATAGGACTCGCTTTATTCTCTTCAAGCAACTACCACTACCACTACCACTACCACCACTTCCCCTCCATTGCTACCACCACTAGAAACATCCTTTCTCTCCCATTTTAATACTAGTAACTCCGGTCCTCATCATCTTCATCTTGGAACCCAACATATCCTCATTCATGAGGACTCCCAAAACTCATTTGATTTTTTTCAGTTTTTTTACTAAAGATAAAATCTTCTATTTCTTTCCTAACATGTTCGACATCTTGTACACTTTTTCTAATTTCTAAATCCTCCAACAAAAGGTTGCTGGTCTATAAATGCCTCCTTTAGTTACTTGGATTAGTTAAAATACAAATGAGTGTATTTGTATCTTTCTCATTTAATAAACGGCATATTTCCATCCCGATCTTTCTTCCACTCTAAGGCCTCTACTTCAACTTCATCTCTTTGTTCATTTTGTGTATCTTTACAACAAATCAACAATAAAATAACAATTATATTGAGAAACGATGAAAAAATATACATAATATATTATATATTATAAATCTATAAATTATAAACATACTCCATGTTTGCCAAACAAATAAAACTGTTTTAAATTTTTGTTCAATTTGTTTCATAATTTTTCATAATTTATTTTCTATTTTTCACTCTAGATTTTTTCCTATTTTTTGTACATTAATTTTCTGAAATTTCGATTTTTTCTAAGTTTTTGAAAAAATTTTCCTCATTTTTAATATTAATGTTCGTGAATTCAAAAATTTTTGCAGATTTTTCCTATTTGTATACACTAAGTTTCTGAAATTTCAGATTTTTTCTGTTTTTTGAAAAATTTTCTCATATTTTTAATAATAAATTTAAGAATCTGGAAATTTCAGATTTTTCCTATTTTGTACATTAATTTTCTTGAATTTCGTATTTTTTCAAGTTTTTGGAAAATTCTCTATTTTTAATAATGTTCTAAGAATTGAAAAATTTGTGATTTTTTCCTATTTTGTACATTACTTGAAATTTCGTGATTTTTTCTAAGTTTTTTTGAAAATTTCCTATTTTTAATAATAATGTTCTAAGAATGTTTCTCTACTTTTATAAGATTTTTTTTCACAACAAAAATAGGAAAATGAAAAAAAATACCTCTTGAGTCTTTCTTCTTCCCTCTTCAAACCGGGTTTCAGGAGTGTTTTTGGCTGCTTTTGTGGTTTTGGGATGAAATCCGAGAAAGAGGGGGTTTATAGGGTTTAAGGTCGAGACAAATTAAAACGACGCTGCTTTGTCACTGAAGCTTCCAAAACGCCGTCATTTGTCGCTTTAAAAAGAAAACACCCAAACGACGTCTGCTTTGGGTGTCTGATTTTAAAAAACAGCAGAACTCCCCAAACGATGTCGCTTGGGTGTTTTGATTTAAAAATACACCAACCCAAAACGACGCTGGGTCAAGGGTCTCTCTTTCTTCCCGCGATGATCCGATCCGACACGCAGCCAGCTCCCGCCTCTCCCGACAACGCACACCGCTTGGGATTCCTCCATTTTCACTACCAAAATAGAAAAAAAAAAAAAGAGACAAGAAGAACGAGAAGAAGGAGAACGACGCCGTTAGCTTGCTCAGCCGCCGCCCCGACCGCAACAAGCCTCGATTTCTCCATTTTCGACGGCCAAAAAAGAAAAAAAAAAAGAGAGGAGAAGAATGGGAAGAAAGGGAAGAAGGGCGTACCTGGTGAGCCGACAACTGGAAGCCCGAAGCCTGGACACAAATTCCGGCGCCTCACACTCGCGCTTCACCCGGCGCAGGCGTTTCACCTGGAGTGGTGGCATAACTATGCTTATTACATATAATTCAACTCCGGGCCCCCACGAGGGCCTGTGGAAGATATCACCCAATTATTTTATTTTATTTTGATAGGCAAACAAGATCATATATTAAAAGGGGGAGGGCCACAAACAGGCACCCCAACAAGGTACACTAGAAGTATACAAAAGAGCCGAAACGAAACATAATTAAAACAACAACAAAGACAAAACACCCCACCACACAAACTACATAGAACCCAACACTCCTCTTAAAAAAGAAAGATTCATATCAGGAATCATAATTGCCCACTCACGAAAAGACCTTAGAAAGGAATCTCAAATTTATCTAGCAGTGGAGAATTGCAAGTCCCTCAAACCACTTTGTTCCTCTTCCATCCGCATTGCCCACAACAAGCACATGGAAGTGCCCGCCACAACTTTGTGGTTTCATTTTTCTAGGTCAACCATCCTAAAAGCAAATCTTAGACCAAGTAGGGACAAACCCACCCGCCATCGACATGAAACAAAGAAATTCACGTTCCAAATCTGTGAGCAACAATGAAAAGATGCTCCAAAGCTTCTTCCTTTTGCCCACAAAAAGGACACTTGCTTGCTAGAGAAAAACCACGTTTTTTAAGCTGATCCATAGTCAAAATCTTTCCCCACCACACCTCCCACACAAAAAACCCCACCTTTGTAGGCACAATGGGATTCGAATCATTTGATGACACTAGATGTTGTCTCCCCCCCTTCATAGGGATATAAACTAGACTGACCGAGAAACATACCATCCTTCGCTCCCATTCCACAAATTCTATCAACCGAGAGGTTTAAGCTTTTGAGATTTAAATAGCATAAAATAAATCTCTGCGGCTTCTAGTTCCCAATCATTTACGTGTCTCTCGAATCTAAAGTTCCATCCTCCTTCTGTCCCATTGGTTTCCCACAAATCCGCCACCATATCCCCTTTCGAGCTAGCCACCTCGAAGAGGGAAGGGAAAGAGGAGCAAAGGGGGGCTTCACCGCACCAGACATCCTCCCAAAATCTAACTTTGCGTCCATTTCCCACTTCAAACGAACAATTCTGCCTGATCTGAATCACTTCTTTACAATATCCCCAGAAAGGCCGACCCTAAAACTCCGCTCCTGAGAGTTGGGAGAACCAGCCTCCTCCATACCATACTGTAGGCTAATAATGCTCCTCCACATTGCCTTTTCCTCCATAGCAAATCTCCAGTTCCACTTTCCTAAAAGTGCCTTGTTAAGATTTGAAAGTTTACGAATGCCAAGGCCACCTTTCATTTTGCTCGTGCAAACACTATCCCACTTAACTAGATGGATCTTCCTTTCAAGGTTGCCACCATAGAAAGCCCTCAATCTTCCAATCCGACCGACTTTCCTAGGCAATCGAAACAGGATACGATATAGGTGGGAAGAGGGATTGTACCTTCTAATCAACGTGAGTCTTCCACCTTTAGAAATGTATTGCCTCTTCCAGTTAGCCAATCTTTTCCGAAACCTCTCTTCAACCCCATCCCACACACTAGAAGCATTTCGTTTAGCTCCCAAAGGCAGCCCTAGGTACTCTGCAGGAAGATACCCAATTTTGTAACCTAATTCGGTGGCTAAATTTTCCACATTTTCAACCCTACCCACCGGTATCAAGGAGCTTTTATTTAAATTAATACTCAACCCAGACATTGCTTCAAACCAAGCCAGAATCCAACTCAGATAAGCCATTTGATCTTCCGTGTCCTCACAGAAAACAAGAGTATCATCTGCAAACAACAAGTGTGTGATCTGCCTTCAGGCTATTCCTCCTTTAAACTTGTAGCCAATAAAACTCCTCAACTATGCTTAACCACCAAACGAGAGAAAGCTTCCATCCCTAAGACAAAAAGGTAAGGGGATAGTAGATCTCCTTGCCTCAGCCCCCTCGAACTCCTAAAAAAACCTTATGGGCTACCATTTAGCATGATTGAAAAGGAGGCGGTGGAAATACACCACTGAATCCATCCCATCCATTTCTCTTTAAAGCCCATTTTACCCAACACTGCTGTGAGAAAGTTCCAATTAATTTTATCATATACTTTCTCAATGTCCAGTTTACAGAGCACCCCTTTTACCTTCTTCTTCAACATTGAATCGATGACTTCATTAGCAATCAAAGACGCATCAAGAATTTGTCTTCCTTCCACAAATGCATTCTGAGCTAAATTCACCAATTTATTCATCACCTTTTTCAGCCTATTAGCCAGGACTTTTGCGATCAATTTATAAATGCTTCCAGTTAAGTTGATGGGTCTGAAATCTTTTAGTTCCTCAACCCCTCCTCTTTTCGGAATTAAACAAAAATGTTGAGTTCAAGCTTCTTACAAATCTCCCATGCTCATGAAAATCTCTAAACAGCCCCATAATATCCGATTTAACAACATCCCAGCCAAACTGCCAAAAAGCCACCGTAAAACCATCCGGCCTTGGAGCCTTATCCCCATTCATGTCAGCCAAAGCAACGTGAACCTCCACTTCTGTGAAAGGCACCTCTAGACTTGAAGCCTCCAAGTCATTAAGTCTAGAGAAGTTCAGCCCCTCTGGACTGGCCCTCTAACCCCCAAGATCTCCAAAGAGTTCCTTAAAAGCCTTCACAATGCCAAATTTTACTTCCTCTTTTCCATTTAACCATTGATCACCAATACGGATCCTGTCAATGTTGTTCCTCTTTCTATGAGAATTTGCCAGTTTGTGAAAAAAACCAGTATTCCTATCCCCCAACTTGAGCCAAATTTCTCTCGACTTCTGCCTCCACAAAATTTCTTCCATGATTGCCCACTTCTTGAAATCCTCCATAGCACCCAACCTATCCTGACGCTCTCCATCCGATAGAGGTCTCCGGCTTTCCATATCATCCCAAAGAGCAACCTTTTTCAACGCTGACTTCTTTTGTTCCTCCACATTACCAAAAACCTCCTTGTTCCAAACTTTGAGCTTCCTTTCAGGGCTCTCATCTTCTCCATCAGCACATAACTATGAGTCCCCCGAAATCAAACTCCGTCACTAATCAGAATAAGATCCTTAAACCCCTCCACTTTAAGCCACATATTCTCAAATCTAAAGGGAGAGGGACCCTTTGGCCAAGAACCCCCTTCCAATAAAATTGGAGAATGATCAGAAATGGGTCTAGAAAGAATGCTTTGTGTCACCTTACCAAACTGGCAGTCCCACTCTTCAATAAATAAAAATCTATCCAACCTAGCCATCCTGCCATTGTTAGGGCCCCCTTTCCAGGTAAAAATGCCTCCCTGCATAGGCATATCTTTCAATTTCAACTCATCCGCGTAACTCAGAAGCGCCATTGATCGAGTGAAGCAACCTTCTCTCTCTGCTCTTTCCTAGGATCACGAATTACATTAAAATCCTCCCTAACACACCAAGGGCTCCTCAAAGCCCTCACAGCCCCCCACTTCATCCTGCAGCTCTCCCTCCTCCCATTCACAGTGGGACCATAAACCCCCGTGAAAACCCAAATGAAATCCTTCTCCACAAGTTTAAATCTACAAGATAAAGAATATTGGCCTTCCTCCTTTTCTAATAACTGAATAACTCGAGTATCCCAGAAAATGAGGATACCCCCATACGCTCCTTCACCCTTAATGTTCACCCAATCTAAAAATCTTCCCACCCCCAAACTTCTAATCATTCGATTAGAGACCTCCTTCAGTTTTGTCTCCTGTAAACACACAACATTAGCCCTTTGCATTTTAATGAATGCCTTCAAGATTTTCTTCGCTTCCCCATCAAGTAGGCTCCTCTAACATTTTAATATCATCCAACTGTTTCCAAATTTCTCATATATCCCGTAATCAGTTCGAGTCGTATTTTTCTCTCAACAAAATGACAATCTATCTCAATATGTTTAGTCTGCTCATGAACATGGGATTTTAGATGCAGATTATTGTGGCTGGTGAAATTCTGCTTTTGTCACACCGTAGTTTTGTTTGATTGGTGTCTCAATGTCGACTTCCATCAAAGAGTTGATGAAGCCTAATATTGATCTCACATACGGACTGTGTCATCGCTCTATATTTAGCCTCTATACTAGATTGAGAGAAAACACTTTGTTTCTTACTCTTCTATGAGACTAGATTCCCTCCAACAAACACACATGTATCTGGTTGCACTGCTGTCCTCCTTAGATCGTGCCCAATCAAGGCCCCAAAAGCACTCACTATGTTTAAGCTCGTGGATTACCGTATAAAATACCACGCTCGGGGTCTTTCTGGGCAATATAATTTGTTCTGCTTGCCCAATGATCAACTGTAAGTGAGAAGACATGCATTGACTTATAACACTACCAGAGTGATGCACACGTGGCGTGTTACTATAAGAGGGCCTGCAATTTCCCAACCAACCTTCCTATTTCTCGTGGTCTTCAAACACCCGCCTCGTGTCAGAGGCTTTGTGCCATAAACACTTCTGGTTTTGTTGCTAATTTTCCTTCTCTGCATATAATAAATCCTCACATATTTCCTTCAGGATAAGAAGATTCCACATTTGCCTTCATAACTTCAATACCCAAAGTATTTTAAAGATCCCTAAGTTCTCATGCTGAATCTACTAAAAAAGGACTCGAGTGAAGATATACCTGCTATATCATTTCCAGTAATGACAATATCATCAACATACACAACTAATAAGATGATACCTGCTTGAGAATTTCTATAGAAAACAAAGTGATCAGATTTGCCCTTCCTCGCAGCCAAATTCTCAATCACTTCACTGAATTTTTCAAACCATGCGCGTGGGCTCTGTATTAAGCCATATAATGATTTGCGGAGACGACAAACTCGACCAATCTCCCCCTGAGCAACAAACCCGGGAGGTTGCCCCATATAAAACTTCTTCTGCAAGATCCTCATGAAGAAAAACATTTTTAATATCAAGTTGATGGAGGTCCTAACTATGAGTTGTTGCTAGAAATATAAACAACCGAATATAAGTCAACTTGGCCACCGGAGAGAAAGTATCAAAACAATCCACCCCATAAGTCTGGGCATACCCTTAAGAATACTAAGTAGCTTTCAAACTACAATTGATCCACTGGATTAACCTTCTCCTCAGAACACTAGGTCAACAAACCAGCAGACCAAAACCTTCAACGCAGCTCGATACCATGTAGAAAGCAAGAAGGAAGAATTGGAGGAAATAATTCTTTGTATTTTTCATTGATCCATCATGAATATATATACAAAAGTCAATCTAACCTTCCTAATAAATTTCAATTCTATAAGGCAAGTTTCCTAATAGGTTACAACTCTATATGTAAAGTAGATATATGCTAAAACACTTCTATTCATCGATGCACTAGATATTTTAGGAGTTGTCTGAGTTCTCGACTCACAAATTTCTAAATTAAGGATGTCGAAAAGACCCATCCAAGGATTAGGTGTTAAGATAAAGGCCTCTTATGAATTATGAGAGTTTATAGTCAGAGCCAAAAGTTTAGCATGAGAGGCATCGATGCATTTAAGCAAAGGTAGATTAAGCACAGAGTGGAACGGGAATGTATCTTAATGGTTCTAAGGTTAAGTTTGGTTCTTGAAAATTTGAGGGAATATAAAAGGAAAGGAAAGTAGAGGAGGAAAAAATAGAAGGAAAGAAAATGAAGAAAATAAAAATAATGTTAAAAATCAATAAATTATTTTTCTTTGCACCTCTAGACTCATTGTGGCTATTTTAACCATCAATATGAAGTTTAACAAAAAAAAAAAAAAAAAACTGATCAATATGAAGATTAAGTGATTTAAAATGTATAAATTTGTAACTAATTTTAATTATATTTGATTTTCTTTAAGAATTTCTATAGAACAAGTAAAACATGAGAATAATTTTCTTTAACATTTTTTTTCTTTCCTGGGTACTTTTTGGGAACCAAAGATCTTGAGAATTTTAATTTTTGGGTTCTCACCCTACCTTTTGTGGGTTTTTTTTGTTCCTGCCATTGAAGCATGTTGTAGATACTAAGAGCTAGCTTTAGCTAAGTACATAGTACAGTTAGATAATGATCGATTAGTTTTCTGTTTGTGAATATTATTTTTATTCTTCAAACTGATATTTTATTGCACAAATATTGGCCCGTCAAGTTCACATCAACATTCTGTAGGTGACAGCAGATTTAACGCCTCTAATCAAAAGGGTGGCTGTAAAATTTGATTCTTTCAAAATTTTGGCTGTAAGTGTTCTTGTTGCTTTAATCATTTCATGTGTGTACTTAATGTTTACTTATTGCATTTCACGAGTAACATTGAAACTTAAACTGCTCCTTTTGTTGCTTACATAAGCAGAGTTTAAAGATTTAGATATCAAATTTTGCATGGTATGCAGATTCCATAAATTTTTTACCCCCCAGTGGTCAAGTAACAATAGTAGAAAAAATGACAAAGTCCTTCTACACATTCTCAGGAAACCTTTATAAGAGTAATATGGCACTTCAAGTTGACAATGAGACTAATTTTTTTCTTTTTTATCTTTAGCTTAATCGATGTGCTAATTTAAATGAATAATTTGTGTACATATCTGTACTTCTCATGCTAACCATATCTAACTCTTCGACATCGGTATTATCTTTTATATACAATTCTGAAACATGCCATCTACCTTTTCATTCAGTTATTTACTAGTCCTTGGATAAAAGTACACATGAAGCCTCTTCTCTTTCCAAAACACGCTCAAAATATCGATATTAAATGATGCATAACATATCTGCACATATTGCTTGAATTTCCACAGTTCCTTAACATGCATAGTGACGTCTTTTTGTCGGTACAGATACCTATTGCAGTAATTTAGGAGCTTCCCGTGGCGAGTTGGAAATTACATACTTGGATGAGGAGTTAAGGTGAGTTAAATATAGTTTATAAACTTATATGAGCTTGAAAGCCATAGTTCTACTCATTCAGATCTCTTTCAAATTCTCTCCTTGACCCATCATGTTTACTTTCTCAAAGCAAAATGAGGAAACTATATAAATTACTACTAATTTCATTGTGGAGGAAAAGAATCTAGAGATGCATCTTGAGGGTTTATGTTTAGGTTTTTTTTTCCCTGTAAAGAAAAAATTGTTAGAGAGGTTAAAATATTTATTGCTGTTGTTGCTACTTGTAGTCGTAATCATTGCAATCTACCCAAAAAAAAACACGATCACTAGGTTCTCAAAAACATTGACTGCCTGAAAACGATACATGCACAGCTATATATTGCAACCTCACAGCCAACCCTGGACTACAAAAACCAAGGCAATATATGAAGTGCAGAAGACACTCGTATACAGAAAATGGTTTGTAACTTTATAGTTGGTCTCCTGCTAAAAAAGGTTCCTTGATCTTCAAAGCCCCTGTTTTGCCGCAGCTATAACTTCTAATTACTGTTCATTTCAAAAGGATCCTTACATATATAAGAGCTTATTAAGAAAAGATATGTTGGTGTTTGCTTATTGTTTTTTATGATTTGTAACCAAGATAATATTAAGTTAGAAAAACGAATGGATAATGCTATTGTTTTATAAAATTTTATGAAATTATTGATATGTGTGTGTGTGTGTGTTCAAACAAATACTAGCTTACCTGAAGTTCTTTGGGCTAAAAGTTATTGCATTTAACTTCTATTTGAAGATTTTAAGTTCCGATGTCTTTAGTCTGAATAACTTAAACACGATCACATACAAGATAAAAGACTTTTCACAAAATGCTGAGCTCTAAGAGCTTTTTTTTTTTCTTTTCTTTTTGCCTAAAGTTTTGAGAATGTAATATAGAGGGATTTAATTCATGAGACTCAAAATTGCACTGGGCTGGTTGTTCCACAAGTGGAAAAGAATATCGATAGCATACATCAGGATTACCTGGTCTCTGGAGGAGGCTTTGCTTGGTTGTACTGTTACTTGAGCAGGAATATAGGGGGAAAGCATATAAATCTTTATAACCAATTCTTGGCATATTTCATGTCATTTGTGTTAATTAAAGCAGGAACAGATTTGATACCTATGTTTCTTGCACTGTGGATTAAATCACTGGTTTCAACTGGTTTTGGAATTGCATTTGAGTTTTCCTAACACGTAAGTATTAATTTTTTGTTTGGAGGAAGCAATGACTCAGTGTGATCCTTTGATCCTGTGACCCTTGTTCAGCTCTTTGTCTGCTTTCCTTCCTAGGCTGGAGAGCTTGTTTCTCTTCTTGGTCAAGGGTTTCAATAGCAACCTAGGTTTAATACAGCCTATATATCTTGTCTGTGTATTTGTTATTTCCTTTTCACCAATGACTTCTGTTTTCCAATCATGATTTCTTTTTGCCTATAGAATACATAAAGGCCAGTTGCTTTGTTTCAGTAGTACATCTGTTATCTACTATTACTTCCATTTAGGATACATATGGAAATTTACAAAGTAGTTGTTTCCTATTGCAGAGTATCAAGAGGTGACAAAGGAAACTTGTTCATCTTGAAAATGACTGATCCATCCTACCGTCTTGTGTATGATGATGCTTGAACTACACTGCAGAAGTACAATATCTGGATGCCAAGCTTTCTTTTGTTGTGGGAATCTCCTGACACACTCCTTTTAATTTGCAAAAGAAGTCACTAATCCATGTTGTTTCAAGCCAATTTTGGTCAGTAATGGAAACTGTTTGGAAAGAGTCAAATGTATATATGTACTGTATAATTTCTTTTTTGTTTTTTTTGTTTTTTTTTAATGTATGGGAGATATAGGAAATGATCCGTTATGATCAACCCTGTTCACAAATTGTTGTATCAGCAGTAGGGTTTGCTACTTCATAAATGATGTTTTAAATGCGATTAAGCATAAATAAATGAGTTTATTGTAAATAAATATGACTTCTTGTCTGCGTCGTCTAGTGTTTTAAGTAGAGTTATATAACAAAAATAATCCGAATACTATCCTTATATTGGGGAGGCTCCATATTTGTTTTATTAAAAAAAAACACAGGTTTTCTCTTAATGTTAGTGAAAAGAAAAGTAGTCTTCTTTCAAAGAAAAAGAAAAAGAAAAAGAAAAGCATTGTCTCATGGCTTTGCAATGTATTTACATTGAGAAAACTTTAAACCTTAGTGCAGTGTTGAGACTTTCCTAAGAAAGGCCAAACTAAACCTTTCATCTTAATTGACTTTTATACAATTTGTAATAACCTGCAAGTCATCATGTAAATATTATCAAGCATGGTCTATAACCCAACATGTCGAGACACGCGACAGTAATTCGCCCAATACGTAGCCCAATTTAAGACGGCTTGATGAAAGTGAGACCTATCGCGCAAGATTACCCATAACTTTATGAAGAGTCGGACATGAGATCGTGATTATCGTCTACCTCTGCAGGCTGGGATGCCCACAGACGACTCACACTCTAGATAACATTCACTCTATATCCACTTTTGGAGCACCAAGTAGTCATCTTCTAGGTAGCCATTTCCCGCTACATATCGGCTTTCAATGACAGCTCCAATTATAGGAACTCAAGCCCGATATGAGAGCTCAACTCAAAAAATCAACCAGATAGGTGGGAGAATATCTTAAGCATAAGTATCACTCCATTATCTTATGTGGAACCGATATGAGATCATATCATATTATCTGCTCTAAATTCAAAAAAGTTCTCATGAATTCAAATACATTTATATGATTACGAGGCTTTAAACTCATATCATGTCAAACTTTTTCCCTTTCCTGATATATTATACTTTTGGATTTTTTTTAATGTAATCCTTAAATCCTCTTTTTAAGCAATATCACTTTTATAATACAAACTAAATATCAAATAGATGTTTTTTGTTAATAACTCAAGGCCAAATAGGTAGACAAATTCTAATGTGATTCAAACACATCATAACAAAATTTAATGTATTTGTTGCATGAGAACTTGTACTATGGTAATATCATAAATTTTCTTCCTATTTTATAATGTGAAACCATTTTCAAAAGCTTGAGAAAATTAAGAAAGCAGTGATTGCCTCACCAATCTATGTAAACAGTTATAATAAAGGGCCACTGACTCATCACATTTATATTTCAAAATTGTTTGGTAAAAAGGGCCTCTATTTTTCTGTGTCCATTATGTTTCCAAAATCCCTATTTTTAAAAAATGTCTTTTCAGGCTTCCGTTTTTAAAAAACTATTTCAAAAGAATTTCAAGATCTAGTTTTTTAGAAAATATTTAATAAATGGAAAACATGAAATCTCTACTTAGTTCACTATAAAATTTTAACTCTGATCAAAACTGTAATACTAAATGAATGTGATTATAATCTTTGTATTTGAATTTCAAAATGTTTTTAGACTTAATTATGTAATAAAAATAAGAAATTCATATAAAACTTCAGAAAATGAAGTTAATGAAAACAATGAAAATGTTTAAAATACAGTTACTATTCACAACTCTGCTTTGAAAGATTATAGTTAAATCTAGTTTTTTAATATTTAAAAGTGAAGAAAAAAAGAAAAATAAATAATAACCCCATTTTCTGCTTCATCCTAACTCCACCAAATCCCGTGTTTTCGATTTAATTCAAAACATTTAAAACAAATACGTATCAGCTTACGATTCATATATAAAAATATCAAAGAAGGTTCATTTTTCTATTTTCAAATTTGTTTTTATCCTGATTCTCATAACTAAACACGCTTTATTTCTTTCTAAAACTAACAGAGAAATAGAAAATTTTCTACTCCATTAAATACTAGCTTCAAATTTCAAAAACTCAAGGCGCAGCCCGTCTAAGCTCTGAGGTACTGCCAGGGAACTGATTTGACCCCACAACAGTTCATTGCCCAACTGCAGGGTCCAGAATCTGGTCGGGCCTACAATAGGAGTGAGAGCACAGCTGCCCCACCTCAAGTTTTCCACGTGTCTGTAGAACTGGAACCCAAATCCCATCCCGCATCCTGCTCCAATCCAAACCAAACCAGCCACAGTAAACTAACATTCCAAAATCCACTCCTCTCAGTGTCCTCATCATCTATGGCCATAGCTTCCTCCCTTCTTCTTCATATCCTTCAGCTAATCTGATCAACAGTTCTCTCATTCTACATCCACTGATCTCTTCACCTCTCAAAATTCTTTTCTCTAATCCATTAATAATATAAAGCCAATCCGTTCTCTACCACCACTCAGGACTCACTGGCCATTTCAAGCCCATATAAAGCCCTCTGAATTTGTGGGTCTTGGAAATGGAGAACAGGGGTCTCCTTCTTTCCCTCATTTTTGACCAAATCCAAGGACAGTGAGGCCCTCAAGGAGGAGCTGTTCAGTACGATTGCGCCCCTTGATAGAGGTGCTGAGGCCACTCCCCAAGACCAAGAACTTGTTGATCAGGTCATGATAATGATTGATTGCTTAGTTTGAGAAGGAAAGTGAAAGTTTTTTTATCATCCTGATTTTCTGTGATTTTTTATTTATTTTTTATTGAATCAGATTGCAGGAAAACTTGAGGCTGTGAATAAAATTAAGGAGCCACTGTGTCTGACTTCTTGTCTTGAATGTTCTGGGAACTTCTTATACGCCTGTCAGTTTTACAAACACAAAGGTCTGAATGATTTACTTTATTGCATCAAATGCCTATTCTTTTAACTCATTTTTCTATAGTAACTAGGATTATATTTTGTAAGAGCATTTGATTATGGTTTCTAATTTCTTTCCTTCTTTTATTTGGTTTTATTAGCTGATCTTTACCCAAAATCTCATTTTGTACAGTAAGTGATTACCTTATATATATGTACTTAATTGGCATGCTGTTCATTTCCAGATATTTATCAGGAAAATCTTATTTCCTTCCAGAAACTGAAAATACAAGTGAGAGAGACTGTCTTTTGATATTTCTGTAGTAGAGGCCCAAATTTTAAGACTAAATGGAAAAATCTACCAGGCCATTAATGTGGATACATTGAGGGCTCAAAACATGGAAACTTGGCCATTCTACAATCAGGTTCTTCTTCCAATTCACAAACTGCTTCTTATTTTTTGCTTCTTTTTATTCTTGTTCAGTTCCTGGATTCCTAATTTCACCACATCTAAAGATCGGACAATGAATTCTTCAATGTAATTAAGAAAGAAAAAAGATGAAAAATAGATGGTTTAATTTTGTTCAATACAAATATTACCAATTATGCCTGGGGTCATTTAGAAATCACTAGGTGGGTTATTCCATGAACAGAAAGATCTTGGCTTAAGGGTTGTAATACACATCACTCAGGGAACACCTATCTTCCCATTACCAGAAGTTGGTATATATATATATATATATAGGTGCTTGTGGAAGGTTTTTCTTTCATAAGACCCTCTAATTTTCCTTTAGCAGTAATGGGGATATGAGCAGATTTTTAGTCTGGAATAATTTAGCCCTGTTCAACTTCATGGTTGTTGAGTTGAGTTTGTTTCCAAGTGTTTCTGCAGGTCACAGCTAATTTAGTACCATAAAATGTAAGAAGGGTGGCTGTCAAATTCGACTTTCAGAATTGCTGGCCTGGTAGGTGATATATTGCTACTCCTGAAGAATTTAATCTTCTTAAAACACCATGTTCCACAGTTGAGCTAGATATCAGTCTCATAAATCATAAACCAAGATACTGAGATATGGCATTGATACTCCCAATGAGTAGCAATCGATACATACAATATTTGTATAACTATCAATTCTTTTCAATGGTTACAGATAATTTACAAGTCATCTAAAGTGGCCTGGTTAACTTGAAATAACATACCTAGACGAGGAGTTACGGTAAGAAATGTCACAACTTTTGTTTTGATCTTCTTGAATCTCTGTTTATTTCTTCACTTGGGTGGATAAAATCTATAAACATGATACTGACTGATTTCCAGAGGACTACTATAAATATTGTAGAAAACAACCAAAAGAGAATTAGGGGAAAGAATTCCTTGGCGATTTTTTTTTTATCAATTAATACTGTATATATACAAAAGAGGATAATCTATATTTCCTAATCTGTTACAACTCTACATGTTAAGATTCCTAACTAGTTACAAATCTATATGTTAACACTCCCCTTCAAGTTGGAGCATAGATGTCAATCATGCCCAACTTGTTACATAAATAGCTAACTCGGTCCCCACTCCTGTAGCCTTGCGGAAAATATCACCCAACTGCTCTCCCATCTTCACATATCCGTAAATCAAACCGAGTTAGACATTTCTTCTCAGCAAACAAGGCAAATAATCTCGAATATGTTTCATAATCGCTCATGGAACAAGGTGATCCACACATGAAGGTAGCCTGGTTATCATGACCAAAGTTTTGTCTATGGGCCAGCCGTTGATCATCAAGAGTTGATGGCTTCACATGATTTTACACACAGATCGCGGCTACTGTTTCATATTCTGACTGCAATTTGATCGAAACAACTTGTTTATCACGAGACTAGATTTCCACCAACAAAAACATAGTAAACTGGGATAGGATCTCCTATCTTCCTCAATTCAACGAATCAGCATTTGTAGTATTCAACCCTAGACAGTCAAGATTGCTTATATAGAATACCGTCCCGTGAGTTCCTTTCCAAGTAACATGATATGTTGTACATCCGCCAATTGTCACCAAATGTAAGACATGACGCCATACACGACTCACTCCTAGACAAGAGAATATCGACGAGTTAATGTGAAGGTAGTTCAACTTCCCAACTAATGATATCTCTTGTGATCCCTAAACAACTCGCTTCTCTAGTAAGGTGTACGTCAATACTGTGGGAACTATATGGCTTCTCATCCCACCCTTCCAAATTCCCGCATAATAAATCAAGCACATATTTCCTTTGAGATAAAAAGATTCCATGTTTACTCCGCATAGCTTCATCACCCAAGAAATATCTAAGCATCCCTAGGTCCTTTGTATGAAACTAGCTGTGAAGAAAGGACTTAAGGGATGAGATTCCTGTAGAGTCACTCCCAGTGATAACAATATCATCCACATACACCACCAACAAAATGATACCCGAACTCCGGAGTTCCCGTAGGCACTGGAATTGGCCAAATTTACTCTTCCGCAAGCCAAATTTCAACCCGTCGTCGAATTTAATCGAACCAAGCAATGGGACTCGCGTCGCCAACGACTGGACGCGACAAACCTTCCCAATCTCCCGAGCACAACAAACCCGAGGTCGCCTCCCATATATACCTCCTCCGAAGATTGTCATGTAGAAAGACGCTCTTAATATCAAGCTGGCGAAGATCCCACCATGAGCCAAATAGGAAATACCTCTATCGTATATCATCTTAGCAACAGGGAAAAGGTATCGTATCAGTCTACACCATGTGTCTAAGCGCACTTTCGCCAAGCCGTATTTCAATCGAAAGAATCAATCCATCCTGATTAATCTCTCACTCGCAAGACCCAACGACATCCAACGACTTTCTCTTCTTAGTAGGTAAATAAAATAAGTTCCAAGTACTCACTCATTCAAAAGATCCATCTCCCCATCATAAAGACTACGCCAACCGCGCGGTATTTGGCGCCTTGAAGTGTTAGGCAAACGGTTACAGAGCCCAAAGAAGCAATAAAAGAACAGGATTGAGAAAACAATTGGTTATAGGTGAAAAATGAGGAAATCGATGAACATCACTGACGCCTACCTTACAAAGAAAGAATGTGAGATCATCAGAACTGATTTGATGTCGGTCGCTGGCGTGGAGGACCGTAGATTGGGTGGGTTCGCGCCAGTGTAGACCTCGAGTGATGTGGAGAGGTTTTACCGAGAAATAAGAGGGGCTGGCTTTACTGGAGCAGGAACAGGAGGGGCCACAGGGGAGGCAATAGTATACACTAGCAGATCATCTGCCTCCCCTTGACTAGTGGGTTGGGGGTAAAGAGAAAGGGACATTCTCAAAAAACTTGACATCCGTTAGCCAAGTAATCTACGAAGACTCGGCAAAGAATAACTGATACTCCCTTCCAACCCTGAATAAACTCAAGAAAGATACATTTAAGATCAGTGGTCAAGTTTAGATACCCGAGGACGAACATCTCGAACAAAATGTACATCCAAATATCCGAGACCCAATAGTACGGCGCGACGAAAAGGACGTGATAATGATGTGTCCCAATTCAAGACCGATGAAGGCACCGGCTAATCAAAATGTCGGGAAACAAAGACACCCCAAATGCTTCGATACGCATCTAAAATAATGTGTTTTAGCTTCAAGGAGATGCCTATTCTTTCTCTTAGCAACTCCATTCTGAGCAAGAGTGTCAACACAAGAAGTCTAATGAAGGATGCTATGTCAAGCATGAAGGATCGAATCGTTCAAACATATTCTTTTGCATTATCACTTCTCAGATTTTGAACATAAACATTAAATTGAGTATGAATCTCAGCACAAAAGGCACAGAAATGAGAAAACAACTCAGAGTGGTTTTTCATTAAATATAACAAAGTGATTCATGAATAATCATCAACAAAAGTGACAAAGTATCAAACTCATCAAGACACAACTCAAGCAGTGGACCCCAATACATCCGAATGGACTAACTCAAATGAGCACTAGCTCATTTATCGACTCTAGGACTATAACCAAGGCGATGATGTTTCATGTACTGACAAGACCTACTAAATCTAAAGATAAAGAAACTCAAAACCGAGGACACAATTTACCATTTAATAATGGCGTCAAAGATGACCCAACCCAAGAATGTGTCTCAAACTGGTAGTTGACTCCAAAAGTGTAACGCTACTGTGTCTGGACTCGTAGGATCAAGGATGTATAAACCCCTGCACTACGACCTTTACCAATAATCATTCACAGCAAGATCCTCAAAAAAGAGATAAAATTAGGAAAGAATTATATAGTAATTATGTCTAAATTTAACTCATAATGTATTAATTTCAAATTAAAAGATAAATTTGGTAAACTCAAGACTGATGTCAAAGGAATAGATGGAGTTGACACAATTGTGCCCGACCCAAGAACACATGACTGTGATCCATCCACGAGTGACAGTAGTGTGAAGGCTGTGACCGCAAAGGTAAAAAGACTGTGAAGTTAATTGGTCATGTGGATTTGTGGCTCCGTAGTCAATGACCCATTCTAAGATGAAGAAGATGGGAAGGCATTTATTCGTTAATTCCGACCAAAGAATAGCAAGAATCTGAGTAGAAGGAGATCTCAATGAGTCCTGATACAATTGGAACCTAGCTAATTCGGCTTGAGAACTCGAATCGACTGACGGATGCCTCACAAGAGTAGAAGCTTATATGAGCAAACTCGAAATTTCCTCTCGATTTCGATTATGTCATTTCTCACAACGCGCATCACATGGCCAGTTTATATGTGCCTCATGTTATCAGCTCGACCACTGCTTCTATTTCAAGGTCTCGACTCCAATGGTCTCGTCTAATAAGAGCACCGTCATTCAAGCATATAAGGGTAGGTGAAGAAGAGGATGATACCTCAGTGCGAAGAATCCTGCTAAAGGTCTCCTAGAGAGATGATATCTTAGGACTGGACAAAATCCGAGCCTTAGCTAAATCATAATCAGAAAGAAGAGCGGCAAGAAATCCCATAACTGCCATTTGTTCTTGTTGACTTTGCTGAACTTTGACATCTGGACTAAAGGGCATAAGCATATTAAGCTCTTCGTGTATCTTTATGTAGGCTACAAAAATTATGTGAAGGATCGATCCCTTTTTCTCGATCGATATAATGCTTTACACACATCAAACATATACACGAGAAACATTCCCTTCCGTAAAACACAAACTTCAAATAATCCATTAGCTTTAAATAATTTCACAAGGATTAACGAGGCCCGTGACCTTATCAAGTGATGGAATTACAGATTTTGATGAATGTATTTGTTATCCTCCTCCATCCATCGCTTCTTCAAATCACCTACATGGATCCTTAGTGAGGTGACTGCCCCATATGTACTTTCCGACGTATATCTCGAATTGTTTTATTCCATTCCAAATAGTCAGGACTATCACTTTGTCTCCTCTCCAGATTTTGACATCATGGGACCACTTCAAGCTCGTGGCCTGCTTTCTTCTCCTCCGAATCACTCATTATGATACCACAAGAAGATCAAGAGTTAAGAGCACCCCAAACTCAATTCTGGAAAATCAAGTGAACTCAGAAAAAGGGGTCACGTGACACAAAAGCACTAAACCACTGTGATCCAAGAACAAAACAGGAAACCAAGGTACTGCAGGCTCACGGGCGACCTGGACGAATTGAGGAGGGAGCCCAGGTCTAACATTACCCCCACGTGGCCTAGCGCTGTGCATGTGGAATCTGTCTAGGAAACTCGCGGTATGCCGTGAGTCACGCTCGAACCGACCACCAAATTTTGCGCACTACTGGCCGCAACGTCGGCCGAACCTCTCCTCGGCGCCGGGGCGGAGACTCCACGCCCCTCTAGGTGGGTGTTTCTAGTCACCTCCGATTGCTCAGATTGCCAAATTCCCTCCAAAAAATTCTCAAACTCGAACCCTGTGCTCTTATACCATGTTGAAAACAACCAAAGAGAATGGAGGCACCCTTGTGTATTTTTTTATTAAATTACATGTGTATATATAGCTGTGAGGGATAGTCTATATTTCCAACTGCTGTTAACTCTACATGTTAAGATTCCGAACTAGTTACAAATCTTATATCTACAAGTTAGGATTCCTAACTACATAACTCTATATGTTAAGTTTTCTAACTAGTTACAACTCTATATAATAAATACTTATTTTGAAGTTTGTCTAGATTGTAATTAGCCTTTGTTCCTTCATCCCTCAAATTCAACTATATAGTTTTCTTGCCCATTGTGTCCAGAAGAAGTCTGAGTAGGGGAAGTTCTTTTTTTTTCTTTCTTTTTTTTAGTTTTGAGGGTAGGGGAGGTTCTTATCATAAAGGGAACTCCTCAAGAAAACTTTCTAGTTAATCAAGTCCAGATGGTAGCCATAAAGTTTTTCCAGTTATTCTCCTATTTCTTAGAAATCAAATGAAGTTAAGAATGATGCTTTTGCATGGTTGATCAGACTTGGAGGAAACTCTAAAGCCGGATAAAGAAGACCCATGCAATAGAGTAAGGCCATTTTTAGCTATCCAGGAAATTCCAACCCCATTGGGAAAAAAATGAATTAAAAAAAAAAAAAATCAGTCCAATACATTGTGGGCAACCCATCAAAGCAGGATTTTGAACCAAGGAAAAATCTGTGGTTGACAAAATCACTTAATGGAAATTGGAGCTTGCAACTCTAGGACTTAAAACTGAGAAAAGGGATAAAGGAAATATTTGAGGAAAAAGAAGATATTTTTGTTCAGAAGTCAAAATCTAGTCCAGGTTGGTGATAGAGATGCTTAAGAACACACTCATGTAAAAGAAGGTTGTACGATCGAGGACTCATGGAAACACTATGGGAGAGGTAAAGTCAATGCAAAAGCCATAATTTTAGATAGAAGCAGCATAAACAGGGAAGTCTCTATCACAAATCTTCATGATTCCTCTTGAGGGAAGAATCAATCTAATCTTCTAGCTCAACTTTCATGATTTTCCCACCACTAAGCTCCAATCGCCCCGTGGTGACCCCATACCTGCACATTGAGAGATACCATCATAGAATTGTAAACAAAATGTAGAGAAGTAGCTCGAATAACTAAGTCTGATGCATGTCCAACTACTAATTTTTCTGAAAGTTCAAACCATAGATTTGGGCCATTGATGTTATGCTCCTTAACATCTGGGAAATCTCGCACTACTACTTTCAAGTTAGATTCGCATATCTTCTAGAACTACAGGTGGATTTGTCCAAATTACCATTAGATAAATTGCAAGACATTTTAGGGGTAAAAATGCTTTCACATGGTTCTAAGGGGCCACTTTAATCCAAAGCTATTTTCTTTTTTCATATGATTATGTATATGTGTAGCTACTCAACCATAAACTATGAAATTAGACAATCAAATTCTATCCAAAACAGAGGAAGGAGTTCATATTTAGGTCATTGCTGATAACCAAATTTGGCTACCATTAATCTTGCTTAAGTTCGCTTGAATTCCTCGGGCTGTCAACTATCTTTCATTTGAATGAATCTTCTTTCTATGATTGAGTTATGATTCATTGTTTGTAGAATATCAAGGGGTGATAGGGGCAACTTGTTCATTCTGAAAATGGTGGATCCATCCTATAGAGTCCCTCTTTGATGTGGTTACTGCAAAGTACAAAGAATTTTATCTGTAGGGAGCTATCATACTGTAGAATACATCTTTTTCAAAGGCCAATGCCTAGTTTTGTTCTTTGTATTTTATTTTCCTAAAACAGACACTCATAAAAATATGTTTGTATGCATTTATATGCTTATAATTGTAAGAAATAATGAAATAAAAATTCAATAACAGGAGCTTCCAATCATGTAAACATCAACAATTTTCCAAAAGTTTTAAAACTTCAGCTTAATATGCATATCATGTTTTTTTAACGCACTCACCTGTGGTGCAGCCCGAGTATTTGCAATTTGGAGGATAGTATAAAATTACAAATTAGGGGAAGAAAATATCATAAAATTGTAAATGAGGGCAGAGAGATATCAAAAGAGGAAACAAACATGCAAACTACTAAGAGATGGCCTAAACCGACAACCTTGGGCCAAACCAATCTCTAATACCATATTAAACAAAGTTCAACAATATTGTCAAGAATGTCTTCTTTCTTTCCCTAATGCAATGTAGAATATCATTTTTTTTAGTGATATGTTTTGCTGTAAGTTTTGGATTAGGTTTAGAGCCTGGTTGAAGGTGTAGTTTGGTTTGGTGCATATGGTCAAACTTGAAGGCTAGGGTGACATTTGTTTTTTTGGCTTTTTGCTTAAATCAATTTGCTTTCGGCATATAAGGGTTTATGAATTTTTTCATGACTTACTTAATTTTAATTTTGAAATTTTGGTTGAGACAAAAAGGCCAAAATAATTGGTTTTTGGCTTTTGTCAATGTTTTTTTCTTTTAGTTTTTTCTATTAAAAATTAGATATTCAGATTATGATATAAAATCATATATTTTATGATCCAATTATAACTTTGTTCATTCTAATTAAATAAAAGTATATTTGTTTTTAAAGTATATGCTAATTAAATAAACATTTAAAGATTTTTTTTTTTTTTTAAGAAAACAAACAACTAAATTGTATATCATCTTCTGTTTTTTTTTTTTTTAAATAAAGCTTCATTAATGATCAACCAAATTACAAAAAGATGTTAAATGAACAATTAACCAATTAGGTATCTAAGCCCTATTACAGGAGTTTACATAGAACGTAATTGCCTTAGCTTATTGCATGGGCAGCCTCATTTGGAATTTCCCTTACGTGAACGACCTTAAAAGATTGTTCAGGAACAAAGTAAATGATGACACCTTCTCAGATGAGCCCAAAATTAGAATCATTGCAAGCTGCTGCAAGGCACCAGTAATACCTCCTCGTAATCTATTTCAAAATCACCATGGAGTAACCCATCGAGTGAACCTAAGTCATAGCTTCAAGGAGAGCTAAGGCTTCACCTTCTTTAACCGTTGGCAACCTAGGAAGTCACAATCCCTTGTAAGCGATAAAATGCACTCATATCCCTCTCTTAACATAGCACCAAAAACCTAATCTACTATTATTATCATAAAGAATGTATTATCGTAATTGCATTTTCAAGAAGAACGGGGAGAAGGATGCTAATTTTAGACACATCGAGACATGGAGTTTGTGAAACATAATTCTTCCTTAACTGATCCATCATATAAATAAGCAAGACATGGTGAGTAACCAAGTTAGGAGGTCGTTGAACATTATTCCATAAATCTCTCATTTGCTTCACATACTCCATAAGATCATCATAATTTCACTCAAAGACTCACCTTTTTCATCAGCCACAATAAATAAATAACCATTGAGTGGAAACCATCAAGAGAGGAGGCTAGGATTATAACCATTGCAAGAAGCCACTACATGGGCCTTTGTGCAAAACCACAACCTAAAAAACCAAGATTTTTCAAAAGTTGAAGCACAAAAAATGTAGGTAGAGGGAACCATCACACCACAAGATCAAAAGGTATCCCTATTGGGAAGAACCTCTCGGACAACTCTCCAAATAAAATTTTTAACCTTAGGGGAAATATTTAGCTGCCACAAGTCACGCCAATTTCCAACTACCTAGAGATAATCATTAGACACCATCTATTCCATGACAAGACAATAAGTCGAACGAACTCGTGTAACCAGCTTCATCCCATTAAAATGTCAACACACTTATCATCAATTGCCAAGCATAAATATAAAGAATACTTAGTATAGCAGCACAATCCCTTGCAGAGAAAAGCTCCTTAATGCATTCAACATCCCATTGCCAACACCCAGGGATCATCAAATCTTGCCCATTCATTGAACTAAGCTCAACATCTAAAGGAGTTTCGATCAAAATTAGTATCATTTCTCAACCAAGGATCAAACCAAACATTGATAGAAGAACCGTCTCCCGCCCTCCATCGATAACCATAATTTATTAATGCTTGTGAAACCCGAATACTCCTCCTGGCAAAACCTGGGTTATTACCAAGTTGAGCATTAAGAAATCCCTTGTGGAAAATATTTGGCTTTGAAAATATGAGACACTAGAGCATCCAGATTATAAAAGAATTTCCAACCTTGTTTCCCCAACAACGCTAAATTGAAACCATAGAGGTTACAGAAAACCATTCCACCAAATTCTTTATAGACAAATAAGTGATCCTAACTCAACCAAGACATACCATGTTCCCCATCCTTCTTCTAGACCCCACCAAAAACAACAATTTATCATAATACCGACCACAAGAATTGAGACAAGTAAAAATAAGTAGAATATCATTGATTTTACTCATTAACATATTTTTAATAATGCTAATGAGGAACTCTAATCGCTTCTACTCTTCGAATCCTAATCACCTCTCAGATATCTCTGCTCATGCCTTATTCATAGAGGGTGAGCCGATTTTTTAACATTGATCCGAAATCATCTAAGATATTATTTTTTCCTCAGAATATTTCTTTCCAATAGTCGATTTTCTCCCACATCGATCTTAGGCTCATTATTTTTCAGCTTTTGTGTTGTTTATGGCCAACCTGTTGTGGCGTGGTTTGTCACTAACTTATTGCGGCGGGTAGTGTTGTTACCGACATTTAGCTTCTTCATGGTTTTCACATTGGTAATTCAAATGATAAATTTCGATATGATAGAGTCATCAGATCAAATCCTCACATCAAAAGATATTATAGATTTGTAATATTGTGATTTCAAGCATTACATTGTTAAACCCAGAAAAATTTCTGTTCCAATCATTTTTGCTATTAACATGAATGCTACACTATTCTCTAAAAGCTTTTTAAAGACTCTCGATTGTATTTCTACTCCATTGTATACTATTCTAATCACTAAATTTATTCATTTAAAATATATATATAATGCAAATGAAGATTGGTTTAATTAATGTATGGGTCGGATGGGGCATATGGAAAGAACCATGTTTGAGTATGAATACAATACTACATTGTTGTATTGCAAAGTAAATAGTAAAAAAAACTCTAACCTCATTTTCTCTCGACTTTCTTTTCTTTATTTTATAGCCATTCATTTCCTTAAGTAAGGAGGGGGTGATTTTTGGCCATATTCGACGTGAAATCACCCATCTACACATCTTTATATCAGTTTATTTTTTAATAAAGTGGATATTCCACATAAATCTAGATTTATTTTGTTTTTCATAATTTCATCATCTCACATGATGCCAGCTATATCATTGCCTTGTTAAGATATTTTGTTTTTTCAACATCTTAGTGCATCGTTTATTTTGGCACAATACGACAAGCATATATAAGACATATTCGATACAATCAATCTCAGACATGACACAGATATCAAGTGTAGAACTGACGTCATAAAGATTTTAAATTACTATATTATTATCTAAATTATAGGTTTTCGCTTTATTATTTTATTAACTCAGTTTTATTTATTTTTTATTATTTTAAATGTGCATTTAATATACGCTGCTTTTATATACTTTATGTTAGTTTGAATCAATCAAATTATTATTTAAAAAAAAAAAAAATTAAGAATTATTTATTTTGAGACATTATTTTTTTCTAAAATATATCTCTAGTGGTTTGTTAATTTTTTCTTGTTTTGTACTCATTTCAGCCATCATCAGTTACCGTTAATCTAATTCGTTGGAAAATCACGGAAACAGGCAACGGTACGCATCCACGTCTCCATGTCTCTCTCTCCCAAAGCCACGTAAACCTGACAGGACATAAAAATGCCACAAATTATTATTTATTTTTAAAAAGAAAAGAAAGAAAAAAGGCAAGTGAAACAAAAAGAAAAAGAAAACAAATGTTTTAAAAGTAGAAAAGTGAAAAACAAATTATTAATTTTATTTTTTAAAAAGAAAAGAAAAGAAAAAGAAGGAACAAAAATAAAAAACGTAAATACATTTAAAAAGTAGAAAAGTGAAAACAGAAACAAATAGACATCAAATGCTTCTCGGTTTCTGAAGAAACGCAAGGGACATTTGTCTATTTCTTATTCTCCCATGGCTTCCTCCTCCTCTCGTCCGGCTCGTCCCTTTTTTTCTCCCACCTCCCCAATGCTAATCATAACCCTATCCGTACCTATAATTCGAAGCCTAGGTTTCAACTTCCGTTCAGAGTCCTCGGTAGCTCCGCCAGCTCTGACCAGAATCAGGAGTTGGCGCGCGTCAGAAGAAGTCGTTCGCGGTACACTGGCGAGAGATCTTCATAGGGCTGGCGTCTCGGCTGGTAAAGGCGAGGAAGAAAGCGGAGGGGTCAAGGACGGTGCTGATGTTCCGAGAGACGGAGGGTCCGGTTGTGGGGGACAACGACGTTGTGTGGGAGCAGAGAGTGGAGGATGTGGAGGCAGAGAGGAGGAGGAGGGTGGTGACGAGCCCGGGGTTTAGCTTTTCTGCTGCTGGTCTTTTGTTTCCGTACCATCTCGGCGTGGCTAAGTTTCTCATTGAGAAGGGTTATATAAAGGTGCGAATCGTGTCATGTTTGGTATCTTGGTGTTCCTGTTTGTTTCCCCGTGGAAATTTTCTGCCGAGAATTTTCCATTTTGGAATGTGTGCATTAGGAAAAATTTTCTTTCTTTCTGTTGGAAAGGAAGAATACTTTTTCTTTTCGAGGCAAAATTCACTTGCTTTATATTAATGGGTTTCTTATTCAAAATTTCGCTGATGAATTATCCTATGAGTTAAAAATTGAGCCAATGGGGATTTTAACTGGCAACTTTGCTTTGGAACGAGCGTATTATGAATTTAATTTTGTATTTGTCATGGCTGAATGTTCTTGTTTCCCTTTATTTTTTATCTCCTTCCTCATTTTTTGCTGAAATTTCTAAATTTCTAGTCAAACTTAATTAGAAAATCGAAGTTTCCGATTCCTTATGGTTTTGCATTGAAACTGATGCGATTTTTTGTGAATTCCCGTTTGAAATTTTCCGTCTAAATTGAAAATTTAAAATCAGGTGCGGTAGTGAACTAGCATTTATTTGTTCTTCTCTATGTCATTCAGGGTTGATTAGAGTTTTGGAAAGAGAAAGTGAAAGGAACACAAAAGATAAAGAAAAGCTTCGGAAAGCGACCATTTCTGAATAATTTTAAGCATTTCCCTTTCATTTTCTTTGTTGTTTCTGAAATTCTCAAATTAGATATGACCTCATTTTCTCCTCTATAAACAAACTATGAAAAAAAGGCAGCTTACTTTATTGCTCTAGATGTTACTCTGATGGTGACGGCATAAATAGGTTTTACAGAAAAAGTAGAATTGGAGTTTCAAATTTTAAATGAACAAGAAAGACAGAGAGAAGGTTGAGAAGGTGGGCATTTTTGAATAATTTTCAGCATTTCTCTTTCATTTTCCTTGCTGTTTCTGACATTAAATATGACCTCGTTTTCTCCTCTATAACCAACTCTGAATAAGAGAGGCAGCTTATTTTATTGCTCTGGATGTTTAGTCTAACGTGACAGCATAAATAGGTTTTAAGTTTTATTAAAAAGGTAGAATTGGTGTTTCAAATTTTTGACAGAAGCAGAATTAACGTGAGGGATAGCTCAGTTGGTCTAAGGCATTGGGGTTTTACCCAATGGTTACTAGTTTGAATCCCCTTAGGGTCATCGGAGGTTTATCCGGCCGTTAACTTCAGGACTCTGTGGGATTAGACAACGCAAGGTGGCCTGGACATAAACGGTTATCAAATTTTTTTTTTACAGGAGCAGAATTTGAACTCTTTTTTGTTCCCTTTTTTCTTTTCTATGTGTGCCTTTGTCTCTGTTGGTTTTCTTTCCTAAGAAGTTGGGTAATTCTTGTGAGGGTGGAGCAAAGATGAATAATTTCAAGCCTGGCACCTACTTATTGTCATCCTTGAGAATGATATTTCCAGCATTAAACTAATGAGTTTCCAGTATATAAAAGATGTTGATGTATATGCAATCACATTTTAAGAAGTCTCACCACTCCAGCTTATTGAGTGGCATTCTGTAACATAGTCTTCTAATGATCCCCAGAAGGAAAAATTCTTCTGTGTTCTTTTTTGTTTCCCTATGAATATTCTTCTTTTTCCTTTTCCTATGAAACTCTTCTCTTGCATGTGATTAATTTTTTTTTTTTCATTATTCATGCTGAAATCAGAGAATTCTTACCTCTAGTTTTAACTTTAGAATTTGTAATTGTAGTTCTTTTCTCCTTGAGACAGGAAACCACTCCGTTAGCCGGTTCCTCAGCGGGTGCAATAGTTTGTGCAGTCATTGCTTCCGGAGCCAGCATGGAAGAGGCCATACAAGCCACCAAAATTTTAGCTGATAATTGCCGGAAAAAGGGTACTGCATTTCGTCTTGGGGTATGCTTTTCTGTAAACAAAATGAAATAGATGCTACAAATATGTTATCCCTGTTCTTATTATGTATCAACAAGCAGTCAAATATACTGTTATCATGAAACTAACTGGGAGATGGGAAGTATTAGGACAAAAAAAACTAGGAACACTATTTTCATTGAGATAGTTAATGTTATTTTTCTTTTAGTGTCTTCTTCTTTGCCTACATGTTAGTATTAACATCGTCAAACAAGATGCATATTATCTTATAGTGTCTGCTTGTTAATATTGACATCTATGCCAAACAAGATGACAGATTTAAATAAGAAACTTAGTTTCATGTTTTAGAAACTTGTATGAGCAGAAAGGTTATGAGTATCGAAGATCAAAGATTATTTAACTTGCATCTATTCAATGGGGGCAGGATGTTGTGGCTGAAAAACATCAAGATGGAAAGGATTTTCCAGGTTTGTTATCCTGTTGCCAATGTTATAGTTTCAAGATTTCTTGATGTGGCATTTCTGGGAGAATATAATGCCTTGATTGGGAGTACATGATAGTGGTTATCATATAGCAGTCAGGGAAAAAAAATGCTAAATTACATTAGGGTCTTTTAGGAAAACTAGTTATGTTGGGCTGTCATTCTGGCATTAAAATGAATGATTGCTTCAATTTCATATGTAAGGGAGCAAATACTAGTGTTCCTGTAGTCTTTTGCTAACCCTTCTAATTCTGATAAGAAAGTTACAGCTCATTTCAGCATAGTGTCTTTCACTGGAGTGAGGTGTAATGGACAAAGTTTTTAGATTTTATGGCTAGGGGAAATGGCTTGAAAAATAATTCCAATGAGATGACAAGTTTGAAGATCAGAAAGTGGCAGACAGAAAATTTGATTGAACAACTTGCAAGTGGTCCAAAAGTAACATAGTTAAGGCAAATGTAAAGTCACATATATGTTGAGTCATTATTCAGTTCCCAGTGGTAGAATTGCATTTTTCTAATGATTGTGATTATTAGTTATCAACATCAATCCCACCCCCCCACCGCGCCCCCATATGTCAGTTTTTGATCTCCTATATATGTGTGCTTTCATGTCTGCCTAGCATCTTTTTCATCAGAACCTTATGTGTGAAGGAAAGCTAGTTTAGGCTGAAAGTAAACTACAGCACCCATTACCATCTCGCTTCCAAAAGGCCCAGAAGACATTGAAGTAGTTGATCTGATTGCAATGTATAGGTTTACTTATGGAAGGCACTAAGCACTCTCTTCGGTAGGTGGGAATCCTTCATAAAAACAGTAATATGGTACAGGAAGAAGTCTTCTCTACGACTGCAGACCATCTGAAGTACTAACCATAGAACTCAATTGGTTGCCTCTTAGATAGGTAGTTGATACTTAGGAGGTGAGAGTCATTCATTGATACTGTCTGGTATTTCAAGTGGTCTTTAGGCGTGTAGAGGATCTTGACAGTGATGCTAGCATGAACCCACTTGGTAAGCATAGGTCACATAATAGCTGGCGAGTCATTTTCGTACTTTCTGTTTTTTTCACAGAATCAGAGAAAGAAATTTGTCAGTTTCCTTACTCAAGCTTTAACATGTAGGCTTTTCTGAACTGATTATTGCTATAGAAAGAGAGGTATAGTAGTCATTCTTAAAGAAAGCGTGAATTTCTTGCTAAGAATAACAAGGATAGGTTTTGAATGGAATATGTGGAAAGTGTTTTACCTCTCCCTCAAATTCTTTATCTTCTTGTTTGTTTCAAGTGGCTGATTCAAGGCTAAGTAGCTAAGCTAAAAAATGTTGACTATGTCAATATGTGGGGGTGAGGGGAATGAAGCATCATTTAAAAATAATGTTAAGGTTTTTCATGTTTGGCACTCTTAACAGTTTTGGGACATATTTTCTAGGTGTCTTTATGAGAATGCCTTTCGCTTACCTTTTGTTGAGAATTTCACAGTGAGAGACATGCTTGCATGTGAGGCTGCTTTGTTGAGGGACAGTTTGGACAAGTAATTAGGCATGGGAAAATGAACACAATTGGACAAGTAATGGAATTGTAAGAATCTTACTAGACTTCTTTGGGTGTTCCCTTTAACGGTACACCAATTTCTCCTCGCTTGGCAAGGTGCTAATGTCGGCAGAAAACGTAAGAGAGTTTGGATGGCAGCCCCTTTATTTATTTTGGACATTATGGAAGGAAAGTAATAGGGCAACTTTTGAGGATGAGGCCCTCTTTGCTCACAGGATGAAATCTACTTTTTTGTGTACCTTGTGGTCGTGGGCTAAGTTGTATAGTGTTGATAACTTAGATTCTTTGGTGGACTTTTTGACTTGGTTGGGGTATAGGTGAGTTTGAGGTTTTTTGGGTCTCCCTTTTTGTATACCTCTAGTGTACTCTTTGGGAGCCATGTGCCCTTTTTTGATCAATATATTGCTCTTTATCAATAAAAAAAAAAGAATCTTACAAGACTTCTATATGATGAAGTTAGTGGAATACATCAACACATTGGATGGAAAACAATTATTGCATTCCCCATCAATATAAGTGAGAAATATGAGGATTTTACCAAAGACAGATTCCTCATGAATGAGTAGTGAGATCAAGCAACCACCATCATGAGATTTACATTGGCTATAGATTGCATAGACCAAACAAGGATTATCTGAAACATATATGATGAATCTTGGAGGCCATGGAACAGTATTCCATCATGGTAAATCTATGTTAGATATCTTTTGCTTGCTTCACAGTGAAAGAATGATCCTTAGGATAATCTTCAATTGGCTCCTGTATAGAGTTTCAAGAGACTAGGATATTGCCATGGAAACTCAAAATTGGGAACGTAGACCTCTTTTAGTTGTTCAAGATAGTTTCTATATTTCTATATACAAGCAAGTCTTCACATAGAAGATGATACAGGAGGATATGAAGTATAAACTGGCATGAGTGCTTCTGATTTCTACTTGATGTTTTAGAATTTTGGTAATTTATAGCTTTTGACATGATTGAGACTCAAAGCTATCATGGTATATGGATAGTAAATTAAACTTCCTGTGATAATCTTATTATATTCAATACAGATGCTGGTATTTTAAATTGAAATGCTTCTGTATGCAGGCCGTTCTCAGAGAAGTCCTCGAAAATTTTTTGCCAGATGATGTTCATATAAGGTCCAATGGGAGGGTTCGTGGTAAGCACAATTCTCCTCCTCTCACAATCCAACTGTTTATATATCATATTGAAATCCATCCAGGTTGAAAAATGCTTGCTGGTGGAAGTATTCATCCTTGCACTTCCACTAGCATGCAGTTGTTTTCATTGTAGTGGTGATCACACAGCCTCAATATTGGTGAACTTGGGAACATGTGAAAATTGAAATTTATGGGAGGTGTTTAGAATTAGAAAAGGGACAAGAAAAAGTAATAATATAACGAGGTCGATTTTGGGATGCTTTCAGGTTCATGTGTTTATGCTTGTTTGTTATCTCTCATATGTATGTATTTTATGTTTGTTTGAGTAAATATTGGCTATTACTCCGTGTCATCTCAAACTCTCGAGTTTTATTGAAATCTAGTCCATGTGTGTGTGTTTTATTCTGTTACGAGCACTAGGGGAGGGTCTACCCTTATGGTCTATGCTAGAAAAACTAAAGGGGGGGAGAGCAGTAAATAACGAAGGGCTGTTTGGACTTTTGTTTTTAGGTTGCTCGTGTAGTTAAGTGGGTGTGCGGGGAAGTTAGTTACGATTTTTTGAGAAGAATATTCAATTAAAGCTTGGGCAGGGGAGGTCTCTCCTCTGTAATTCTTTCTTTATTTTGTCCTTTGCGTTGTTGTTTCTTTTGGTTCCCTTTGAAAAGACGGGAATTATTAGTAGAAATCATACCTTCATTTTGCTTGTGTGTATCTTTCTTTTCATCCTCTAACATTGGTCCGACCTATCGTCACACCTCTAGTGAATGTCGCCAACCAGAATGGAGTCCCGAATGGAGGCATAAGGATCCCATGTCTAAGGCATTGAAAAAAGCTTGGCTGCCTTGGAGTTGAGCCGCCGAGAGGATAGAGATCGCTTCACTCGCTTGGAAGCTAACCATGAGGAATTCAATTGTAAATTGGATTCGTTGATCGATTTGCTCTCCTCCTAACCCAACAAGAGTGACGGCTTGCTTGGGAATGGTGAGGGTGAACCGAGCCAAGGAGAGGAAAGAGAGTCAGAGGTGGATACCAGAGGGCTCTGGAGTACCCTTTCAGGGTAAGGATGGGAATGAGACATATCCCATTTTAACCATGAAGATCCAGATGCCCACCTTCAACGGGCTTGACCCTTTAGGTTGGTTGATGCGAGCCGAGCAGTATTTCCAGATTAACCAAACTTCCGAGAGGTCGAAGCTACAGTTGGTCTTGGTGTGTGGAAGGCACGACCCTCCACTGGGTTCGATGGTTAGAAGATCGCATCCCCAGCCTCACTTGGTCTTAACTTTGCAAACAATTGCTCCGCCATTACGCAGGTGAAATGACAGTGAACCCTTATGAGTTTTTGGCAACGACGAAGTAGATTGACATGATTGAGGAGTATATTAGGGAATTTGAGACGAGGGTTGCCCCAAATCCAAGGGTTAACCGATGAACTCTATTTAGGGCTATTTCCTCGAATGTGGGTTACTTGAAGAGTATTCTGCTCAAATCTACTAGAGGGATGCGGTCAACATTTTTGAGACCATGGATTTGGTTTGAGAGGTGGAGCGATGATTGTGGGTTGAAATAGAGACTCGCCTTACAACCCAAGAATAGGTGGTGTTTGGATGAAACACCCTGCCCACTGCGTGATGGACTCAGATCATGGCCTAACCACAGCTCCAAAACCATAATAGATAATCCCTGGCCACCCATCCGTCCAATGTGGGGCCAAGCTGCATCAGTCCGTGGGCCGATGTTCCTGCCCAATTGAGGACCTAACTCCCCGACAGAATCTAATTCTCAACAAGTATCCAACTAAACCCCACCACACCAGCCGGCTGTAATGAGGGCACCAAGACTTCACTCCATCCCCAGCCCAGACCTCAGAGCAAGAGGTTATGCTTTCTGTAAAGCAACCCTATGACCCATTGCACGTGTGCTAGAACAAGACTCTTCAGTTGTTAATATCAGGTGAAGATGAAGATTGTGAAATCGATCTGGAGATGTCGGATGAGAAACACATGCTGCACAACAATCCATGAGGCGGAGGTCCAGATGGCTATGATGGAAATGTCAATGTTCGCCTTGGGGGTATTAATGGTTCACGAACAATGAAGCTTTGAGGAACAATTGAGGGATTGGAGGTTGTGGTGATGGTAGACAATGGCGCTAGCCATTGCTTTATCAATGAAAAGGCGATCAACAGATTAGGCTTGCAAATATCATCCACTGGAAAATTTAGAGTTCGGTTGGGTGATGGATCTCGCTCCATGTCTATGGGCGTTTGTAGGGTAGTGATGATAGAAATGGGACCAACGAGAATCCAGGTCGATTGCTATGTTTTTCCGTTGGGTACTGTGGATATCATTTTAGGCGTCACTTGGTTGAAAACCTTAGGGGAAGTCCGTTCTAATTGGGCAAAGTCTAGGATGAAATTTAGACAAGGGATTGACTGGGTCACTTTATGGGGAGATCCGACGCTGGTACGATCAACTGTTTTTGCGCTCTCTCTGCAAAAGATGAACAACATTGTTTTTTTTTGCTGATATATGTCCAACAGAGTTAACATCATACGATGGGGAATTTGGGGCCGAATTGAGTGAGGAACAACAAGAAGAGCTTGCTACACTAATCTGACACTACCAAACCATGTTCACACTTCACAGCACCTTCCGAGCTTCCTCCCTCGTCGGACATAGGACCTTAAAATTCCACTCCTCGTAGGTACTATTCCTATTAATGTTCGACCTTATAGATACATGTTTATTCAAAAAAAATGTAATGGAAAGGATGGTCGGTGAAATGCTAGCGTAGGCCTTATACAACCAAGTAATAGCCCATTTTCCAGCCTTGTGCTTCTAGTATGCAAGAAGGACGGAAGTTGGCAATTCTATGTCGACTATCGCCAACTGAACTAGGCTACAGTTCTAGATAAATACCCAATTCTGATCATCCAAGAAATGCTAGATGAACTTGGTCGCGCAATGTATTTTAGCTGAATTGACGGCGGTCGTTGTATCATCGATTCGAGTGGCAAATACAAAAGACATACCTAAGACGACCTCCACCCATTCCAGGCATTATGAATTTTTGTAATGCCTCTCTACCATAAATGCTCTCTAAATCTTCAAGCAACTATGAATGACTTGTTCTGCTCTCATCTCCAACAATTTGTACTGGTGTTTTTCGATGACATACTGGTTTACAACCTTGCTTGGACACTTCATATACAACATCTTATTACTGTTCTAGAAATCTTGCCTGCTAATCAATTCCGAGTCAATCAGAAGAAATGTGCAGTGGGTTGTTTGGCAGTGGAGTACTTGGGACATGTGGTATCTAGACGAGGGGTTGAGATGGACCCAAACAAGGTCTCTAGTGTACTAAAATGGCCTACACTGCAGAACCTTAAGGGGGTGAGAGGATTTTTGGGGTTGACAAGTTACTATCGTCGATTTATCTAGGATTATGGGAAAATAGCTCAACCATTGACAACATTATTGAAGAAGGAACATTCAACAGGGTTTGACTGGAATTAGGAAGCTCAAGCAACCTTTCATCGATTGCAACTAGCCATGATCTCCGCCCTGGTGTTGGCAGCACCGGAGTTCACCCAAGCTTTCGTAATAGAATGTGATGCATCAAATATAGGTGTAAAAGTGTATTAATGCAATCCAAGACCTATAGGCATTTCCACTGTCCTGGTTTGCAGTATGGTGGAGGAAATCAGCTTATGAAAAAGAATTGATGGCCTTAGCAATAGCAATACAACATTGGAGACCATACCTGATTGTGAAAAGATTCTAGGTTAGACCGGACTAGCACAATTTGAAGCACCTGCTCCAACAACCCATAGCAACGCCTGCTAACTTTTGGGCTATGACTTCGTGATCGTCTATAAGCCAAGCAAGAGCAACTGCGCTGCTGATGCGTTATCCCACAAGACTGAAGATAAAGAATTGGTAGCAATTTCCATGCCCCAATGATTGGATTGGGCAGCCATAGAACAAGCTGTCCGGGAAGATCAAGACCCAAGCCGTATCATCTAGGCCATGGCAACAGGAGATCATCGGGGCCATTTCTCCTTAGTGGCAGGCGGGTTTTACCACAAGGGATGCACTGTTCTGCCGGCGGCTCCCCCTTGGAACTAATTGAAGAATTTCACTCTGCCCCTTTCAGGGGTCATGCGGGGGGGCCCTCGAACTTATAAACGTTTAGCGGCAAATCTATATTGGCGTGGAATGATGAAGCAAGTACGCCTAATTGGGTGGTACCGCTCAGGGCAATCTAACAAATGACTCTTGAGCCCCGCAGGGTTACAACCACTGCAAATTCTAAAATACTGGAAGATCTCAGCATGGATTTACTTCTAGCTTACCTCGTTCTGTGGTATGATCGATCTTAGTTTTGGTGGACCGGGTTGCCCAAATATGCCCATTTCGTACTCAGCACCCCTTTCAGCAAAAACAGCCAGAAGTGTCTACTAAGGAGATTATTTAATACACGGTGCCTGCATTCAAGAAAGTATAGACGTGGACCCGCTGTTCATGAGCAATTTCGGAGAGAGATTTCACAGTATGGGAACTACATCAAAGATGAGTAGCTCATATCAATTCCGGAAAACTCACGGCAAACTGAGGTTTTAAATCGCTGCCTTGAAACCTACTTAAGATGTTTTTCCTCAGAGCAGCCAAAACAATGGAGTAGGTGGCTGTCGTGGGCAACACAAGTTTTCAATCAGCGGCTGGCATGACTCCTTTCGAAGCTGTCTATGGAAGAACACCCCCCACCCTCGAAAAGTTTTTACTAGGAGAAGTTAAAGTACATGTTGCTATGGAGAACAAGATTTAAGAGTGCTTAGACGGATACTCTGAGGCTGCCTGCACAGTAACTGGAACGTGTGCAACAAAGAATGAGGCGGATGAAAGCACAAGCACAGACGGAGGCACAATTTCACAGTGGGATATGGTCCTGCAAGCTGCAACCTTATCGACAGTTTTCAGTACATGGAAGAGTAAATAAGAAATTGTCAGCTAGATTTTATGGGCCCTACAAGGTGGCTGCCAGAATAGGAAGTGTGTGACCTATAAACTGGAATTACCAGAGCTCTAGGGTGCACCCTGTTTTCCATGTCTCTTTACTTAGAAAGGTATCCGGATAGCATCCAGCTGAAGCTGAATTTCCTACAGACGTGGGAGTAGAAGAACTTGGATTTGAGCCAGAAAGAATTCTTTGGCACGTTGGGGCTGGCAGCATCACAACCGAGGGTTCAATCTACTGGTTAAATGTTTGGGCAGGTCGGAGGAGGAAGCAACCTGGATGAGTGGACCTATAAACTGGAATTACCAGAGAGCTCTAGGGTGCACCCTGTTTTCCATGTCTCTTTACTTAGAAAGGTATCCGGATAGCATCCAGCTGAAGCTGAATTTCCTACAGACGTGGGAGTAGAAGAACTTGGATTTGAGCCAGAGTGCAATTCTCTTTTGACAATGGGGCCATGCAGCATCACAACTGAGAAGGTCTTCAATCTACTGTTAAATGTTTGGCAGGTTTGGAGGAGGAAGCAAACTGGATGAGTGGAGATTGATTTATGGGTACAATTTTTATTCAGCCTCATGAGATAAGGGCTGGTGCGTTAAAGGGAACAGCAACGTTATTTGTGCACTTAGGAGGGTCTACCCCATACCTGGTGCCAAAAGAACCAAAGGGGGAGAGCAGTAACAACGAAGGGCTGTTTTGACTTTTTGCTTGGGCTGTATGTGGTTAAGTGGGTGCGGTGTCCGGTTGGTTAGATTTTGAGAAGAATATTCAAATTGAAGTCAGGTAGGGCGTGTCCCTCCCTCTGTAATTCTTTCTTTATTTTGTCCCGCATTATTGTTTCTTTTGGTTCCCTTTGAAAAGACGGGAATTATTAGTAGAAATCATACCCTTCATTCTGCTTGTGTGTATACTTTCTTTTCATCCTCTAACATATTCCTTATTTTAACTCCAGTCGACAAGTGATATCAGTTACCTGATGCATATTTTGCTATGCACCTTATTAGGTTCGGTGTTTTTCCTTTGACTAGCACCCTTCACGTGCTGTACAATTTACAAATAGCAAGTCTAAACCGTGTAAATTGTAATTCCTTTTTCGTTTTTGTTTTGATTTGTTTATTATTTTATTTTATATTTTTATTTTGGATTTTTTTTTATGGTTTAGTAAATTTTGTATTTGATGCATATGTTGCTCTATTTCGTACCTTCGAACCCTTTTAAGTTAATCCTCTCCTTCATCAAAATCCTCCACCACATAAGTATTTTATATTCTGTTAATTAGGATCTACTTCTCATCGGACTTCTTAAGTGATAACAACAGTTCTGTATCCCTTTTTGTCCTAAAGTAATTATGCAAGTTCTCAGTGATCATTCTACTAACTTCAATGACATGAACATGCAACTAATCTTTAGACCATTGAGTCCATGCATGGTGAGATACGTGGCAACATTTGGTGATTCATTAAATGCCACTAACTGAGCATCAGGGTGCAAGATTATCTCTCTTTTGGTCTTTGCTTATACACCTCGTGGGTGTTTGCTAATGTAAGAGTTGGAGAGATGTGCTACTTGCAGTCGGTGTCCCACTTCTTCCATTAGCTGATCTCAGTTCTGTTGAAGGAGGGCAAATACAACTTGCTACTTTACAGAGGAAGTTAAGCATAGGGGCAAAATAAATATTTCAAGGGCATTCCTCTCAACATTATTCAACTTGCTTGGCTTGGCTTTCAATAAGTAGATCAAAAGGTTGAAATACATTGTTATTTCGATGTCTTTTGGGTTTCTTTTGGCTTTCAATGGAATTGATTGTCTCAAATTTCTGGCCTTCCTTTCCAAAGATTTTATTTCCATGCATCTATTTATATGCTTGTGAGCAGTCGTTAAGAGGAGTGGATAAGCATGATTCTTTTGCAGATAAGAGTAGATTCTCTGTTTACCAGTAAAAATAGGCATTTTGCATATTCTCTTTGGCTCTTTTAAACATGTGGCATCTCATACAAGCATGTTATGAGAGTGGACCATGACTTGGTAACGCCATTGTCATGTTGAACAATTACTACTTGATTGTCTTATGCTGATAAGTGCTGCTCCTTATTATCCTCTTCCATCACAGTTGCGGTAACACAGATTCTTTGGAGGCCAAGAGGTTTACTGGTGGATCAATTTAATTCCAAACAGGATCTCATCAATGCAGTGTTCACATCTTCCTTCATTCCAGGGTAAATAATCAACATTTCAGAAACACTTGTTCCAGTAATACTACTTGCTGTGTTAGTTTATAAGATGAAGTTGACTATATATGATTTAATGCAGATACCTTGCACCAAGACCAGCGACACTATTCCGGAATCGACTTTGTGTTGATGGGGGTTTGACATTGTTTATGCCTCCGACATCAGCTTCTCAGACGGTATTTGCTTGAGATTATTCTGTTGTATAACTTGTAATGATTTTCTTAGATAACACACAACAGAACAAGTATTTTGTTTCACTAAAGAATTTGATAATTGAAGTACTAAGAAGCCGCATCTCTAGTTGTTTCCTTGCGAATACTTCATGCACTCTCATTATTTTGTAGGCTGGTATTTATGAATTTTTATCTTAGAAACAGTGTTGCAATCTCATTATTGTAAATCAGAGAAAACCCTTGAGTGACATCTGATTGAGCTCACTTATAGCATTAGCAATGGTACTAAATTGATCAAATAAGTTTGTACTTCTGGTATGCAAGTTAACATTGTGAACATGTGGTTTTTAAAGGAGGTCCTTTAAAAATGGACCTGAATAGTCTTCTCCATACTGTATCCAGGGACTGAGGAAAAGTTTTAGGTTTATCATTTGATAGGTTGTGTTTGAAAGTTCTGAACTTTGGTCTGAGTTGTTAGACATTGAATTATTTGATGGAAAATCTGCTGCAAGCTCTATGGGAAGCCGTAGAAAAGGGATTGATGTTTATGGAGACAATGCTTAATGGCTAGTGATGTACATCTCATTTGAGGCCTGGTTCAAGGAAGGTTAACGGTCTGGGTGAGGAGGTTTTAGGTTCAAGTTTCAAGTACTAGAAGTGCAAAAAAGAAAGAAAAAAGAAACGCAACCTATAAAAAAGGGTTTCTATTAAAATTCCATTCTTCTTTCATCATTGTGTTTGTAAAAGGTTTCTGTTAAAATTCCACATTCTTTTACTTTCAATTGCTTGCTTTTGTTTTTTGTAATCATTTCTCGTAATGGGAACTATGGTGCAACTTTCTTGTGATGAAATAAATTCTCTCATATTTATCTGCTAGAGTTTCTAAATTATATTTTGCGCATCTATTTGATCAATTACCTCAGTCTACCATGTCTCTGGTTTTATACATTGTTTGATTTTAAAATTGAAATGCATGAGTTTGGGGGCATGGCTGGAGCCTCATACAATTTTTTTCTTTAACTAACTTCTTATTATGACTTTCAATTTTGTTATGATGACATTATTTTGTATGCATTTGTGCCTCAAATTTTATGGCAAATAAAATTGGATCTTTTCATATGTACATGAAACATTTCAAAGTTACTGAATTCTCACTATGTTCTTTGCAGGTTCGTGTCTGTGCTTTCCCTGCAAGTAGGTTGGGGTTGGAAGAGATTGGGATAAGTCCAGACTGCAATCCTGAAAATAGGGCTACCCCTCGGGAGGTAACGTATTATCTCTGAAGTGTGCATATAGCCCTTTTTACAATGGAAGGCAATGACTTCTTTTTGCCCTTAACTATTTCAGCTTTTGAATTGGGCATTGGAGCCTGCGGAGGATTATATCCTGGACAGGTTATTTGAGCTTGGATATCTAGATGCAGCAGTATGGGCTGAGGCCAACCCTGTTGAGGAATTGGTTCAAGAAGATACGGTCAGTGAAATCTGAAAGTGTCTTTGCTCAGTAGCTCAGCTAGAGGACACCATTGATCCATTTATGTTTGAAGATGGATATGACTTCAAGGACTCTCAACTATCTTGGACACCATTGTTTCGCTTTGGCATGGCAGGTCAGAGCAACACATTTTCTTTTACAGGGCAATACAATTACTTTAAAATAATAAAATGCAATTTGTAACATATTTTGCTGCATTCTGTACAGCTATGTTAAATTCTTGTAAGTTATGTAAGAATGGACATGGAATAAGAAACGAGAAAAGCAAAAAGTAAAAGAAGTTAGTGTTCTGAGATGAAATCACAAATGCCTGTTCTACTTCATGGCCTCATTCTCTTTATGGTGATTACTTGCCAGAAATGGTAATATATTTTTCACATAGATTTTCCCATATGCTATAAGGATATGTTGATGTGGAGTGCTCACATGGGGAAGAAGCAAAGATTGAGGCAGCTTGAGAAGAATTGATGAAACATTAGCTAGTGGTGTTTGTTATTTTTACAGAGGTCCCCCCACTATGAATGTGGTGGAAGCCAGCTTCCCTTAGTTGCATCCCCACAAATTAAAGCAGATGGACTCTCCAGAGGCTTCATTTCTTGCTCTGCAAAGCTGAGGACCATGGTAACAAATTCTGCTTTTGAAAATTGTTTATTTTAATATTTTTTTGAATCTGATTTCCCTCAATTGCATTCTTTATTGACCTTGGTAGAATGTTAGCTGCACAACTATTGTGCTCCATTGAAGAAACCCACAAGTAGTTTGTAACCTAGAATTGTCTTGAGTTTCAAATGAATTTGTCATAGAATAAAATTGACCTTGGCAATGGCCCATGATCTTTTGTTTTATGTATTTTACTTTTTATTATTATGCTTGGTACTCCATTGCTAGGAAATTTATGCACTCAACCTGTTGGCCCATCTGAAAAGAGAGGGAATGAATGGAAAAGGGAAAATTATGTTACAGGGTCCCTATGACATTTTATTTGAAATAATTAGTCACAACAAAGCTGAAACCTAGGCCTATTTCCTTTATACAAAAAATAATTGATAAAGAGTTTTGGTATGACCTTAGTAAATATAAATATTGGATACTTCTAAGATTTACTAAGGTCATACCTGATATTTTGGATTTCTTATCATTTATTTTTTTCATTAAGGGGATTAGGCCTAGGTTTCAGCTTTTTTGGGCCTAATTTTTTAATAAAATGCCATGTGGACCTATATCATAGTTTTCCCCATGTAAAAATTAGAGTAGGGTTTGCCCTTTCATTTTCAGACTCTACTAGTACCCAAAATTGTGAGGGTAGTAGTAGGGCAGAGTCACCATTCCTGAAAATCCACTGTTTTGTGCAGGTCTACAGGCCACATACTTTGGAATTCACTTGATCACTTTTACCATATTTTACTAAATTGAAGCCATTCATTATGATCTAGTTTCAGTCATTTATTGCTCTATTCTTCTTTGCAGGAATGAAACCAATCATCACAAGTAATTGTTGCATATGGTCCAATGTTCTTAGGGTCTCTATTTCAAATCATGCATTTCTTTTAGGGTTTAATTTGTTTATTTATATTTATTTTTTATCTTATCGAAATCATATTAAAAAAACAGTAATTAATCCAAAGTGGTCATAAAGATAGATCCATGGGAATTTTTGGTAAATAGAAGATTGTTTGTTATAAAAAAAAATAGAAAATGATTTTTGAAACATTGCATAGAAAATTATAGATGAAATTTATTTTTAAAAATATTTGGAAGCACAGTTGAAGATATTTTAAAATTTCAAAACATTTTTATTTCAGAAAATGGAGAATTATTTATTTTATTTTATTTATTTTTTAACTTTGTATTGCAAAGTTATAGTATTCTGTTTTTATGGAAACTCAAAGCAGTCACATTTCTATGTGCGTACAATGTAATTATTAGTGCATTTGATGACTTTGGAGGTGTTTCAAAAAATTGTTTTAGAACTTTTTTCAAAATATTCTGCATAGACCTTCTTATTTCTTTGTGTCTAGGTGGGTGGTGGTCCAACTTTAATTTTATATATTTTAAGCTTTAGACTAAAAGTTTGGAATAATATCAAACAGTTAACATATAAACTAAAAATATGAGAAATGAATCATCTCCACGGATAGTTATCCAAAACGTTTAAGGCAAAGGAATTAATAAAAATGTGTGGATTATCCAAACATGGCCTTGACCAAGCATTAAATTAAAATTCAAAACAATATATTAAAATAGAAATTAAAAGTCTGAAATGACAAAATGAGGGTTGACAATGTGATTAGAAAAAGATTGGGAGACAAGTGCAGCCCATTCTGCATCCCCCTTTTGCAGCAAGTCAATAAAGGGCAGGGAAAAACAAATGTCCTCCATTAGTCAATTTCAACCTTATTCATCCACATATCATGCTTCCAATGCTTGTACGCTAGAGGGCAGAAGGGTAATTAAGGCCCAATTAGAAGGGCAACATTGTCCCAAAAGTACAAGAACATAAGCAGAGATCATGAAGCATCAGGTGGAGCTGAGCTGCAGGTGATAATGGACAGGTCGTACAACACCATGCACGCTCATGCACCCTCTTTCTACATAAAAAACAAAAAAAAAAAAAAAAAGAAAAAGAAAAGAAAGGTAACAGATCTCATTTGCCTCAGAAAGTCCCACTACAAGGAATTTCATTTTCTTTTTTCTTTTTATTTATTTATTTTAATTCTGATATCTTTCCCTCCCCATTCTTTTAAGTACAGCCTAGCTCTGCTATTCACCTACTAGAACTCTCTCTATCTTGCTTTCCTTCTTTCTAGGGTTTCTCAGGGGCATAGTTGCAGAGCCATTTTGGCATTCTGTCCACCTCCCATGCACATACTTCATGGCTCTATCTTCTTCTGGAGGTGGCCAGCATGCTTAAAATGGCTCTGTAAATTTCCCTCTGAGAAACTCCAATAAGTCCCTGATATCATAATATTATCAGTAGTCTAAGTTTCGCAAGAGAGCTTCCAATATGGTGATCGCAGGATCATTTGAAGAGTCAGTAGAATAGGTTAATGGTGATTATTGAAGAGATGTTGTCACTGATCATTTTCCATTTTCTGATGTTTTCTCAAGTGGGGTTAGAGAAAAGCACTTAGTTTCTGCATCTTGGGTGCTTCTTGTTTTCTTGACAGATCCCATGGCCAAAAGGGTTCATCTGTGCTTGTTTTCTTACAAATTGTTCTAAGGCTTTATTTCCGTTTTCTATGTAACAACTTATCCCAACCCATTAGATATTGTCTGTAATATTGGATCCATAGGGCTCTCACGGTTTTAAAACATTTCTATTAGGTTAAGAGTAGTTCATATTTATATAGTTCTAAAAACTTTTTCTCATTTTCAATATGGGATGCCACATCATATCTCTAGGAATAAATTCATGAGCTAAGAGCTTTATATAAATGGTTTTATTATCACTGGTTTGGTGTAAGTCAAAGCCACACATATGTTTTTCATATACTTCCATAGCATGAAGCCAGAAGCAGCAAAGGTTGAAATGCATGTAGTATTTTCTCTCTTTGTTTAGTTAACCTTTTTCTGGACTTTTCCTTCTATGTCATGATAGTGAGGTATTAGACTTTACATGATTAAAGCATCACAATGATTGCGAACAACACATGTTTCGATCTGATTGGGTTGGACCATTTGATTTGCAGTTGAGCATTGGATTCCTTGAAACATTATGCTTGGGAATGGCATTATAAACTGCTACTGCCATTTCTGATGTTATCATTAAAAAAAGAAAGAAGATGTGTCTTTAGTTAAGTGAAAGTGGAGACTGTAAAACTCCCATAAACTTGGGGTATTCTACTTCAACTTCCACTTTAATTAAAGATAGATGCTCAATTTGGTAAACTTGCCAAACATCACAAGAATCCAATAAGTTTTTTTTAGGTTTGGATTGGGTATAATCGTATTTGGATCAAATTCGTTTTGACTCACTTAGCTTGTTTAATAAACATGTTATATTTGTGTTAATATCTAAAAAGCGAAATTAATCCGAATTGATCTGTTTAATTCTTATGTCAATTAAATTTTAACCCATTTAATAAGTTATTTGTATTAAATATTGAAAAGTTAATTATAATTCATATTATTTTAAATGATCAAATTAATAAACATATCATACGTTCCATGTTACCCGATTACTAATTGGGCCATATTATTTTTTATCTGATTATAATTTATGTCATGTTCGGATTAACAAATTCAATCAAATACCTATATATTGACACAACCGATCGACACAAGCCCCGACACTAATCGATACCCCCACAATTTGGTCTTTCATTGATAGAAACTACATAACACAATCCCCGGCACTAATTGACAGCCCCACAATTTGGTCTTTCATTGATAGAAACTACACAGATAGTAATGTGATCACAGTACTCAATTTGATCTTTTATTGACATTTTCTTTATATATATATATATATATATAGTAATGTGAGCACTAAGCACGCGAGCATCTTAGTCTTACTTTCCGGGTCAAACACAAATTCTACTTTGTCAAAACTTTATATGCATGCTTGAGCTGATTAATTTGGTCTTCGATTTCAAATTTGTTGTCATCTTTCATGCATTATTTTTTCCAAAAACAAACGTTTATGAATAATATGCCAATTTTGAATCAATCCAGTGAAGTATATTCAAATGTTGAACATCTATTTTCGATCTTTTCGAATGTATATATGCATCTGCTACTTGAAAATTAATCTTGCATATGTATGTGTTTTATTGGTTTCTGTTTGTTGACCATCAGCATTGTGGGGATGCATGCAGTACTGTACTTAGCTTAAAAGCGACTTTTAAAAGTCCAAAGAATTATTTCATCTTGAAAGAAATGAAAATTCTAAAGCTACTTTCCATACCATTCTCCAACATTTAAATTTGGCAAGTTGCTTTCAAAGCTGTCTTCTAACAAGATACTCTGAATTTTGCAAGATGTGTTAGAAAATATGTCATTGTAATAGTACATTTCCTGTTACAATTTAAAAAAAAAAAAAAACTATTAAAAAGGTGTGTATAAATAATTTAGATTAAGACAGAAAAAAATTATATCATGGAAGTGAGTTATAAGAAAATATACTTGGTAGATAAAGATATGAGGTGTAAGATCTAATGAATCGTGATGTTAAGAGTGAAAGATGATAAATTGTTGGACTTGTAAAACATGAGCTTTAACTCGATCGGTGTAATGCATTGAAGTGATGTTATTTAATGGTTACTAGTTTGAGTCTCTTTAGGGTTATTGAAGATTTGTCCAACGTTGACTTTAGGTTCCAGTGAAATTAGTCTACGTGTGCGTAAAATTGACTCGGATAACCACTATTATAAAGAAGTGGCGGGGAGGGGTGTAATGAATAATCAGTGACACAGGTGTACCGATGAACCAGATATCATAATATAAATTGGTTATGAAGTTGATCGGATCGTTTTTGAGAGACTCTTGGTGATTTGATTGGAATAATACAGATGTCAGACTAATTTTGGAATCATTCCACATGTGTTGTATTTATTCAGTGGAACTTTTTGTCTTGTGGTCTTGCTGCAGAAGGCGTGTAACCATGACGCATAGTTATCTAAGTGGCGATTCCTGATTATGAGTCGTGTTCTTGTCGTGTTAGACTATAGATATTTGCAAACATTGATCAATCTAGACACAATACGAATAATAATCATGTTAAAAACACCTATTCAATCGACTTCGGCATTAATTCAGACGGCTTGTGTGGCGGCCGACGCGTATAACCGATTATAAACAATTCATTCAAGATTATATTTGGGTTTAATAAGCTACATTTGACACAAATAACTTATGAAACTTTGATAAATCCAAATGTATAATTAACGGGTTAATTCGGGTTAATTTCGGGTTGCGCGTGTTGATACGAAAATAGTCAATTTATTAAATGAGTTGACACGAATCAAATCCTAATACGATTATAGTCAACCAAAACCCATAAATTTCATGTTAATTTCCAGTTTTATCGATTAATCGTGTCAAATTTTGCTAGCCTTAACGGTAGTCATAACTTTGCATGCATGGCTGGACTGATGAATGTAGTTCCTCTTAACATCTGTCAGATCTCCAAGTCTGTCAACATGCAGTAGCATGTTTCTTCTTTTCCCTACAAAATGTATGTACGCATGACTGAGAAACAGAATGTAAATTTGAATTAATTAAGGCCAGCCTGGTTTTGGCCTTGATTAGACATAACTAAACCCAATCATGCCCACCATTAACGCAGACATTAGTATTTCATGATGCTAACTTTTGCAGATCTTTTTCCACATTAGTCTTACCTAGGAATCAATTAAAGTAATAAGATCAAATCTTTGAATTGATTAATTTCCCTCCAAAATATTAATACAAGAATTAACCTTCCCAGAATAATTCACATTATAATTACAAAACTTTTTAACCTAAATTAAGGAGGAAATTAATTGTGACAACTTTTGTTCGCGCAACATGCGGACATGAAGATGTTTGAGGAAAGCAAGAAACCCGGTACGTAGTTGCGCGAAATCTAAGGAGGAAAAGAAAGGAAATACAAGACTATGATGGTATTTGGTTCCCAAATGTATTAAGAAAAGAAAAAATGTTATAGAAAATGATTTATTATGTTTGCTTATCTAATGAAAAATATAAATGAAAATCAAATATAAATAAATTTACCTAATGGGGAAAGGTATGTATTAGTGTGTTGGTACAAAAGTATTGCGGCATCATCAGTTATGAAGAATGTGAAATAGGTGTTTAGTACATGTTTTAGAAAAATAATTACCTTTTAAATAAATACTATCATAACATATTGTAAATAACATAAGAGTTATGATAATATCTGTAATATATTATGGTGGTATTTATAATATGTTATGATAGTATTTAACCAAAAGCCAATTATTTTTTGAAACACCAATTTTCCATTCTTGATCCGTAACGTCTCATTATTTTTGTATCCGTATATTGTTACATACTTTTCCCATAAATTTATATATTCTTAAACTATTTAATTTTTATATTAATGAATTAAAATAAATAACTAGTAGTAGTAATTACATCTGTGTCAGTTGCAGATGTAGTAGTAATTACATTGTTGAATGTGAATCATCTATCTGATCAGCTGGTATAACTAGCTAGACATTGTATTGATGGTCTCATTCCTTTTTGGCTATGAACATAACCCTAATAATATCATTTCCAACATAGTCATCAAGTTGCATATATGGTGTAAACTCATTATGGGATTTGATGGGGTTTGAAATAATAAGTGGCGTGGGCGAGGCCTTATTGACATTGGGGAGTAAAAGCGGATAGATCTTATGATAGAGTGCCAATGGTATCACGCAAATGTTTGGCGAAAACAGGGGAACTTAACTCACTTACTTTATAAATTTGGTAATTTTGATGGTCAGGTATTGGAGGAAAGCGTTGATCTCTGCCGTCGGGAAGTAGGATATTCGATTATTAACACGTAAATTATCATGTGTCGATTTCACGATAAGGAAGAAAATCTCTACTGATGGGAGAATATCGTATCTTCTTCGACAAGGAAGAGATACTATTCGATATCATTATCGTGGAAAGTTATCGCGATCACCGTATAAATACCGAGTCACCCGATCGGTGAAGATGCGTGAAGTAATCGCGTTAAACGTTCACTTAGCGATTGATATTTTTCGAGCAAGCATCGGGCGTGAGCGAGCTTCCGCCGTCCGCCTGCTGCTTGTTTTTTGCGAGGCGGCGTTCGAGACGGGCCCAGGCGGCCGATTTGACACGCTCGAGCTCGATTAGATTGAAGCGTCGTCGAGTTCAAGGAAAAAAAAGGTTGAAGAAAGTGGGTATATATTTGTAAAGAAGAGTGATATACAATCAATGGGGATTGATTACTAATCATCATAGCATATGGGTCTTAATCACCTCCATCTATGTAAACATATTTATACTCCTTTTGTCCTGTTCTCCATTGTGTTGGATTGCGGGTACGTATACCCTACCAGACCACCAGCCTTTTTCTAAAGACTTATGTCATTGGCAAGACATCACTATGGTTTGTTGAAAATAACTATTTTAGGGTTTAGAGGGAAGAAATAATGAAGTAAAATACAAATGTTCAAATGTTCATTGTCTTTCATGTCTGGTCCAAGTGATCAAAGGGGGTGGGATGAGATTACGAGAGTTCCCAAGTTCGAATCGTTATTACAATGTAATATTCAAAATGAATAGAAGTAAAACAAATAGAAATGTTCATTTTGACTCAAGATTTGTTGAGAAGCCTCCCATGGATTGTTTAAAACTACATACCCTACTCTTTTTTTTTCTTTCTAATTATCCTTAATTCCAACTTAGTTTTCAGTTTTTCAGAACTTCACACTTTAAATAGACTTCTTAGGCTACTTAGTTCCTAAAGAATTTGAGAAAAAAAAAATGTGAAAAATGAAAATAGAGAGAAAAATAGGAAAAAAAAAGAAGGAAAAAAAAAGGATTAAATTCAATCCATATACTTGTTTTTCAAACTCATATCACTTATTTCTTTCCAATATAGCAAGAAGAAACAATTAAAAAAATTACATCAATTCTCAATTTTATCTAATTTGATTTTTGACTAATTTGTTTCCATTATATCATGATTAAATAATTTGTAACTAATTTTATGTATTTGTTTTTTCTTTTCTATATCTTTTTATAGTAAGAAAACTAATCATATGAAATATTTTTATATTTTTTCTTTTTCCTTAGTCTTTTCTTTTCTTATTTTCTATATCTAACCATTTTGTATATTAAGTTATAACACCTCTTCTTATAAGGATTCGAACCTAAATCTTTTCAGTCCCTTCACACTCCTTTACCACATGAACCAGACCTCAAGGGCTTCCTTAGTCTTTTATAAAACCAAAATACATAATCCTAAGAATGATATATATAGATCTTTTAAAAAAAAGAATAATGTATATGTATATAAAACTTAAAAGAAATGCAATATAATAAAAATTGAAATAACTTCTGCAGAGTGACAGTGTGGCTGGGCCTGAAAGGGGCAAGTCTGTTGCATCCTAAAGGGTTTTGAGTTATAAATAAAGTTCAATCTAAACCACAAGCCCAAGTTGTCTTTGGACTTTCCTTGGTTTCAAACTCAAAGAAAAACCATAAACCTCTATTTATTGTTGGGTTCTGAAAAGGATTAAGAACTGAGAAATGCTGAATAAATGGAGTCCTCTCTCTCTCTGGAAACTCTAAGTCACCCGTCTCTTTGTTCTCTTGTTCAACCCTTGTTAGCTAAAAAGGAGAGGTGATTTTTTTGGCAATTCTTGATTTGAAATCACCGCTTCCATTGTTTTCTTTCCTAAGATTTTGTAACATCCCAAAATATATCATAACAGTTTTATAATATGTTTAGGGTATAAAATAAGTTAAAATTGTATTTTTCTGGAATTTATATTACTATGAACGAAAAACGATAAAATTTGAATTAATCAAGTATCAAGCGTCATAAGAGAATAAGTTAATATACCATTGTAGAATATTTGATAAGTAAAAGTGTAAATGAAAGAGAAAGGAAGGACTTTAATGCAAAAAAAAAAGAAGGAAAACTTAACAAAAATGACAAGCTAAACATGACCTTATAAAAGAATAAGAGATGAGACTAAATTTGGTCTTGTAAATGAACATTTTTTCCTTGGGTTTTAGAGCCTAGGGTTACGGTTGAGAGACGAAGAGAAGAGTTGGTGATTTTACACCATCGATCCAAGGATTTTTGGTGATCAAGAAGAAGGAAGAAGAAGAAGAGAAAGAAAAAAGATTAAGTATGAGTAGCCAGCACAGAGCATTGATGTTTGGGTTTCAGGTAAAACCTAGCTTTGCATAATAATGATGGATGTTGGTCTCGGCTCGGTTTATGGTTGTTTGAGTTGGTTGCTGTGGTCCCTTGATTGAGAATGTTTGTACTCAAAGAAAATGTGTTGGGGTTTTTTAGGGAGATCTTTATTAAAATTTTTTGGCCGCGTTTTTGTCTTAGCCACCATTCATCCAAATTGAGTGATTCAAATTTTTGGGTAAACTATACTTCTAGGAGAACAAATCTCCTTGAAATAAGTGTATTCAAATTTGGACCCCATTGGACCTAGAAAATTAGTCAAAGTGAAGCTTTGTTTTCAGGCAGTTTTTGGTATGTTTTGGTACAACTTTAATGTTTAGGCCATAACTTTGGCATCACTTATCCAAATTGAGTGATTAAAATTTAAGAGTAAACCATACTTCTAGGAGAACAAATCTCCTTGAAATAATTGTATTCAAATTTGGACTCCATTGGATCCATAAATTCGTCAAAGTGAAACTCTGTTTTCAGGCAATTTCTGGTATGTTTGGGTACAACTTTAGTTTTTAGGCCATAACTTGGCCATCACTCCTCAACGAGGTGATTGAATTTACGACAAGCCCAAAACTTAGGAGAACAAATCTCTTTGAAATAAGTGTATTTAAATTTGGACCTCATTGTACCCAGAAATTCATCTAAAGGGAGCTATGTTTGTAGGAAATATTTTGCTATAAAGAGATTCAAGTGAATAAATGGAATTGTAACAGAATTATAAAAATGATTGCTATATGAAATATGATTACATGATCAGAAATATGAAACATCAAGGAACATGATCATACATGTTATGATAAAAATACTTGATTATAGTATATGTATAAAAGAATACTGTCTAAAAGTATTTCATGTGAATACATGTGATTGACATTATCCATGTATATGAGATGTGTATAGCTTGAACACGAATAAAAATGTAATAAGATTGATTGTCTGCATATGTCCCAGGGTAGATGGATATGTATGCATGCCTATTAGGGATTACATGATATAGTTGGCCTTGTTTGGGTCAATACAATGGCCCCGTTTGGGTTATTACAACGGCTTCGTTTGGGTCAATACAATACATGATCACTATCTCATACAGTGATAGTATCTTCGGGTATATACAGTTTATACCCGTATCCACTTCTTGGAAAATGAAGGCAAGACATAAGATGAGATAAAATAAGAACCATATAACATGAAAACAATGATTTGAATTGAAAAATGTGATAGAGCTACGATATTATAAAAGAAATCTTTATGTATTATGAAGAATGAGCATTGAGAACTCTAATAAATGACATAATTTTCAGTAATCAGATATATGAAACTGACTGTGGGCAAATACGGTGTATTAATTGTATATTGTCATTGAAGACCATGAGTGGTACATATATGTTATATGTTTCCCAACCCAAGCTATAAACTTAAGCGGATGTTTCGTCAGTGTGGAAATTGTGAAGAGACGTTCATTTGTCACGACACATAGAGATGCGACATGGCAATAGGAGTCAACATCTATGGTATTTCTATACGGTTGCAGAATATATACATGTAAGGTTTTTCATAATAATAGGACTTGCCATATGTATACGTCGATGAGACTCGGATATTTGTACGGGACATTATGAACACCATTATAGGTGGTAGTGTTAAAAGTTTATTTCCTTATGGATTAAGTTTAAGTTATATTCTAATACATTCGAGTTATATTTGAAATGGGCCCACTAATGATATTAACCGTAAATGAATTAAAAGGTCCGTCTTAGCGTTCCATATTACGCTGAAGCGGGGTTGGAGCGCGACAGTTGGGTTTCTTTTCCATTAACGTGGTTTTTTTTTTCCCGTCAATATGGGTTTACCTTTATTTTTTCTTTGTTTTTTCATATTGTTTATTGTTCCCAATAGGCCAGCACTGCGGTGTGTTTTGTCATTGACTTGTTGTAATGGTAGTTGTATGTGGAGTGGTTGCTTTTCATGGTTTTTCGCATTGTGGAGTTCATATGGCAAAGTTGTAACACCCCAAAAACACCTTATAATTTTTATAATAATTTTATTATATGTTTAGTGTATAAATCGAGCCAAATGGGGGTTTTGAGGAATTGATAAATGATATTGAAATGTAATGTTATATGATCGAAAATGAGTATATGTGATTGAGTGATAAATGCTAAATGTCAAATGATAGAACCCGTGAATTAACCCAATTGAGAAAGGGCAAGAATGGAAATTTGTGAAAAAGAAGACTTAAGGATCATAAGTTATAAAAATGTATATACAGGTGTAAATGTAGAGTTGAAGTGCAAATAGAGAAAAAGAGTTATGGGCTATATAGTAAATTAGGAGGGCAAGTCCAATGGATTTTGTAGGCCCAAACAAAGCCTTATGAGATTTAATGACTTGAAGACCACATTTCTGGTCTTAGAATGCCCATTTGGGCAAAACCGTATTGGAGAGCTTGAGAGAGGAGAAGCTAGGGTTTTGTGTGAAGATGTGAGATTTGGTGCAAAAATTCAGTCAATTTGTTCAAGATCTTGCAAGAAGAAGAAATGAGAGAGCTAGGGCTTAGGAATCAAGAGATTCAAAGGTAAGAAACTAAACTCTAACCCCTTTTCTCTTGTGTTTGGGTTGGGGAAAACCCAAAATGTGGATAAAGGTGTTTTGTATTGGTTGTAAATGGGTTTTGGTATTGGTTTGGATTGGTTTGGAGAAGTGTTTGTAAAAAAGGAAATGTTTGGTTTTCAAAAGAAATACTGTAAAAAATTTGTCAAAACCTATGTTCTTGTTTTGGCTATAGGTTAAGTTATAATCATCCAAATGAAGTGATTCTAATTGGTAAAGAACCATAAGAGATAGGGCTATAAATTTATAGAAGGGACCAAAGTAAATTGTAGCTCTAAGGCTCTCGAATATGGGCTTAAAGGTGAGTTCGGGTAGCTCATGGGTATGCTCTATTTTGGGTGTTGTTATGGTGTTTTGGCCATAAGTTGAGTTTCACTCATCCAAATTGAGTGATTCAAAATTATAGGTAAAATAGACTTCTAGGGGAATAATTTACTTAAAGGAAGTGTATGCAAATTGTTACCACTAAAGAATTTTGAAATGCAGTGAAGTGGGTAGGTGTAAACCGATGCGGTGCAGCACACCAAATTGAAATAATCTGGATGTAAAATGTAATAACTTGAGTTTGGCGTGATCAAATTGGATAGTTTAATTGGAGAAGAAACCTTATAACCATATATTCAAATGAGTAGAAGGAACCATTACCAATTTATGGAGTTAAGACCCTAGAAATTAAGAATAACAGTAGGTGATCCAGTGAGCTAACCAATTTGGTATTAAAATGTCATAACTTGAGTTTGAGGCCCATTTTAGCTAAATTAATGTTTTGGAATTTATGAAAATAGATTGTTGGGATGATTAAAGGTCTTGGGAAGGAATATATGGTCTTAGAAATATTAACTTTTATGCTGGAGAAATTTATTTGGGAATTTATTTGATTTTAGAAAGTGTTTTGTTACAAGTTGTCAAAGTGGACATGTTAGGGTTTTGGGATGTTAAAGTTAAAAAAGCGGTTAATTGGTTTTATAATCTGATTTTGGAGTGCTTGGGGTTAGTTATACCTTGGTCTAAGCTAATCAAATCAATGTTTGAGATTAATTTTGACAACGTATGATTATTTTTGGTGAGAGCGTTTTAAAATGCTATTTATCAGAAAAAAAAATAGTATTTCTACGCATTTGTGTTATGTAGTTGAGAGGCGCCCAGAAGAAATTTTAAATTGAAATTTTCAGAGATGTCATTGGATATATAAAGGACTAAGTAAGAGTTTCATAGTTTTTTTGAAGACCGTTTAGAATAATTTTTTAGGTAATATAGTCAGAGAGTACAAAACTAGAAAATAACGGTCACTTGCATGTAGTGTTAGTGGTATTTGAGTTTTGACTTAATCTTGGCTGGGGATGGTTAGTTGATCAAAGAGTACTGTTGGAAAATGATTATAAGGCAGAGGCAAAATTTTTAGTATTTTGGTTATGTGATGGATTAAAGTTTCGAGTAACAACCATCTTTGGGCTTGTATCTTGCTTATTTCTTAATGAGATTAAGAATACGATATTAAGCTCAATCCTTTATGAAATCACTAGTACACATGAATAATATTGTTCTTTAATTGTATTGGAATAGGGGCTGACGAGGAAAACTGGCGAGATAGATTAGAGGATTGGAATCAAAGTGTAAAACTTTTTGGGTTTGTTCTACACCTTTCTCTCATTATTTCGAATTTCTATCTCCAAAATGTTTGAATTGCATATTGAATTGTTTTAAATTAATTTGATGCAAATAAATTGTGAAATGAATTTCAAGTTGATTTAAGTTAAGATATTTCAGAAATTGATTGATTGCGAAATAAATGACATGAAAATTGCATGAGTATTGAAATGATTTGTTTGTATAAAAATACATACTATATTGTATTTTCCTGTAAATGATTTGAATGTCCTTAATAGAATGTTAGTCGTTAAATTCGAGTTAAAGATAGATTAGTATACCAATAACAATCGAGCAAACATACTATTGTGGCATACCGATCCATAGCCTAGCGGGACAATATCGTAGTGCACACCAACCGAGTACATATTTTTATAAAATCGTGTTTACAGGCTGCAGCCAATGGGAGCTTGATGCCGGTGATTAGATTTATCCTGTGCACTAAAATCATAGGTTAAACTAGTGAAATTTAAAGTAAAAATGAATGAGATGAAAAGTATGATTTATGGTCTCAGACAGTTTGTTATGATATGATTGAGATGATAAACCAGATTACATAATTGGATTCAATTAAATATCTCTTTATCTGTATGTATTATGCATTAGTCATTGAAAATGAAGCATTATCTTGATTACGTGTTGATTAAACTGAGAGGCCAAAGAGAATCACATGTAGAACCACTGACGTGAAATATGGCGTGCCAGTTGCTATCTATAACGCATCAGGGTGTTTATCAAACAGAAGAATGAATCTGGAAAGCGAAGTCAATCATTGTGGTGTAGAAATATATCTTCTCAAAGTCATATGCATTGTCATATTAACAGATAATTAGTGTTTGTGAATCAAAAAGTTAAACTCTGAAGCGATTTTGTATATTACTTTTGAGATAATTTAGGAAATAAAGCTTGATTATAAATACATCATTTATTAAAATGTGTAAAATGTTTATGACTGTAGATTAAATCGCCCAGCGCACATGTTTGAGTGTTTATCAAAGTGGAATCATGGAAGCCATGAGTTATTTGTTTTGTGAAATATGTTTGATAAATGAATTCGGCTAGCGCCTCGAATCGATTCGAATCCACGATTAGGTCGGACCCAGAAAGAGTACCTTACAAAAAGTTAATCCAGATAGAGTCGTTCGTCGAATCGTGTTAAATACATTGGATATGAAATCTTAAGTATTTAAGACATTGTTGGATCATCCTATGTATAGGCCATGAGTAGATCATTTCTTGCATCATCCTCTAAAGTTTTTAACACTTTGGATTATGTGTTTTTATCGATTGTGTTTTTAATTTGAATCAATAAATTTATCTAATTTAAAAAAACAAAGAAATGCTTGGAAAGAAAAACGACATTTTCATATTTACTTTCTTATTAAAAATGAAAAAAAAAGTTATTTACAAATTTATAGATTTTAAAATTTAATCTTTACATGATTAAAAAATATAAAAATATCTTGTTAACTTTAAATTTATTTTTTTCCTTTTTAACCTTATTTTCTCTATTTATTTATTTATTTATTTTTCAGTTTTTCATTTATTTTTTCGAGAAAAATCAAATACAATCAACACAATAGAAAAAAACAAGAAGGAAAAAATACATAGCTTATGGAGTTATTATTATTATTTTTTTTTTTTTGAGGAGAAATGATGATTGACACATGGTAATAGAGTTGGGTTTTGCTTGTATTTTTCTTTTTATGTTTATTTATTATTTTTCTTGTGGCCTTACTCATTTTCAGGGTCAGTTGTAATCGTCAGCACTACGAAGCCTGTGTGTACTCGTATCATGAGACAGTATATAAAATAAAAATGGTCTGTTAGCTCTGTGACATACTCGTAAAATATGTCAAACTATATTTTAATAGTTTTTAAGAGTTGTTGTCAGCTCTTAATAAACGTATTTAAATTGTAATATTTCATACATGTTTACAAAATGTCAAAGCCGCGTGTCGTCTTCTTACCGAAGTGGCCTTTATTGAGCGTCGTCTTCGAATACTCCCTGTACACGAAATAATTTTCGGCGGGGTGAAAGAAATCTTGATGGTTGAATTATACGTAGGTTACTCACAATATAAGTGCGTATCATAATGGCCAATGGCGTTGTTCGTCGTAGTCGCGAATATCGCATGCCCGATCCATGTCTTAAGTCGCCACGACTCCTTACGCTTGCATTAGCATATGCGTGTATGAAAATCTTAACCGACAAAAATATTTGTTTTAATTGTGGGAAGCCTTAGATATAAATCGTTGGACAACTATAGCGGTGAATTTGTTGGGTAACTCTTGAGGCAATTCATGACCTCTCCGGCGTGAATTGTTCAGGCCCGATTTCCCAACATAATTCTTGAACAACTTTAGATAAATTTTATTTTAATAATTTCTGAAAGAATTCATTGTTTGAATGACCCTCCGATTTTATTTGTCACCACGTCTTGTGCAGGGTCTTGCAGTGCGTATGAAATCTGATATACCATTTATCTGGCCAGCGTATTTAATATATCGAAGCATACATATATTAGCGAAGTGCTATTGTAACCAACGTATTGTTATCGTTTCAAGCTGATAATACCAAAAATCGGCTCATATGGGCGATAAACAAATGCATGATACGCCATCGTTTATTTTTATGTCACATGAATATTTATAAACTACATGCAGCATAAACAATTCACGGATGGTTATGCGCCCACGCGAATTTGTATGTTATTCAATTATCGACAACGATACCTGAGTCGCACATAAGAACCATTTCGGTCAGAAGCAATTCGGGATTTTATCAGAAATGGGTGCCAAAATTCGGCGTCGAGTCCCAGTTTGGAGCTGACGACAATGCGCTCACGACCTCGCCTGATCAAACCATTTTAAATGGCTCTTAAGCCAAAATAAACAAAGTAAGAAGACCCCTGCAGCCCAGGAGTTAGCCGGCTTCATGGCAGAATATCACTTTTACGTAAGCTCTTAAGGTGGGGAAGCGAGCTTTGTCTCTTGGCTCGTGAAAAATCTAGAGAGAAGTTAGACTTCTCTCTAAAACCTTATCTTTTCTTTTCACTCTGCTTTTCGTACCTCCGGTCGGTTGGGAGGCTTGGAAGTCGAAGAACTTGTCTTCTTATGCCTCATGTCGATCAGTCGTTGGTTGGGCTTGGATTTCATATCGAAACTTATCACTTCTCTTTGGGATTTTCGTGATATTGTCATCTTAATGTGTCCACATGCTTCATGCGAGAACCATATTTGGTAACTCTGCGTATGACCTTGCATGGCTGACTCTTGAAATTTCTTTCTTAGATTGTCTTGAGTCGCATCTTGCCGGGTGTCTCGAAAAGCGTGAAATTCCCCAGTGTCTCGGGTCGGCGAGGGGTGGCGATGGTAGCTAGATTCCTTGAGCGATTAAACCCGGTGAAGTGGATTTCTTAGTGAGATCTAGAAAATTAGGATTTTGGCAAAATTACTTATTTTACTATTTTTTCAGAAAATTAGAATTTTATCGGGTTTTACATTTCTATTTCTTGAATTCACAAAGAAAAAGTTTGTTTCTCACTAAAATAAACTATAAAAAGAAACCCAAATGTATGAAATTTGAATTATTTTTAAAAGATATTGTTTTATGATTATTTTTGCATGCGTCCGGCAAACACACTTCTTCCATCATTAATTCACATCAGTATTAGAAAAAGAAAAATGGTGATTTGATTAAAACAACTTTAAAAAACCAAGTTTAGAAATTTGACCCATCATCAAATTTTGATCTTATTTTGACAAAAAGAAAACCCTTTTTTCAGCTTTTTATTTTGATCTTATTTTGATCTTATTTTCTTGCAAAAATAACTCATTCTTTTAAGAGACAATGTAAATACATAAAATAAAGAAAAGTAATATCAAGTTATTTTTTAAGAAAAAATTTCTAAAATATTAGATTCATAAATTTAGGATTATTTGATGTCTTGTTAACCAAATATTACAAAACATGCATTATACAACAGTTCATTCACCATGGGCCAGCCACTACTACTCCAATCAAAATAAAGCCCAGTACAAAAGAGATTCCATATACCACTTTTTCCTTTCACCATATAATCAAATATCTGATCATTTCTAACCCCCATATAATTAAATATCTGATCATTTCTACCCAACAAATAATACCAAACCATTGGGAAGAACCCACCAAAAAAAAAAAAAAAAAAAGTAGATGCCCTTGAGCCTGGCACAAGACATAAAGCGGATTGGTGTACGAAAGATTTTCTAGCTCGAGTCTATATAAAAACAAAGTATTACAATAATATAATACAAAATAAATATATATCAAAAAAGGAAAACAGAAATGACTCTAACAATAAAAGAGATTATCAATATACAAAAGGATTTAGACTAGAGTTCTAATAAATACGAAATACTATAATATTACAACGATATAATACAAAAAGGGAAGAAACTAGACTAGAGCGCAATCATGTGAATCTTGATGCCAGAGTCACAGTGGAAAAGAGAAGAGCAGATGAAGCAGTTTTCTCCCTTCACAAGCTCAATGCTATCATTTCCAGAATTATAAACTTTGGCTCCTTCCCCTACCGTACACGTGTCATAACTGTATTGGTCCACCGCCACCACATTGTGATCCTTGGGGTCATAATTAAACACTACAATACATATACATAGATACAAACACTTTTAGTCAGCACTGACGCAGACTGAATTGTTAGTTACTAACTTACAAATGTCACGGACTTTAAAGCCTTTTTCCTAAGCAATCAACGTGTGGGAATTTAAATAATATTTTCATTTTTAATAAGATTTTCCTTATAGATTCTCAATTATACAATGTGGTGTATAATTTGACACATTAATATGTCTTTCAACAACTCATTCGAACAGCATGCACATGGCATCTTTCTCCCCTTTCATGATACAATTCTTTTAGTTGGGACTCTAATTCAATGGATGATTTGGTTAAAAGACCCTTTAAAACTTAAGGATATGTTAGGTGCATGTTTTTTAAAATTATTGCTGAGAATAATTTTTAAAAGCACAAAACATGTCATTTAGATGTTTTCTGAAAATTGTTTTTGTTATCCGAATTCAATTTTTTTATATTTTATCATAAAAAAAATTGGAAACCAAATATGTTTTATATGTTTTTCTTGTTTTCTTTATTTTTTTATAATGAACAGTAATTTAAAAAAAAAATCACTTATTTTTTACATCATTTGAAAAAAATATCTTCATTGTGTTTTTTTGCAAAAATAACATTTTTTAAAGAGAATTTTGATTAAAAGAAAAATTTGCAAGTAACTTGAATGTCATCAATACGAGAAAAAATGTCCCTAAAAATATAAAGATAAATCCCTATGAGCATTTTGTCTTATCTTCCATATTATTTGTACTTTTTTTGCATTTCAAAGAAAGAAGTTATTCTTCTTGCATAAGTTTTGATTTTGTCCGTTTTAATTAATTATCAAAATTTAAAAGATATATATAAATACGATTAAAAGGTATTTCCATCTCAAATATGTTACTTTTAAAAGAAAACATAATAACATAAGAAATGTTTACAAATTTTAGATAGATTATTTGAATTAAATTCTTTGAAAGCCCAAAGTAAAAAAATTTTAAAATGGAAGGAATCCGCCAAGATGGGTTTGTGGGTGTTTGATGATGAGTTCAACCATAACTACATGATTGTACTGGTAAAGGTCACAAAAAAAAAAAAAAAAAAGAAGTTGAAAATGATGGAAATATTACAAACAAATTGAAAGGATAATGAGCAGAAGTTAAAAGCCACAAAAAAAGAAGAAATGGATAGAAGAAAGGGAAAGAAGTATGGACATACCCAGAATATCACCAGCTCTGAAACTCTTCCCATTAGTCCAACTCTCCACATTGAAACTCCACCCACTGGAATCTCCAACAGTGTAAGTGGCTGCATGAGCTATCCTCCAATGGAGGACAACCCACAGAAGAAGGGCTGTGGCTGTGGCTGTGGGAATTGCAGCTGCAACCCCTCTTGCCATGCCCAATTATGGAAAGGAAAGGAGGACTGGTTTGGTTAGAACAAAAGGACAATGATGAGAGAGAGAGAGAGAGAGAGAGTTAGAGAGAGAGAGGAGGCCAATGAATAATGTGAGACTGCCTAGTAGATGTAGGAACTTCACCCCTTTTGTAGGGGTTTTTGGGTGATTGCTTCATATGGAGCCAATTCCAGTGGAGCCCATGTTTGAATTCCATGACCCCCTCTTTGTTGTTTTAAATGTTGTTAACTTTCTCGTGTGATTATGGGTGTGGGGGGAATTTGTTTTTGGTCCAATGGAGATGTGACACAAATCTATACCACATGTCTGAATGTGACATGGGAACTCTCCATTGGCATATTCTAGAAATGTGCAGTTTTTTTTAGTAATTAGAATGGGATAAGGTATAAAATCGAGTTTTAGATTGAAATAGTTTATTTGAAATTAGTTTTTAACCTAAATTAATGTTTAAGATAATGCGTTTAGGTCATTGAGGATTTATAAGGTGACAAATATCGTTATCGTGAGCGTGATTGAAATTGATAAATTGTCAAATCACGCATGTCTAAAAAATTCGATTGGACGACGGCGTTTGATATTTTTAAATTTAAGCCCATGAGAAATTTCACTTAGTATTATTATTTTAACATTGAAATTTATTTAAATATTCTTGTTGATAAATTCGTAGGCCCAATAGTTTGAATATATATTTGTTATATTATGTAGTAAATTGTTGTAAATATTTCAAAAGTTATTTGTTACGAGAAAATAGCAAATATATTAAAATTTTCTGCCAAACACGTAAAGGTAGGCAGAGTGAATAAATGGTTTTTATTTTAAAATATTTGGAACATTTTTTTATTTCTGATTATATCCGATTGTATTTTTACCATTCAAAATCTTTGAATCATGGAATATTGATGAAATTTTCTGTGGAAGGCGATTATGATAAAGTAATAAACCAAATCATATAAATATATAAAAAAATTGTATACAAATATCAACATATATCAATGAGTCCCACAAGATGGTGTCTTTAGGACGAAGCCTAGAATACACATCTAATTGATCTATGGGTCTCGTGCAATATCAAATGGAGCTGATGGAGCTAATGTATGAAGTACTCGACGTATATGTGGAGCACAAGGTCGCCTAATTTGGAAGTGCACTTGACTTTGATAGTCGTGATGGTGTCTGGAGTGGAGCTTGATGTAGGGGATGATAGGGTGGGATGATAAGGTGATATCCCATTCTTTATGGAGGCGCTCTAGTGACACCGGATATGGTAAAGATGTGTAAAATGTTTAGGGGTATGGAAGGTGATGTAGAGTGCAATGAGGAGTATAAAAATCTGGGTGATGATGGGGTACTAAGTATGGGAAGTGCTCCAAGTAGGCAATGTCGGCTCGGTGTCTGACGGCCTCCTCACCATCTCGACCATGACCTCGCCCACGTCTAGACCGACCTCCCGCCGTCCAGCTCTCCTCTCGTCACCTCGAATGGGTATATATGTATTAAGATTGGATGTGGCGAAGTCTAATGGATGGTGCATGTGATGTAGATGCCTGCCTCTTGATCGTGGCCGGTGGTGCGATTTCTTCTACGATGCGATGTAACGTTGATGTGATATGATGTAAGTCGTACGCAGGCGGTGGTAGCACCACGTGGTATTAGCTATGTCAAACCATGGCGAGATGTATATGAACTAGCAGAAAGGGTATAAATGCATGTCTGACAGTTAATTTGGAAAACACTTTGAGCATGGGACTCTGACTTTACCAGCGCAGTAGTAAGGCGTAGTATGGAACCTGTATCATCCCTTGTAGATTGGTGGTGTCATAAAACGTCGTGTAATACGGCGATACCACTGCATATATGGATCATGAAGTCATAATACCTGCATAGGGATTGTAGTGATGATCTTGCCTGCTCACGTATCTTATAAGCGATGTATGAGCGTAATCGTCCTTGATTTCTACGGTGTCATCCATTCATCAACATATGTAGTTGTTGCTCATAAGAGCAAGATGGAGGTATCTCTTAGTGTAGCCCAAATTGACACAAGACTCGCTCTGGAAGATGCCACTCAACAGTCTCAAAACATATACGCGGTGACATTGTCTGCCAGATCTCTTGATCAGCTAAGCAGATATCTGGAAGCTGGTTAACCAACTCTTTGACATATGGCTGCCATAAGACCTACACATTTACACTTGATGTCAAAAACTTTTATGTGAATATGAATGAAATTACTATAAAATATATACTTTTACATATATACCATTACACGATCAAGAGTTTGTGCATCTGGCGATCTCGATATAGGAGAAGTACAGGATGGGTTATGCACTCGTGTGAGTACTATCGCATGCGAAAATACCCTAACAGTTTTTATAACTTGTTTGGCATGTAGAATAAATTAAATTATATTTTTCCGGCATTTAAACGGCTAAAAATTAAAATGATAAAAACCCATAAATTTTACAGGAACTAAATAAATTTGGTAAAAATGTCTAATGAGGACCTAAGGGTCATAAATGAGGAGTGTAAATGTTAAAATGAAATGAAATGAAGTGAAAATGAAAGTGAAATGAAGAGTTAAAATGAGAAAAATGGGAAATAGGAAATTTTGTGCAAGCCAAACAAGGCCTTATGGACACTTAAGGCTTAAGACCAAATTTGTTCTTGTAAATGCCATTTTCTCACATTTGGAAAAAAGGGAAGAAGGGGAGAAGGAGCTGGGGTTGCAATTGGAAAAGGAAGAAGAGAAGAAGGGTTTGTGAGTTCTTCTCCATGTAATCAAGACCGAGTTGATCGAAGGAGGAAGAAATGAAAGAGAATCGAGTTTAAAGGTAAAAAACCAAACCTAACCTTTCTACTTATATTTAGGTTTAATAAAGCACGATATTAGTATAAATGTGCTTTGAAATGTTATAGTTCGTTTTGGTTGGGTTGGTATTAGTTTTGAAGGAAAATTTTCGGTGAAAATGACAAAAAATGGTCAATTTTTGCATTAGCCCGACACCCCTACACCTAGGTGTAGGAGTGCACACACAAACGTAGAGCTCCTCTGAGAAAGCGAACGATCATTTGAATTAGTTGTTCTTATCGCCTAGGCATAGCGAAGCTCCTTTAGGCGATACACACAAGTCATGTTTTGGATCCTCTTTTTTGTTAAACCTAACCATCATCCATTGGACTAATGAGGATCCTAATAAGTGAATGAAAGGGTTCTTACAAGTATACAAGTTATATGAAAAATGTTATGTTCGCTTCGCCTCGGTGATCCAGTCGTTAGGCAAACATTGTTTCTTACCCTCATTAGCTAATAGAATGATTAGAACATCTAAGGCTGAAGAAATGGGAAAAACGAAAGGAACAATGCACCAGAAAGGAGTCAGGTAAAAGTAAACCTAAATAGAACTCTTAGAATACCCAACTAATAATATGATTGTTAATTGTATTGGAATAGGGGCTGACGAGGAGGAAGACCCAAATTGATTGAGATTCCGATGGTTGGAATCAAAGTGCAACAAGCTTTTTCGTTTGTTCTTAGACTCTCTCTTTTATTTCCATTTTTGAGTTTGTTCCCTACTTCTCTCTCTCTATTTCTAAAATGTTTGAAGAATTATGAAATAAGTGGATTTATTGAAATGAATTGCGATAAATTGCATATTGATTTGTTTTAAATTGATTTGATACAACTAATTGTGAAATGAATTGCACATGAAAAATTGCATGAGTATTGAAAAATGAATTATTTGTATAAAGATGTATATACTATAATGTATTTTTATGAATGATTTGAATGCCCTTAATAAAATGTTAATCGGTAAAATTCAAGTTAAGGATAGATTGGTATATCAATAAGGGTCAAATATGAAGCGTCTTTGCGCCGACGTAATGATGTGTCACTCGATTCATAGCTAATGGGAGGGCAGTATCGGTAGTATTCCACGAATTGATTTTAATAACCGATCGATAGTAAGTGGGAATGATACTATGTTATAAAACAAAATGTTTTTATATTGGCCTCACATTTCAGAGTAGGATAGTCTTGGTGATTAAAATTTATCACAATGAAAGCATATGTTAAATTCGTTTAAGGGCAAATTGAAATGATAAGAAAATTGTGAAATGTATTATTTGTGTTTTGAATGATTTATTGCATATGAAAGTGCATATTTGGAATGATCAATAAACTGTAAAGGAATGTATATGAAATAAATATATGTATTGTAATTGCATTAATCATTCAAAAAGATTCAAAAGCATGGTTTAGAGAAATTGCATGATTTGTATTAAATTGAAATGGAAGAGAGAACTATAGAACCACTAAGTATGAAAATTCTTAGCGCTTTGTTTTATATCATACATATCTCACAAGGAAGAGAATGGTACAGGAGCAGTAAAGTCGCTAAGATTCGAGTCTACTCGTCAAAGCCACTCGGAGGAAAAGTAAAACTCCGTCACATGCATACATGAATTTGATTTGACCATTTTTGTATTGAAACTATAATTCGAAAAGTGAACTCTGATTTTGTTTTTTTGTAAATGTTTTTAATATTGAAAACGGCTAATAATGCCATATTGTATCAAGGTGGGAAAATTGACCAAATGGGCATGTAATGTCATATTTAATGGAAAATGTGTATTGAAAACAAAATGATGGGCCCTATTTAAATTAAGGAATGTATATTTTGTTTTATTAAAGAATTGGTAGTGCTACAGTAATTTAGTAGAAACAGCGATACATTTATTTTGGTATCAAAGCTATATAGTTACTTTGGTAAAAGAGCACTATAGTTTTAACATTGTGTATATGAAAAAGAGTGAGGACCGCGTCCTAGACCCGGTTTGGCCTTTGGGTTGGGTCGAGTCAGTGTAGAGGCACACAGCTAAATCACATTTATTTTGGTATCTTGAGGTATCTGATTAAATTGTTAAAAGATTGTCACATACTCTACGCCTCACCTGATGGAAGCGATACGGCAGCGATGGTACGTCAATCGTATTGACAGTATGGCTAGGTCTCCGTGTGACATCAGCATCGAGCATTGACATCGTCATCATGTAGGCGTAGGCGGCGGGTGGTCTTGCGGATATCTTTGTTGTGCTTGTCGGGTCGTCCCACGTGAAGTCTCTCCCGAGACCATAGCGAATATAAAATAAATAGAAGTAAACGCCTAATGATGTGTTGTATATACATGAATGTATATATCATAATAAAATAAAAATATTACATACCTGTATCACTAGAATACAACCGCTAATCTTTTGCACATCTATGATCGAGTAGGCTCGGCATCTTCATGATATGTATGTGCTAGTACTACCACACCGCACCTAACTATAAGTCGTAGTATGTGGAGCAAATCTTGTAGTAGTGGGAGAAAGCTACGATTGGTATGCATAGCCACGCTCCTGAAACAGGAAGGATCCCATCGGCCCAGCTAAGATGAAACACTGCAGCACTCCAGCTCACAAAGTGACCTCATCTTGCATCAGGTGTTAGGGTGGATTAATACTTTTGATCCAGGCCAGGCCAGATTGGCGGATCAGGCAGAGTCGGGCGCGAGGCCTTATCTTATATATTGGGGACTCTAGTTTGGCCTGTTCTTTCTCAATTTGTCTTGTACCCAACTGGGTATACAAACAATTTACGTAATAACAAAATCATTTTACATATACAAGAACTACCACCCAGTGGTGTCGATCGCAATCCCTATATATCTGAGTTCACGCTACGCCCTTACTGGTACACAGATTTTACTATTACAAAACTTTAGAGATTTAGCGAGCGGTTGATGAGCACCTATCTACACAGTCGGCCCACCCTTTCTTGATGGCAGATCAATCTTTTCAATATTTACCTGTTTGTCTTGACATTTTTCACGGTTTGAACACGTCTTAAGCTTTGCGGCGGGCAGAGACTATAAGCATGGACAACCACACGATGGTGACAATGATCTGAGCTTATACATGCGCCATCATCTATACCGTAAATGTTTCTATAACGATTCAACCATAATTCTTATATTATTGCCATTGCGTGTATTGGCGATCTTTTTATTACATGTTCTATATCTTTTTGTATATCCTTTACTTATACTTTTTCTATATTCCTATTTCGAATACTTTGTATTCCTATACTTATCTGTGTCTCTAGTCTATGTCTTTTTCAATCTTTTGGTTCCTATGTCTTTTATTGCATTCTTTGTACTAATGCATTATATCATATCATTCCTTATCTATCATATACTTTGCCTATTTCTTGTCACTTGCTTATATATTATGCTTAATCTATTTTCATCTTATTTGTGTATCATGTTCTTTACCATTTCCCTGTGCTTTCATATCACGTATGCCTTTCTATAACCTATCTTATGCTATCACGTACGTTTATCTACGTTCTTATACGCTTTTCATATCTTTATTACTCATATGTCTTTTGTATGCTGATCTTTCCCTATTGCAGTCATGTCTCTATTCTATGTCTTTTCTTGCCATATTATATATACTTTTCATATTCTATCTATCATATACTTTGTGCTTTACGTATACTTTCCATTACTTTCTTGTGTTCATATACTTATTTTCATATCAATTTATACTATACTATTTGTTCTATTGTAATTATGCATTACTTTATACTAACATAGCAGTGCTATGCTTCTCATATCAAGTCATATCTTCTATACATATCACATTTCCTTTTTGGTTTCATATGCACCAAATACCTTTTAGGAAGCGGTCACGGGGAAACTATGCCTTTTAGAAAGTACTATCAGCATGCGGCGATGATCTGCATGCATTATGCAGAAGGTATCATCAGCACATACGAGACGGTGACCTATGCCATATGCTATCGGTGCGAGAAGGTACTAGCATCAACGTACGCGGTGATCTACGCTCCTATGCGTGACCCTTGCGGGGCCACGATCAACGGGATCTATATCATCGACGAAGCGGGACTCCGATATGCATCTACCATGAATATCTTTATGACTGGCCCCGTATCTTACTATCGGAAGTTTCATCTATCCCTCTACTAGAGTCCTAGGGACAATTAGCTTTGTATTTGCATTTATTACATATCTCATAAGCATGAATAACTATTGTTATCATAATTGCTTATGCATATATACTATCATTACTTTACTACGTATTAGTTCTCATAACTATAGTTTTTCACATTTCGGTTCTCATGCATATCTATATAATACATATATTCATATCTTTTCTATCAATTTGTTTGTCTATCATATATCATGAATGTCTCATATTCTTATACATTCAATAATAAATCATATATATCTTTATCTATTCATATTCCGTTATATCATTTCATGCATCATAACATTTATATTCTATCATGATTTAACTATTCTTGTACTTTCTATATATTCCTATCATGTATACTTTACTCATTCCTTATATTCCTTTATGTACCTATCTCATTCATGTACAGTAGCACTCATTTCTATGCTTTGTCATCTTTTTGCTTATCTCTATTTGTTCTTAGCATTTACACATTTCTATCATGTGTTCTAGCGTGTTCCATTTTATTTCATTTCGATTTATATATCATATATTCCTATCATTTACGTATTCTTGTCATGTCATTATCTATTCATATACTTTCTATATTTCTATCTATCATTCCATCTATTAGTTTTAATACCTTTTTAAACCAATCCATATGTTCATGTAATATACTCTTATATTCTCATTTGCCTATCATTAAGTTATTGTAGGCTATCATATCTTATGGCATTATCATGTTAATATAATATTAAATTATATTTTCTTGAACACATCCTGCATGTACATTTCTTTATTTTACTTCATTTTTATTGTATTTGATACATATAGCAGCTATATTTTCCTCCTTGTATGATGTGTGTGAAATCACACCTCATTCATATATTCTTATTCCTCTATGAATCTAGTTTACTTAGGAATTGGAGATCAATCAATCGGATCATCCAAAATAAAGTTATGGCATTTTTCATGCCAACTAGTCATTACAGATTTTCTAGGAACAGTTTGTATTACTCATTTTTCCAGTCAGCCATATTTTGACAATAGGTCCTTGTACTTATTTAAAGCCCAAAGTCTTTAAGGGTTCTATTCCAACTGGAATCCCTGCAATTGAACCTGAGACTGGTCGATCAAAGCTTCTTCGGCCCACTCTGTTCAATGGATGCAGAATTTGACTTGAACATGGCCGCTGAAGGTGATTCTAGGCCATAGAATCAGAATTTGGAGATACTTATTAAATATGTTTTTGTTCTCCTTTAAGTCTATTTTAAGTGGCCCTTGAATCACTCAAATCGAATAAGAAATGAGATTATGGCCAAAATCTGCGGTCGAAACGGGGAAAACGAACAAGTTGTACCGGTACAACTTGGCCAAAATGACAGGCGAGAATTGTCTGTACAAACTCTAAGTTCATTTTTTGTTGCTAATCCAATGCCCGGAATGGGTATTTTTCTCCTCTTTCATGCATTTTTCATCTCATGAATCCTCCCTAATACATCCTTTATTAAGCAACATGGAATCCGTCTCAAGAACTCCACAAACACTTTTAATTTGTAAAGAATCCTAGGGTTATACCAAAAATTACCAATTCTACAAATCCTTGGGAGATTTTGAAGGATTCCATATCTACTCCTTCTCATCTAGGGGCTTTTCCACCAAACTTTCTTTTAAATCTAAGTTAAATTGTTTATATAAAACCTAGAAAAGACAAATTAATGCCAGAATGAAACCACAGCAATTCAGCAAATCCATACACAATTTAGGTTTCCTCACTTAAAATCCAGTTCTATGCCACCTTGGCTTGCTTGGCTTCTCCCTCTCCTCTCTTCTTCTTCTTTAACTATTCTTATTACTCTTTACTCTCCTTCTCTTCTCTCACAGACTTTTTCTCTCTTTGGAACTGGCCATACAGATATTTTGATGCAAATTAGACCATGTTGTGAGCAAACCCACATTCTTTATTTAAGTTTTCATAATTGCATTTTGGCCCCCATTTCTCTTTTACCTCTATTCCCATCTTTTCTATATTTGCTTTTAATCCCATCTCTTCATCTTATAACGCCTTAAATACCAGTGGTAAAATTCCACTTTACCCTTAGCTCAATTAATTCGGGGTCTTTGTTTATTTTCAAACAAATTCCATATTTAGCTTTTAATATACCTAAACAAGTCCAGCGCTAGGGGTATATTTAGGAGATATTCATGAATCTTTGGTCATAACCATAGATGGAGGCCCATGTGAGGATCCTCACGGGAAACATCATGGGTTTAGGAATTTGACGAAACGGCTTTCCACTTTCAACTGCGCCACGCTCGAGGCCTTTATGTCCAATGACTCTGATGCGTCGATCTGAGGCCAAGGATCATGCGCAACATCTGTAATGATTATTCATCTCACAGCGGACATGAAAGCATTAGTAATGTCCAGGTTGCATCTCTCGATGAGACAAGTGATAAGTGGCCAATTGATCATGATGTGGCCCAAGTGGTATATATCATAAAATCCCTCGCGACTCACATATGAACGAATGCGTATATCCATCATTCACATACGCATGAAGGCTTTCACCTGCTGTCAAGGGTAGAGTACTTACAGAAACTACAAGTAACAAAGAAACCAAATTTATAATTGATTATATATAAATTACATGTTACATTTGGTAATATTAATTGATAATTAATAAAATACATGCTTGCTCTGTATCTACTAAAGTGCAACTGTAATGCATCTTTTTAATCTAGAACGAGATGAATCGGATACGCATCATCAAGCCCTCTGAACGCCATATCTATAACAGATAGCATGAAGCCAGTATAATTATTAACATAACACATTGGAAAAATAGCATCATAGTCATTAATGTTGTAGTAGCCTTGAACAAATAACCAAAAATCAACACATCGATGATGACACGATGCTATGATATGGCTACATGGAAATCCATATATCAGTGTCTTTCTACATGTGCATTTTTGGTCATGTAAGTTGAGGCGTTGCGTTCGACCACTCCTTGACTTGACATGAAATCGGCCCTGTATGTGATCGTAAAGAACAATTTCCATCGTTCCAACCTTAACAACACGACCTTGAATCTGAGCATCAACATATGGAGTGAAATACTCATAAGATGTCAATCTATTAGAACCTTGTTCCCTTCTTGCAACAAAGTATGGCGGTAAGGAGGAAAAGGTCGGCGTGCTGTCACACAGTGAATGTAAGCTATGAGCTCCTTTAAAACACTATTAAATACCTCCGACATGTTGAGGTTTGTCATTATCCTATATCTTAAACCTCTATCGTATGTGAAGTGCCTATAATTGAAAAGGATGCCTTTAGCATTGTTGTGTTTGAGGAATTAATTCTCGATTATTTTATGTACTTAGTATAAAACCATTGCCATATGCTTCAGAACATTGACAGGTCTTAAGGCAGCTATACATCTTAAAACGATCAATTTTTTTGAAGATGCAACAATAACAAACTCTTGGTGTGCTTTAATTGAGTAAATCTTTGCAGCCTCTTGCAAATCAGATTTAGAATTAGAAACTTAGCTAACTACAAATTATCCACTCGAATAATCGGTAGTATGTTGCACCCATAGAGTCCAAACACTTGAAATAACATTACCTAAGTTTTCAACATGTTCAAATTGAGGCGTTGGTGGTAAGTGATAATGAACAAGGGATGACTCATCTGGACACTCAACATGGGGATATTGCGGTGTGTAAGATGTTGTAGGCGAGAGACATATATCACTTGCTCATTCTCTAAAACTTGGTTGAAAATATGGAAGGATGATGCATGTCCATCAGCTTGAACATCTAAGTCTTCATTAGATTCATCATCAACATCTTCATCAGATTCATCATTAGTTTCTTTATAAGCGTAGTGTTCATCATCTCCATATCTTTCGATGTTGGTATTGAATTTGCCCTCAGCCTGACCATCATGATCAAAATTGCACCGCTTATTATAATTGTCGTGAGCGATAAATCTATATGGCCACCCACATATTGATTCACTTATGGTTTGACTCGAACGACTTCAACATACAATTCAATTTCCTCAATCGTAGTTGTGTTAACCATGTTCAACATTCAATACACACTATTGTCATCCCATATTAGAAAATATTGGAACTTATTTATACTTTTTAGGGGATACTTACAATTGAGGACTAATTTGAACCTTTGTTTGTCAATGGTTGTCCTTGAGTAAATCATATCACTCAATTGTTCAAACGTGCATTCAACCGGTACATCCAAAGGCATAATAACAGCTTTATTCCCCACATATTTGACATCTATTTCAGTCCTTAATATAATTCCATTGTAATAACATATCACGGGAATAGATGAAACATACATAATTGACCTGTACAAAATGGTCCAAAATGAATTAAATAATATGAGAGGTCATTATCCTTACCATTTAAACTACATTCAGTCACCTTGTTTAGCCAACGAATAACCCAAAAATAGATTTTAGCTATATGAAAGTTCACATGGGGTAATAAATAAGTAAAACCCGGTTGGCATTGAGAACCTAAATAGTGGGGATCTTTGTGTTCTTCTATATAAAGGTGATGCATAAGAGCTCATATATCTATTATATTTTTACTAGGGACATGGGTTGTAGTGTGTATGGATCCAATTATGTGCTATGCCACCTTAGAACAGGAAAGGTTTACCTTAATTACCAGTTGGAATTTGATAAGCAGCTGACGTTGTAAGTCGAACAAAATATTTCCTTTTAGGGAAAAACAAATGAAATGTTCTACACGGCTCCTCCTTGACACTTCATGTTCAAAATTTTTGAGGCATGCTGATTGCCTCAAAGTTCCTTAAAGAAGGGAGCTTCTTGAAACAGAATTAATTGGGTGTTAGATGTCTGATTTACACTATTGTGAAGAGTGAGGGGTGATCTAGTTCTAAAATTCTGCCCAGATGAGGTGTTTAAAGGCAGTGAAACTCTTTGGAATGCGAGTGTAGGGAGAATGAAAAGTATTCTCAATTTTTTATTTGATCCTTTACATGTTTCACAAAGTTGACCAACAGTATAATAAAAGTTCCCTTTCCTTTTTATAAATTCATTTTTGGCATGGATAAGGTATGTGATTTACTCCATGTTATTTATTTATATATAAAATCAACTCTATCTTGTTGTCCTTATAAATGAGGAAAATTAAAGAAATAATGAAAATTATGTATTAATAAATCTAGAGACTTTTGATGAGAAACAACAGTATAATATATTAAGTAAGAATAAGTACAATAGAAGGATGAGCCAATAAATTATGAGTTTTGTAGCATAAGTTAAAAACTCTGCATCTTGCACACATAACTATTTTCCAAATAGTTCATTATTAAAAGCAATTCTTGTCAACGATTTTCTAAATTTTGTTAATTACAAAAATATCAATCAAATCAATTTTTGAAAAAAATTTACCCACCATAATGCATAAAACTATACTTGTTAACTACGAAATATGAAATTGTGCATGCTTAAAACCATGACAATCAATACCCAACAATAAAATCAAGAAACATTCCACATAAACCCTTTAATTTATGCTCATTTTTTGCTCACATAAAACATTCTTATCAATGTCCATAGGGGACAAAATTATAAACATTTTAGGACAACCCAGAAATTAACAAAAAAACAGTAACCTAAAACATGGCAACCAAACAAGGCCTTATGCAATCCATTATTATTCTCAAGAAAATACACATTTAATGTCCACATTATCAATAAAACACACCACACAACTTAAAATATTTATCACTTACGATTCAAAATGGAAACTAAACCCAGGGTTTATCACCCACATTATATTAAGACACCAATCTAAAGAATGTTGAGACAAAAAAAACAATCTATATCGGAGAGCTTATATTTGGCGTCGAATGAGTACTAGAGACTGACCAAGCAAAAATCATAAAATTCAAAAAACTTTTGAGCCTAGTTGTCACCACCGCGGGTGAAGAAGGGAATAGGTGAGGGGGAGAAATGGGGGAGGAAGAAGACCAAACCCCAATTAAAAGCATGCTAATGCTGTGATTTTAATAGCACAAATTAAAAGCACGCAAAAATCCACAAATTTCACAAGCCCTAGTCATTGTCGCCACAAGTGAAGATGGGAATAGGTGAGGGGGGACAAATGGGGGAGGAAGAAAACCAAACCCCAATTAAAAGCACATTAATGTCGTTGTCCATGATAACGGCAATTGGAATTTAAAAACTGCAATTGCGCTATCCATGACAACAGTATTTGGCATTTAAAATTCCAATTGTCGTTGTCATGGACAACGATAATTGCCTTGTTGTAATCCTCCCTCGCACGAATGGACTACTTTGGTCATTACTTTTCGTTAAAAACTAATTTTGTCATTTTTTTTTCAATCTAAAACTCATAAAAATCTTCATAGGCTTTTCACCAAAGTGCAACTAACTCCTTCTACTTTTTCTCAAGTTGCATCAATCCTTGCTGTTTGAATCCATAGTTTTAATTGGTCCCTTTGTAATAACCCATTATCCCAGTAACTAATGGATTCGCCATTTCAAATGAGTAGGACCAATGACACCTCACCAGATAAGGAAAGAATCGATACAAATATTGTTTTTCCCATATGTCACAGTGAGTTGGAGGAAGAATTGATGGGTAAGGGCTTAGTTGAGGAAAATTGGTGGAAGGATTTATTGTAGTTTTTATTAAGTTGGTTTGAAAGAAGGAAAGGGTTGTTTTAGTCATTCTCTTTTGGGTTGTACTTGCCAGATTAGTTAATTATTTGCATGATAAAGATTTTATATTATTGTTGGTTTCATGAGGCAAGGCGTCCATTAGCTCTCTCTTCTCAGTGACTAGTATGATATCATTTCTCTCTAGATGATAAGTAATTCAGTTCCATTCTGTTTGTTTACTTTTTCAAACATAAATCTTTGTAGTAATATTTTTTAGAAAAAATGATAATGATAGTTATTATCGTATCCATATTTGTTGCTGATTTTATATTAGAACTATGGCGCTGGATAAACATCATTGATATTACTTTTTTCCCCACCATCTTACACCACATCTTGTGGGGCAAATGGGTCACAAAACACGAGTTGAAATATTTAGAAGGAGATGTGTATATAGTAGAGGATTTCAATATTAATTTTCAATAGTAGAGGGGATTTATGAAACCTATTTGTAGGGTTTAGTTCATGCGGTTTGTGATGTGCTCCTTGAGGTTGAGTATAGGTGGTGTGCATGCCACATATGTGCTAATTGGTCTAAGAAGCATAGAGGGGAAGAGTTGAAGAAAAAATTCTGAAAGGCTGCTTGGTTCACATTTGAGGAAGAATTTCTAGACCATATAAAGGAGCTAGAAGAGGTGAAGTTGCGCACTAGAGGATATAAATATACTACCTCCTGTAACTCCCAATTATAATAGTTTTATGACATGTTTAGGATATGAAATAAGTTAAATTTGTATTTTTCGGAAATTTAAGTACTAAGTGTGAAAAAGGGTAAAATGGTAATTTGCAAATTAAGGACCTGAGGACCTCATAAAAATGTTATATGTTAAAAGTAGAAATATGATAGGTCAGAGTTATAAATAGGAATGAAAGTGGAGAATTTAAAATGCAAGGAGCTAAAATATGGCCAATTCCCTTAAAAAAGTCAAACAATGCAACTAAGAAGGGAAAAATTTCCCATTTATTGGCATGCAGGAGTTCTGAATATGGTGGAGAAGAGATTTTGAGATTTCTTCATCCTCCCACATCTTTGAGTTTACTTGACTAAATCAAAGAAAAGAGAAAAAAAAGAAAGAGAAGAAAGGAAGCTAGGTGGAGTTTTAAGATCTCAAGGAAGAAAAGAGAGGAAAAGGAATAGACAGAATTTAGCAAGTAGATCTAAGGTTTGGGATCAAACCTTGTTTGTCAATATATATTTTAGATTTAGTTATATTTATTTCATTTTAGGTTTGTATTTCTAATAAAGGGAACAATTTGTGTGAAAAGATGCAGAGTATGGTTTATACGAGTTGTCAAATTTTCCACTTTAGACTACGTGTTCTTGTTTTTTCCATAACTTGGCCCACTGACCTCCAAACTGAATGATTCCTATTTGTAAGGAAATTTCCTATGGCTACATTTGTCTAGAAGAGACCTAGATCGAATTCCTGTCCTAAGACCTCTGAAATTGAGTTTGAAGTCGGGCTATCAGAATAGTTCCCTAAACTTGAGTAATTCTGGTTATTTGAATCATAACTTGAGTTTTGTTGATTCAAATAGTGTGATTCAAATTTTTGTACAAACTAGACATCTAGAAGAACAACTTTCATGAAGGAAGTATAGCCAAATTTGGTGTTGTATTGCAAAATTTGTAAAAGTAAGGAACAATTATGTCCTTGAAACCGCATCTTACTTAACAATCAGGATCATTGAGATGCATATCTCTAATTTAAAAGTCATGACCTAATTTATTAGAGCTATAGGAAGCTTGCAGAAACATAGAATATTTGATTCAAAAGATCACTTTGTCTAAAATCTTGTTTACAAGGTTAAAATTGTAGTTGAAAATAGACTTGGGACTTGCACGAATGCTGGTAAGGCTGCTAGTGGTTTATAATGTGACATTTGTCTAACAACTAATAACTTAGATGATGTCTGATGTGAATTAGTGTATTAATGTTACATGAATTAGTGCAAGTCCATTAAAACGATCATGATAAATATGTGAAAGAACTTTAAAAGTATAAATTTTATATGTCAATGAATATTTCATAATCACATATGTGACCTAAATTCCACTGTATGTATGTTTATTACATGATCATAATAATTGATTTTAAGAATGGAATTTATGTTAAGAATACTGGTATGACTAATTTGGAAACACAGCCATTCGTATTTTGCTATGTCGGGTAGTGGATAGATAGGTAAAGATGCTTATAGGATCCTCGATGTTGCCTTTATCAAGCCTCTATAGGCCCCTGCTTGGTCATACCCGCTCCGTTAGCATTGTCCTTGCATACCGATGTGTACCTATGGGTAATTTTATCGTTTCCTGCTTCCTATCCATTTCTCAAAAGATGGCGCACAAGGTTCCGGTAATAAAAACAAAAATATATAAACATAATAATGAATAATAGGTGCATGCAAGTGCTTCTGAGATATATGTGTTAAGGAACAACAAGAGCATGAAATGATTTAATGATATTGAATATTTAAGGTTTTGCATTGTTATAATTATTTGCATGTTATTACAAATGAATGATGTATTGTCAAATATATGTCCGTCATGGTCGAGGTTTATGACGCCCATCTTTGGCTAGTGGTCGTCCATGTTATATGGTCCCACTGCCATAAGTCGCATAGTGCTTTGTCCTGTGTAGGTTTTTGTGAGCAAAACGACCGCTAAAGACATCTCACATCCGCTAAGGCCAGCACACTAGTAGGACTTATCAGGGTAGATCTTGAATTTTGGAGAAATATTGTACATATCATATTTTGTATGGCATGTGTTAGCCCAAAAGTACTTCTAGTTGAGGTTTCAATGATAACAAACTAAGGTTATTGGTTACTAATGGCTAAAGATGAGTTCAGTGATAGGTTGAAGTTGATCAAACATCAAATGAAGATAATACAAGCTAAAAATGACAATTATGTAGTTGATCAAGCTCTTTGGAAGTACAGTTCCTCACTCAAGCTAAAGAACCAAGAAGAAGTAACCAAGATTCCAAGCTCAAGCATCGAGTGAAGATTTTGATAGCTTAGGAATCTATGTAAGGTGAATGCATTAGGGCACTTTAGGATATCATCATTTATCATGCATCACTCACAAACTCGGTTTTCAAATCTTAAATTGCATATCTTTTGAAAACATGAGGTTAAGCATAAAACTTTAGACTTAATAATCCTAAAATGAGCTTCAATGTTTATCTAAGGTTTAGAAGTGTTTTAAATCAAATAAAACATGAAATTGAACATTAAAGAGGTAACAAGTCAAGGTGTGAACAGTAACTGGTCAATGTGTAAATAGTACCGGGCTTGTGAATAGTACCAATCAATTTTTGGTGTTGATCGGGTGAAACGGTCGACCGATTGTGAATCGGAAGAGTGGTGAGACTCGATCGGTTGGATGCAGTAGCTCATCCAAAATCCAAAAGAGGAAATAGTAGACCGATTGTGTGAAATGGTCGACCGTTAAATTCAATGGTCGATTCCAACAACTACAAAACACATTTCATGCGGGCCAACGCCTAGCAAACGGCTAGTGTACGTAATCGGCTTGACCATCGGGCAAATTAAATGTTACCAGCTCCCACTCTATAAATACAGTGTGAGGGATCACTAAACAACCATGAAACTAATTGTATATCCTCTAAAACATCATTTCTTTTGTGAATCTCTCAAACTAAGATTGTGAGTGCATTCATTATGAAGATATTAGAGCACTTGTGTTACATCAAAAGCTTGAATCTGGTAATTGAAATATCTCGAGAGCTCGAGAGAGTGTCACATTATGCTTATGAAAGTCCAAGTGTGTATAACTTGGAAGGATTCATGAAAAAGCTAATTGAGCCATAATCCAAGTAACGGCCCCTGATTGAAGCTTGGAACTTCGAGTGTGTATATAACTCCCCATTCCTCGCTTAGGCGGATGAGGGGACGCCACACGAGACTGAGACTTCTTAACTTGATCTTTTGGACATTGGTGGGCCCATTTCGAAATATAAATACATATATTAGATAAAACTTGTAATACTACCATCGTAGTGGTATTTAAAAGTTCTTGTACATAAATTCCTAAGTCCCATTTACTCAGATTATAAAATTCCACTGGCTACAAAAATTACATTTATTGCAAAAACAAGATAAAACCCAAGTATATGTGGACTCTAATGCCGCGCTGTTTTATCGAATGCGGATGTCCCTCCGCTGGTTCTCTTTAGTACCTACATGACAAAACACCGTGCTGCTTATACGTGAGAAACAGATAACATATACGACCACATGCAAAAGGTTCTTTAATTATAGTATATATAGCAAAATAATTATGATATCGTAATATTCATCTCCTAGGAGTTGTTATTAATATAAATCTTCAGAACATAAGGTACTCATTCTATTTCATGCTCTTGTTGTTCTACCAGCCTACACATTATATATATTTTCTTATTTTTATAATGATGCCTTATGCTTACATTTTCCAATGAAATGTGATAACTTTGAAACAAATGTGATGCCCTAGCTCGAGGATCCCGTTGATAAACCAATAACTCCATATAATACTGGGTGGGATGCCTGCAACCCGACACCACTATTTGAAATTCCTGTGTAGAGTCTCCTTTGTACGGGGAGCTCTACCCAAGGTACAAAACCTGTCCCAACAATTAATAACGACCACACCGAGTCCACATGCGAGTAAAATAGCCACTTGGGCTCATGCATCAATACTCACAATGTGACACCCCTATCTCGAGGGTCCCACACAACCCACAACCCTAATACCTCATGGATGCTCAGTAACCCGGACACCACAACATCGCGGTCCGGGACCCATGATTATCTAGGGTGGGACCCAAGTGCAGTCTCCTTTGTAGAAGGAGCTCTACCCAAAATACAACCTGTACAATTACATGGCAATATGGCCCAATATTATAAAACGACCACACCGGGTCCACATACGAGTAAAAATGGCCACTTAGGGCATTTATCCATACTCAAACATATAGGCACATGACTATAAAACCATAGTCCATAAGAGTTTAAATTACATCACTCTTATACAAATAAATACAACCCATATATATTTACAAAATATATATCAAAGCCATAATCCGGGCTTTATATGTGCGGTCCCGAATGCGGTCACCTCCTCGCTGAGACTGACCAGACCCGAAGGGGTCCCATCGACAGGTGAGCAAGCCCAAGAGGAGAATCTCCTTATAAGGGCTACTCCCCACCTAAGTGCACATGCAATGACATCTAAACAAACAAACAAACATTTAAGTGAATATGGCTATCCCTACTTAAATGTGTATATATGTGTCATGGATGAGAATGTGACTCACCCTATCCCATATCCCGAAATTCCCCACTTAATCCCTCACACACGCAATTTGCCATGTGAACTAATGGCTATTTTCCGATGACAAACTTCCAAGATTACTCTTAATCTTTTCTTATTTTTCATTTACAACCATACGCCCTCGAGTCCTCACCGACCCCCTCAAACATGCATTTTCCATGAATGAAAACCATTATACTTCCAAACAAAGCGTATTTGTTTTAATCGTGGACAACCCTCTCGATATAAATAGTGGACACACTCCGATAATCTATTTTGCTGACAAATCTACGTATATCAATCAAGGCATCTCGATGATTGGAGATATATGACAACCCTCCGATGTCAGAAGGCGCACTTCGATAAATAATATTGTCAGTCAACCCTCCGAAACAATTCCCTCAAGAAACCACCTCATGCACTCACTCATTGTTCTAGTGGTGCCCCCAAAGGTATATGAAATGCAATGAGCCATTTACTTCCTTAACCCGCAGACGACTATTTGACGCTGTCCTTTTCACCGAGCCCACTAATCAACACCATACGCAGTGTTGATCCACAACCGTGTACTCACGACACACCATCGAACACCTAACATAATGTCAATCTCAACTATGCACTCACACCCATGTTATGCGATGTTTTCGTGCATGTATAATGCAATTATGCCATTGCCTATTCATACCATGCGACATATATAATGAGAACTATATGTGCACACATATTCATGCATATTTATCCATGCATCATTTGGACATTCATATTAAGGTTCATACAAATTCCAAATCAAACATACTAATTCAAGCATATATGGACATCACAAGTCACTACCACCCGGGTAATGACATACATCAATCCCTAGGCCTAGTGATGACACAATTTGTCCACGACTAGCCTCCAACGAGCCATGTAATGGCCCCAATCATGTACAACTATGTGTCATTTATTTGTCACACAATGACACACGAACCATTCAATCATATTATTCACTTTCCAACAATAACACACAAAATGGCTCAAATCTCGCATCTATAAAACAAAGGCACCTCTTTGTCCTTCACTTCCGCTATCACCGATTGCCAGGATACCAAAACACACCACAAAACCCACAAGACATCGCCTCCTGGATCAACTCAAACCTCAACACAAATCCGAGATCGCCCCGGTAAATTCTGTCATGACTGTCCAAAAACAGTCTCGAAAATTCAGCCCGAACTGTTCGAAAACAATCCCGAAATTAAGCTCGGACTGTCCAAAAACAATCCCGAAAATTTCTAAAAATTCCTATAATCGGTCCAGAAATTTGAGAACTGAAATTTACGGCCTTTCACGGCCTCTAAGCCAATCCTACAAACCATTAAATGAAGCCTTGCACTGCCAGTAAATAACACAAGTAGAGGCATTCCATATCTCGAAATACCGAAACTCCAAGAGTTTTCGGGGCGCTCCACGCGTAGCCCTTGTTGCGTGGATCAACTTTGCCTTCAACCTCGACGAAAACCTACGGCCCGATTTCCATAGATCTGAGAAAGAAATGAATAAAGAAATAAAAATAAATAAAAATATCTCATACGCCTCTCTCCCCCCTCCCGACGCCTCCCTTTGTTTTTCTCCTTTTTATCCTTTTATTTTATTATTACTACATATTTATATTCATAATTATATTGCTTTATTCGGGTCCTGCTTTGTCCCGAAATAATTTATTTCTTTCGCTCACTTTATTTTAAATGAACTTAACCTGGGCCATTTCCCGACTTCTAAGATTCGTAAAAATCTCGCCCTGAAGTCACCGGGACGACTTTATCACCCGGTAAAATCGTAAAATATTTCCGATCGGGTTCTCGTAATCCGACGGTAAACTTTTTAGGTCACTAGATTTTGCGAGACGAATTTAACGGCGTAGTCTGTTTTGTCATCCGAGATCTAGAGAATTTCCGGTTTTCAACCAAAATTATCGTTTTACCATTTTTCTCGAGTTTTACACACAATATATATATCAACTATATACCAATAGTTCAGTTATTACAATACTCTTAACCAAAACATATATCAAAAATTTCTAAAGTTTTAATACATGTTATGCTACAAATGAAATGCCAAAGCCACAATCCGGGCCTCTTCCGAACGCGGCCTCTAGTGAGCGCCGTCCTCCCGTACACCTTTATACCCGGGGGCCAGTGATCCATCGACAAGGTGAGCAATGCCGCACGATAATTTCCTATGGCTACCCCCACCTAAGCTGCATATGTCATGGCAATCAATCATTTCAAGCAAATACATGATCCTACTTGAATGTCTACATGCCCAATCTCACGCTCCTCAGCCTCACCCGACTTCACACATGCCTGGCTTCAATCGAGAGTAAAATACAGTTTTCAAAACAAAATATTTTTGTTCTTGAAAACTTACTATCGAGTTTCGGTAAATATATTAGACTACCCTCCTAAAGAATCTTATCGGATAAATCCTCCAAAACAATTTACGTGGCCCTCCGAATGCGAATTGTCGGATAAACCTCCCAACACACCCCTCCTGAAAATCCGCCGAATCCTCCTCACAAAACATTCTTTTTATTTTTCACGCTACGCACGCACTCTTAATATTCTGCGCGCTCTCACAGATATTTAGTTTTGCATTATGTCAATTCGCAAAACTCATGCTAATATATATATAAGACACGTATATATTAACATAATTCATTCACATAATTCATGCATAAATTCACTTTAAGAATAATTCAAAAATTAGCTCACATGGGCTAATTAACAAATATAAAGAATTCATTTTGAATCACTCAACAACATAAAAATCACGTGAACAATGAAACCCTCGGGTTGGCACTGTTCACGGCCACACACTTAGGGATTTCTTCACTCTAGCTCAAAGTTCAGACTGATAACACGACCTCTAGGCCTCAATAAATCCTCTATCCATAAAAATGGCCCCCAGCCAAATAATAAATAGAGTAGAAAAGATCCCTACCTCTCGAGTTGTCGAACTCCACAACGTGCCCACGCCGTAGCTCTCGGCCGCTGCGAACGCCTTACCTTTACTCCGTCGAGAACCGACGATCCAACCAAGAAGAAATTCAGAGAGAAGTAGCTCTCTCTCAACCGAAATCTCACGCCCCACTACACCCATTTGTGCCTGGGCAAACAGAAGAAAACTATTTGCCCCTTGTCTTATTCATTTAACATTTCAATTAATTCCCTCCCTGTCCCTTCATTTCACTATTTGACACTTGGCTTAAACTAAGCCATTCATTTCCATAATCTCTCTAATCATGCAACATGTGTCACATGAGTACATATAGTAGGTGACTTTTATCACATCACATGCGTTTTTCATTGAAGCCGCTTACGCACATGACACTGCGCTCGGAAAATGTGAAATTCGACTATCTCGAATTCAACAAAAATTCTACGCGGAATAGATTTCATGTAGATGATTCAACTGGAAATTACCATTTTATCATTTAAAATTTGAATTTTCTCGTTTTACATGTAAACAATAAGTACTCATATGATTAACAGCATGTGATGGTGATAATATACGTAGTATGACCCAAATGAGGCCTAAGTAATGACCCAAAAGGGGTCCGGCGTAATGACCTAAACTAGGGCCTGTTAACTAAGCCAAGTAAGATCAAAAGATCCCTCATAAGCATTTATCTATCCATTACCCGGACATAAGTAGACATTCAGTTATTTATGTTTCTACATTAGTCATACTAGTATCCTTAACATAAATTCTTTCACATATTTATCATGATCATTTTAATGGACTTGCACTAATTCATGTAATATTAATGCATTAATTCACACGCATCATTAAGGTTAGGCAACGCCTACATTATAAACCAATTCTACCTGAACAATACAAAAAAAATCTCAAGTCCATTTCAACTACACTTCGAATTCGAGGTTTTTAGACAATGAGATTCTTACAAAAATGTTCACCTATGTCTTGGGTTTCCAAAGGCTCATGAATCATGCCATTTGACTTTTTAAATTAGAGGTATGACCTAAATATACCCTAAACTACTCCCGACAAGCCCCAGAAACGTAATATGGAATTGTGTCCTACATTTGAAAATTTTCTGGGAATGATGAAAATACAATTTGACCATACTTTCTTCATAAAAGTTGTTCTCCCAGATGTCTAGTTTGTATAGAAATTTGAATAACTTAATTTGGATCAGTATAACTCAAGTTATGATTTAAACAACTAGGAATTACTCCAGTTCAGGGGACTGTTCTGAGACAAGTTTCAGGGACAAAATTGTTCTCTTACTTTGATCAATTTATGGTAACAATGGGGACTAAATTTGACTATGCTTTCTTCATAAAAGTTGTTCTACCAGATGTATAGTTTGTAGAGAAATTTGAATCATCTCATTTGAATTAGTATAACTCAAGATATGGTGTAAATAATAGGAACTACTTCCCTAGATGGGACAGAATCCATATTTTGCTGTAAAACTCTTTTTCAGGGTTCTTAGAGCAGGATTTACGTCTTGGTCTCTTCTAGACATTTGTATTTCTAGTTCTTAGGTTTCCTCTCCAACTAGAATCATCAAAATTTGAGGTCCGTAGGCCATGTTATGGTCAACACAAGAACATAGGTTTTAGGGAAATTTGGACAGCACTTCCCCTAAAATACCTACATGTCTCTTTACACAATTTTTGGTTCTTATCAAAGGAAAATTCCAACCCAAACTAAAACAAGATCAAAGCCAACTTTAAACCCAACTAAAACCAGCCAAAAACAAAAACAAAGAGGGAGAAAATTAGGATAGTTTCCTAACCTTGATTTTCTTGAAGACTAAACCTTTTCTTCTTTCTTCCTACTTGAACAAGAAGAACTCCAAAGCAAATGAAGAAGAAATGCTCATATCATGGCTTCTTCTCCCAAACGTAGCCCTAACCCCCTAAAGCCAAAAATGAGAACTTCTCCCTAGTTCAATAGGACAAGTTTGTGTCTTATCCCTGGGTTTAATTTCCTACCCTCATTCGTCATTCCACTTCATCCCTAGTTTGAAAATCAACTTATCTAAATTCCTACAATATCATAATCTTCTTAACTTAGCACCTCGGGGTTCTTAATGTAACATTTTTGCCAAGCTACTTCTTTATTCACCCTTAGCACTTAAATTTTCGAAAAATACAATTTTAACTTTTATTATACCACTAGATTGTAATAAACTACTAGGGTATAATTTGGGGTGTTACAGGAGTCATAATCCAAGTGTAAAGAAGCTCGGGTTTGAGCTCACCACTAGTAGAATCCTCACTGGTTGAAGGTTGAGGAGAAGTGGACGTAGGCAAGGAAGTGTTGAACCACTATAAATCCTGGTTTTGTTTTCTCTATCCTTATCTCTTTAATTTATTGTTATTGCATTAAATTAAAGATTTGTTATGGTGCAAAAAGTTTTTGAGAAAACCAATTCACCCCCTTCTTGGTTAGGTTGCTAAGTCATATTGAACTTTTAACATGTAAATAATAATTTTACATAAACCTTATAGTGGGGCTCTGCACTATTTTATAAGAATATGAGCTTAAACTTATCATTTTGATAAGTCTAAGATTTCCAGAAAATTACAATCTGGATTAGAAAATTATTGTTAGGAGTATATAAGTTAATCAGGTTTGAAGTTCTCAGAATTGTGACAACCCTCACCTGACAGAGTAGGCCCTCCACATCGGTGGAAGGTGCACTATGTACCCTAGTCAAGGCCACAAAACACCCCCCCCCCAATACACACACACATAGGTAAGAGTTTATCAGAATAGTAGACAAATGAATGGGTTGTTGATAATAACATGGTTGAATGTTTCAACTCATGGATTATAGATGGGAGATACATGCATATTAGAACAATGATAGAGCATATGATGAAAAGAACAATGAACAGGTTAGGGACTAAAGGTTCATTATGTGAAAAATGGATCAATTGTTATAGCCCTGCACGTAATGAGATTTTCTAGATAAATAAAGAACTTGTAGTTGAGTGTGAAGTCATATTTAATGGTAACACAGACTATGAGGTATAAGAAGGGGATGACACACACACACAAACACTGTGTGTTTAGATAAGAAAACTTGTAATACCCCAAAATATGCCCTAATAGTTTTATAACATATTTAAGGTATATTGTTAGTGCATTTGGAAATTTTTCGTAATTATTATTTTGCTAAGTGGGAAAATTTCAAAATCCAGAATTTGTACAAGATACAAGGGTATATTTGGAACTTGTCAAAATGGGACACAAAAGACATAATATAAGAAGATGGTGGGTTATTATATAAATGGCATAACTTGATTTGCATATAGAGAGCTGAGGACAAAGTGCAATAAAAGGAGAACTAAAGGTCAAAAGGGGGTGAGACCAAATTGGTCTCTCATTTTTGGAGAGCTCATACAGGTACAAGTAAAGAGAGAAGGGGAAGAAGAAGCAGAAGAAGAAAAAGAAGGAGAAGAAAGCCAAAGAAAGGTATGAAATTTGTATGGAAACTATGATTTTGGTATGGATTATCGACTTTCAACTTTTGTAGCGAAATTGCTCATGAAGAAGAAACCATAAACCCATTTTTTTTTTTTTTTTTATAATCTGGGTCTAAAAGAACCCTACTTGGTATATTGATTGTGTTTTAGACTTGGGGTTGGTTGATTGTAATCCTCACTGAAGAATATTTGTGCTTAAGGAAATATTAGGTTTTAGGAGATCGGGCCAAAATTTCTCCAATCCCTGATGATCATATTTTCTTCGTCCAAACTCCGTTTCGGATGTTATTGGACTCTATGGAAAGACCTTTGAGTCTAGAATCCACCCATATATAGCTTGATAATATTGGAACTCATGTTAGATCCAGATAGCACGAAAAAAGTAGGCCCTGCTGATTCTGCTCGTAATCACTGTTCATGGGAAGCCTCCAACTTTTGGACGATCATATTTTCTTCGTCCAAACTCCGTTTCTGATGTTCTTAGACTCTATGGAAACCCCTTTGAGTCTAGAATCCATCCATATATAGCTTGATAATATTTGAACTCATGTTAGGTCCAGAAAGCACGAAAAATTTAGGCCTTGCTGGTTCTGCTTGTAGTCACTGTTCATGGGAATCCTCCAACTTCGGACGATCATAATTTCTTCGTTTGAACTCCGTTTCGGATGTTCTTGGACTCTATGGAAAGCCCTTTTAGTATAGAATCCATCCATATATAGCTTGATGAAATTCGAACTCATATTAAGTCCATAAATCATGAAAATAGTTGTCTTGTCGGTTCGCTTCTTAGTCACTGCTCATAGAAAAAGCCTTCAACTGACTAATATGTACTTCTTCTCGCTCAACCTGCCGGATGTTCGACCCATGGAAACCTTTGAGTTCAGAATCCACCCATATATACCATGAAATTAACAGTAATAGCTCGCGCTGATGATAGTAACCATAGCGGAAGTTATTCATGCATATAATGAGATATGAAAAATGCAAAGATACGACAAATGATTGTAAATATCGCATATGATCACCGGGATGACACAATTATCAAATATGAGATATGTACCCAAATATGTAAAAATACATATGGATTGTCCGCTAGAACCCGGTGCAGGGATAAATGGTATGCCTGCCAGGGAAAACAGTTTGTAGCATACTTATCGCCGTCCCATTCGGTCGTCATGTTCCTTCGGGGCCTTTATAGATGGTCAGCTGGTCTTCGCATAATGATAAATAGCGCTTCGCCCTTATAGACCACTGCTTTCTCAGATAGTGAGTACAGCCGTCGCATTCTTATAGTTTCCTTTATCCACTTATAAGGTTTATGCGCATGAAACATAAAACAAATGCACTTAACATAATATATGAAATGATATGATATGATATGATAAGAGAAGTACAGCATCATACGCGGAAGTGATGAAGTATATTGTGACAAGAATGATGAAGCAAAAGTGTAAAATGAAGAAATGAAACATGGTATGATAAGTAACATGAAAATGAGTAAACATGTTTAAATGATATGATATGTTAGATGTGTATGCAATATAGAAGTGTGATTTAATTCTTATTGGGGAGTAGTCATCCATATACATTCACTAAGCTATGTTTTTTAATACGGCATTTCATCCGCGGCGTAGGCGCCAGGAGAAGTATAAACGGTAGTCAGACACTACCCGCCAACCAAGGCCAACACACTACTAGGTGCCCATTAAAGACCTTTTGGTTTATTTTTGTATATGTTTTGTTTTGTAAACAATGTAAATGTTGAACACTTCTATATATTTTGTAATCCGCTGCTATAAAATATAGTACAAGGTAAATCTTTAATATTATATGAATGAACAAACTTAAAGGTTATAAGTTTATAAAAAATAAAAAAATGACACCCTTGCTTGACACCGGGTGCCGAGTTGGTGGCGTAACAAAACTTGCACTTATATGGCATGGGAACTAAGTAGTATCCCATGTCAACATGAGATGTGTGCTTTAGTGCATAATAAAGAGAATTCGAAGGATCACATTTCAATTTGCTATCATAGAGACATGTATAGAGCTGTATACAAGGATAAGATCATGTTAGTGAAGGGTAAAAGGTTCTATAATCTGTCTAAATATATCCTAAAAGAGCCTCCTATGGTTGAAAAGAGGAAAGGAAGACCATAGACTAAGAGAAGGAGAGAATGTAATGAGCCACCACCTCAACACGATGGCACAAAAATTCAATAAAAGGTAAACCAATTACATGCAGCTTATGCAATAAGCAAGGTCATAACAAAGCTAGTTGCACAAAGGTTGGTCTATGTTACCTATTCATTTATTCAATTTTTTTGTTTCTCAATTGTACTTTATTATAACTTGCTTCCTATGTGACCTTTTATGTTACATCAAGTAGAAGCCTGAGCATATTAATGAACCAGCAACAACACCTACTCTAGCATGGGCACCAGCTCTAACACTAGCACCTGTAACACCCTAAATTATACCCTAGTATTTTTATGATATTTTTAGGGTATAATAAAAGTCAAATTTGTATTTTTCAGAAATTTAAGTGTCAAGTGTGAAAAATGATATAACCGAGATTATTAAAGAAGTTGAAGGATAATGGTAATTAGCAAATTAAGGACTCAAATGACATAAGATAAGAAGATTGTATGTTAAGATAGGATATTAATAAGTTGACTTGCAAATAGAACGAAAGTGAAGGACTAAAGAGCAAATAGGCGAAACTATGAGCCAAATCCCATTAACATAAACACTTGTCTTCTAGGATAAGCATTATCCATTTTGAGGATTTGGGAGCTAAAGCTACTTGCTGTGGAGAAGGAGACTCTGCTTACTTTGTGTCATCTGCTTTGGCTCTCTCGTGGTTACCTCAAATTATATTCGATAGTTTTATGACATAAGCTAGTGGTATATCAAAAGTTAAATTCATATTTTTGAAATTTGGCAAGCAAATGTGAAACACATAATCGGGTTTTTAAAGAAATCTAAAAGATAATTGTAAATTCCAAAACATACTCCAAAGGACATTAAGATGTAAGATTATACGTTATGGTGGAATAATGATAAGTGACTTGCAAATTGAAATAAATACTGGAGGACTAAAATGCAAAAAAGGAAATTGAAACCAAAACCTTTAAGACAACAAACTTGTCTTAGAATTGGGGATTTCTCATTCGCTAAAGGAGAATTAGACTACTGCTTAAGGAATGTGGCTAAGAGCTAACTTTTGGTTTGTTTCCATCTCGAGTTCACAACGCTCATGTTACAGTTATGCTGAGAAAAAGAAAAGTCAAGGGTTCTCAAGAAATCAAGAAAGATCCATTCCTTCAGATTTTATTTTGTTTCGGTTTATTCTAGTTTAAAGTCAGGTTTTTGATTTGTTTGTTTGGGTTGTAGCTCTTCTCGATAGTGGACCAAAAATTGTGTAAAGAGACATGGGCATTTTAGGGAAATGTTGTCCAAATCTTCCTAAAACCCCAGCTATGCTTTGCTACACTGCCTACTTAATCTAATTTGGATGATTCTAGTTGAAACGAAACTCAAGAACACATAATTACAAATGTCTAGAAGATATCCACAAGATGTAAATCCCACTTAAGAACCTGGTGGGTTTTACAGAAACATACGGATTTTGTCCCCTCTACTAGAGTAGTTCCTGTTGTTTGCAACATATCTTGAGTTATATTGATCCAAATGAGGTGATTCAAATTTCTGTACAAACTAGACATTTTGGAGAACAACTTTTATGAAAGAAGTATAGCAAATTTTAGTCCCCATTTTTAGCAGAAATTCATCAAAGTAAGGGAACAATTTCCATTAAGAAACCTATCTCAACAATCCTCCAATCGGAGTAATTCGCTTTTTTAAATCATAACTTGAGTTGCATCGATCCAAATGAAAGTCTGATTCAAATACATGATAAACTGACATCTAGAGAACAACTTAATGAAGAAAGTATGGTAAAATTATGTCCCTTATTCGTTCTAGAAAATTTTCAAATATAGGACACAATTCCGTGATTCGCCTCGGAAACTACCCAAGAGCAACAAAATTGCTTAGGCCATACCTCCTAATTTAAAGGTCAAATGACCTCATCTATGAGCCTTTGAAACTAATGTGTGAAATTTTTGTGGCAAAGATAATTGTTTAAAACCCCATTTCAGTCAACTATTGAAAATGGACTCAAGTTTTCTATATTGTTCAGCATACTGGTTTATAATGTACTTACTAACCTTCTTGGGGATGATGCCTCGATGAATTAAGGTATTAATACATATGAATTACAAGTCCTTAAAACGATCATTATAACATGTGGAAAAACCATGTTATTAGATACTGTATGCGATTATCCTGAAACATAAATAACTGAATGCCTCATTGATAAACCTAGTGGATCGATAGGTACATAGATTCTAATGCTATAGCCATCTGCTCAGAGTCCACATTAATTAGTCCCACAGCTCATACTCTACCCTATTATCACTATTCAGGATGCTGACGCACCCACAGTACTTATTGTCTCCTGCTTCATTATCCATTTCCATTAAAAATGTAGCATACAATAGGCTATATGTGTGTGTGTGTGTGTGATCGTGGGTGAAGAGCAATAAAAATCAAACAAGAACATGAAAAAGGAATGACACTCATAAAGCAAGATTTGCAAGTGTACCCCGATGAAGATAAGGAATATTCCGATATGCGACTATTTAGATATTTAATTGGAGACCACTACATGTATTATATGTTATCTGCTTTCTCCTACTTAAGCTATAAGCTTATAATCCGTGTTTTATCCGTGTAGGCATCAAGAGGTGTCTTACATTACCCTGTATTCACAGTAATAACACAAAGACAGAGTCCACCATATGTAGGTTTTTGATCTAGTTTTTGAAATGTAACAAATTTTGTAATAGAGAATTTTAAAATGAGTAAATGAGACCTGAATTTATATAACTCTGTAATACTGTCACAGGTAATTTGCATAAGTTTATGTCACATGAACAACATTTGAATGCTGCCTAATTAATGCCTTAAAATCGTGTTAAGTCTGCCTGAGGGTGTCCCTCACTGACATGTTGGGTGGGAAGGGCGTGACACTCACAGAAAGGAAGAAATGAAAAAATGATGTTGTATGAAGTGTTTGAAATCAAGGTAAGGAACTCTTCCATTTGCTAGTTAGAAATTCTTCAACCTCCTTTATTATAGGAACTATCCTGAACTCCTTTGTTCATGTGGTTAGGAAAACCCCAACTCTCATTATAGCTTAGGTGTTTTGCCATTGACCAGTTTTGTGGTTTGTCAGAGGTTTGCTTATTTAGTTGGAAATTCTATGAGTGCAGCTAAATGCCATTTTACGACAATCCTCAAAGCCTCCGTCAAAAGAGTCACCCACATAGAGAGCTGTCTGTTAAGGTGATACGTGAACCTAAGCCCCAACGACGCCCTTGCCACGCCTGGTGGTTGCTCCACTCGCATAGGTCCCCAGTAAAGGTCCGGGCGAACCTCGCTTTTGTCTTTGCCGCGCCTCCCGGGATGGGTCCCAGCTACACCTTGGCATGGGTCGCACCTGGCCAGGTCCCTGCGCTAAGCGAACTGTATTTTGTTTCATTTTCTTTGCTGCTTTCATGTTATCTAAATAAGAATGCCAATTAAGAATAATATAATAAACTGGAGTAATACATATAATTGTATGTGCGCTAAAAGTGAATATTGAATGAATAGACACCTCTAATTATTTGACACTCTGTTTGATCTTAGGCGCACTCTTACATTACTGATCTTCTGACATCACACATAGTATCGCTGTTTTTTCCATTACGTATTGAGCATATTCTGTTTATGATTAAGTGCATGTTAGTTCTCAGTACCTTAGTACCTATTGTGTTATGTCTGTGGCCTGACGAACTGGTAGGTGTCAGCAGGTCATCCACCCTTGAGGCTGGGACTCTTCAACCTTTTCTTTCTCGGGCGACATATTTGTTTTTCTCGTTTCATATGCACAATTTCTAATAACTAAAAAAATCTTTACATATACATTATACATACTACCACCATTGGTATTATTCTATAAAGGTCCCATTAACTACTCCAATAAACAAGCATACCTAATATTCAAAATACGAAATTCTTGGACGGTCTGGGTAGGCATATCTTTGAGTTGACCTTTCTGGCGATGTGGGATGTCATCCTATCCTTGTCTTACCTTACGTACCTACGGATTAAAACAATAGCTTTCACTAGGCTTTAGTGGGAAACCTCTCTGAGGGACTGGCCCGAATGCTAGTCGTCTTCGTCTTATATCTTATCATTTTCATATAGCATTACACTTCTATACTTATGACGTTTGACGCCTGACCTTTCATATCATTTTATTTCTTATTCTAGTACTTAACTCATTTTGATCTATTCTGCTTTCTAATGGTTCATAATACATATCCCATTACGTGTATGTCATATTCGATATACATATATTACTTTAAAGCTGGTTATATCTTATACCAATTGTTATGTTATTTTTCATCTTTGTTATAAATGTATTGTATTCATGTCTTTGTTCATGGCACTATTTCATATATTGTTTTCTGTTACTTTTCTCTTCGCGCCCTTTCATGTCTTCATCTTTGTTATTATCTGTTTTAGATATCTTGTACTTTTATGCCCTCATATCATGTCATTAACTTGCTGAATCATTTTACATTCTTATACATTTTATATATCATGTCTGGATACATTATAATCATATTCTGAGAACTTATCATCACATAGCGGTGTTATGTTTTGCCAAATCATATAATATCTTTTCACATGTCCTTGTACGATATTTTGTTTTATGTTTCGTATGCAATAAAGCCTTAGAAGTGGATAAAGGAAGCCTGGGTAGAAGGCTGCGTACTCCTTGTCTTGGCTCGTTAGTCTCTGAGGCAGAAGGCAGCATTATCATTGTGGGACAATGACCATCTATAGACCCAGGCCTTATTATCGTTATCTGAGGCAAATATGACATTATAGGGCTCGAAGTATTTGTAATGACCCAAAATGGGGCCACGGTCGTTATCTTTGCGGACTTATTTTTCCTGACCATTATCAATCCCATCAGCCTACAGGGTTCTAAGTAGACAATCAGTTTAACTTCTATTACGTACATCTCATCTCATGAATAACTAATACATTTATCATGCCATGCACAAATCGAATATACATAATATTCTTCACTCCTTAATGTAACATATTTTCTTATTACGTCACATTGTTTTTATATATTTCTTTGTCACATTATATTAAATATCTTTTATCGTTATAGTTTTTGTCTTACGTATCATAAATAATAGTGATCACAATCTCGTATATCATAGCAGATGCATCTAACATATGACTCTTATATTCATATATTCATACTTATATATCATCTATTCATATCCTTTATATCATTTATGCATCATATCCTTTATGTGTTTCTACTTCACGATTTATAAAACTATTCTGTGGTGTTTTTCCTCATTTCTATCATGTAATGCTTTTGCCTCATTCATGCTCGTTTCCTATCATGTTCCATTATTAGTTTGTATATGAACGATCTTTATATTCATATCTTCTCTTATGTTCATATCATGTCATCTACTTGTAACATCTTATATCTTGTTAACTTATATCTCATCATGCTGTCAGGACTATCATATCTTATGATATACTATCGTTTCCTAAACTTGTATGTTTTTCTTGTTTTTCTCGTCTGTCCTATCTCAGTGAGTCTGAGAGACTCTTCCTTTGATACATGTGAAGTCTTTTCTTATATACTCCCTTTACATATCAAATCTACATATATTGCTATTCTTGTTCCATATCTACATCATTTCTTTTCTTTATGTATTCAATTAACTTTAACCAAACAATTATTTTCAGTACAACAATTCAATTTTCAAGACTTAAGAATCATGGAGCTTAAATGCCATTAAATAGCATATGGTTGAATTCCTGACTAGATGGGCTTTCCATGAATCAAGAATACCCATAGCAGGTCTAACGAATGAGTTATACAAGTGTAAGCCATGAAGAAAATCAATGACTTGCCTTTCGCATTACCCAAACTTCATGTCTTTTGTCATTTTCCAGGTGTATTATAAGATCCAATATTGTATCGAATCTATCTCTCTGGATGGTTCTAGACTCTGGGGACTTCACTTAGTCGAACACTAGACGGAGTCCTAACAAGGAGATTTATACCAAATTGCAACACATGGAAGAAAATCAGCAACTTGCAGCACCTGTAGCAGCAGCAACTACTGTCTTTGTCATTCCAGGTGTATTATATAAAATAATTTGTATCAAAACTCTCTTGTTGATTCTAGATAAGAAGGGCTTTCCATAGAATCTAGACACCAAACGGAATCTGGAGAGGAATTATAAGCTAGTGAAAATCTGCAAACTTACCGCTGCAATAGCCTTAGTATTCTGTCTTTTGTGTCATTTCGGTTTTCTTCATAAGCTCAAATTCTATATCAAGATTTATATGGATGGATTCTATGAACAAGGAAACTCCACCAGGTCAGACACTAAACGGATCTAACAGTTATCTGAGGTGCAATGAAAATCAACAGCTTGCCAGCACACACAGCCTCATGGCCACAAAGCTCACCCATCTTTTGTCATTTCAGCGGACTTAACTATGAGCAATATGGTATCAAACATTCCAAAAGCAATATGACTAATCTATAAATCAAGTCTAATCTGCCTGAGAAGTGGAATAGGCTTCAACCATATCTAATATAAATTCTAATCAACCTCAAAGGGGGAAGGATTCCATACTCCTAACAATAATCAATACTAACACCTCAAACTGCTCAAGGGAGGGAATTTACTTCTAAGATTACTAAATTCACTCTTGATTCTATGAAACCAGACCTACTATCATATATCTTTCGAAATCACCAACTATCTTTATATCATTACATGTTTCACAGCCTCATATTATATTCAATGTTATAATATTTATCTTCTATTCCATATAGTTTCTATTTCATATATGCGGGATGATGCCTATGTGACTCTATCAGTTTCAAGTATTGTGATAGCCTCCAGCAGACCTACATAGAAAGTGAATCATTCAATTGGACATCAAAACTAAAGTTATGCCATTTTCTATCTTAACGATTAATTACCGATTTGCACACAAAACAAGTTTGTAATACTCATCTTTGCCGAGGTCTTAACTCCTTGTTTAATATTTGATTTGTCAATTTGACTAAGTACTGTGGGTTTCTAATTCGGATCTTGATGTCAAGACCTGAAACTAGTTTATCATCCCTCATGGCCCAGGACCTTCTGATCGACATTTGCTTGAACGCAGCCCTTATCTTTGATTAATTTTGGGCCACATAGAGATCAGGATTCGAAGATAGCTATTCAGTTCAGATCACAGCAGTCTAGTTTGACTTGAACTTGAATCACTGTGTCGGATAAGAAATATGAGCTGATTATGCCTTATTTGAATCACGAAACATTGGTCAAAGCAGAGAAAAGCAGACACTTCCCGGAGATATTGTTTCTTGCCCTTTTCCTGTGATTCACCCAAATCCACTCATCTATCTAATACAAATTAAATAACACCATATATTCTGTCTTGATGGTGGTTTATTCACCTTTTGAAACCGGTGAGAGGTCAGAGACCCATACCAAAGTGTGAACTGCATCTGACACTAAAAGTGGGGGGTTCTGGCTGCTTATATTAACCAGCTGGGTTCAACTCAATTTCATTCGTTTTGAGGGTTGGGATCAGTTTTCCAAACTGCCTAGGTTTAGGAACCCATAAGAAATCTACAGGTCAAATACACATGGATTCATAACAAAGTGAGCTCTATAGAGATCTTGATATGGGTTCATTTACAGATTTACTTCTAGGTTTCACTTTGAGTCTAGATAGATCAATACTTTTCAAAAATAAAACTAGACTTCCATACCAAAAAAATCATGAATCATACCATAATCCATACCAACTTCTTGGCTCCTCCTCTTTCCTTTTCTTCTTCTTCCTCTACTCTTCCTCAACTACTCTTCTCCTCTCTTCTTTGGTTTGCTCTTTTTACGAAGACCAGAAGATGTGTGGCTTTGATCTCATCTTCTATTTATGGTTTTCCTTCTATTTACACTCATTGAGCCTCCTTCTTGTATTATTTGGCATGGGCAGGTTCCCACATTTCATTTTGGATTCTTTGTTTCATTCTAATTTCACATTCCCATCTTTCTACATTCCACAATGCATATAAACTTTTATGTTTTTCTGCCTCTCATATCCTCAAGTGGTAAATGACCACTTTGCCTTTGTCAGTATGTTTACTGGATCTCTGGTTTTATTTCACGAAAATTCCTATTCCTAGCTGTATGCCTAACTTCTATATCGCGAAAACTACTTTGGTTGTTTTGGAGTTCATTGCAGTATCATGTTAATTTGTTACCGATCCCCTTAAACGACATTTTATATGATAAATTAATAGAACAAGCAAACACTCAAAGAAAAAATAAATGTCGACTCGTTGCTGCCATATCTGATTCTGTTTCAGTAATATACCTCACAAAATTTGCAACCAATCAAATCTATTATATGTGCTCTAGGACTATTAGATATTCATATCTGGTTAATTTAAAAGTATATATTTGTAATTGGACCACTACAGAAGTGGTCACCATCCAGCCATATATCTTTTCCACTAACCTAAAAAGCTTATCTTTGGTGTTTCATCCATTTTAGGTGATATAGGTATTGAAGAATATCATAGACATCACATCTGCGGACCAACAATGTGAGAGTCCACCTTGTAGGTTTTTTATTTTTATGTTGGAAATGTAAATATGAATATTTTGGAGATAGTACAACTTGTATATAAAAGTGAATCATGGACTCAACCTTGTATATGGAATAATCTAAACACCACTATAGCGGTAGTTTTACAAGTTTATGTCTTGATGAATTTATGGTGGATTAGGCCTCAATAGAATGTCGGATTAAAGAATCTGGTTCATGATTGTCCCACTAAATGCCTTAACTGGAAGGGAAGAGCTGATCTGAACCTAGCACCTCTCATTTTAAAACTTACATCTGATCAAATGATATCTTTAGAGCCACTTAAGGCAGGCTTATCTTTGGCTAAACTTAAAAAATATATATTATTCATGGTCGGGAGCAAATCTATGCATAATAATTGTAAATCTCAGCATGTTTGACGGACTGCACCTGCATCTGCCTCCTCTCCCCATAAATCATTACTATTTGAGCGCTCTGCTGTCTGGTAACAATTTAATAACTCATATATCCTCGGATGAATTCAATAAGTTAAAAAGAACATATCGCCAGTTAAATGATCAAAACACTGTATTCAGATCTGCCACAGAGAGTTCGGGATATCTACCTTTGGTTGTATTGTCCGTCTCCTCTATAGTTACCCAGATTGACTACATCTTCCACCTCTTTGTCTACCGTGGATTAAAATACCTAAGGTTAACTCACTCTTCCCAGGGTGTCATCAGAATCTTATATTGCCTGGTTTTGTGTATTTTGGACAGATTAAAAAATAGGTCAAGTATTAAGATTAATTCCGCATCCTGTTTCTCATCATCATTCCTGCGTCCCATAATATTTAATACTTAATAAGAAAACACAGTCTCGTTTATTATTTTCCAGCTGGGATAAACATGGACTACTTGCTGGTGTTCAACATTCTTGACATTATTCTAGTTAATGGACTCTTAAGTGAAATTTGCGTGACCCAGGTTGAATTTGTGGTTTTGGGACATATTCTATCAAAGAAGAATTAGTATTAGGGTTTTATTTCTTATTTTGTTTTTCCTTTAAAAAATAAAAGTGGCTACTCCATTTCTTTATAAAATCATTATTTTCACAATAAGAAGGATTATGAAAGAAAAATGAATCTATGGACATATACAGATTGGGAATAAAAATTCACAACTAAAAACTTGTGTCTTTGGTATCATGTTCTATTTGAGCCGCAATAACCAGTGAGTTGGATCAGATGATACTTCTATATAACGCAATATTTTACAAATGGGAGTTTCTGGATGGCCATTGTTTGACCTAACCTCTTTCTGCTTCCTGTCTGTTTGCTCTCTACCTAGACATTTCAGAACTCATTTCTCTCAATATTCTATCATTTGGTGACACATATATCCATTTTTTCAGTCTAAATCTGGATTTCCTATCTGTTGTATTTATTTCCCAATTCTTTGTGCAGTTTGGTTGTGGATCAATAGACTTCATCTTCATCTTCCATTCATTTCTCCATCTTCTATTTCATTTAGTTTTTCTTTGTGGTTTCATTTAGTTTGATATTCTCTTAGCTTAGTTTCTTAGTTTCTATTTGGTTAACAACCACTGTGATGAAATGACCGGTTCTATTTTTTTCAGTGAACACCTGTTTCCTAGGGTTTATATACGACAGACTCAGTACTCATGACCTCTTGAGATTATTTTCTTTAGTTAGACTTAGCTTTCTGATTGGTGAATTAAAATCTATTATTATTAATCCAAATCATTATGAAAATGGTTAATAAATGTTTCTAACTTGGGAATGTAGTCCTTGAAAGTGTTTGATAGAACATTGAAGGGCAAAGAGTAGGATAGAACAGAGGAGTGTGAATAAAGTTTGAAAGCTAGGTGTAAGTGTTGATTTGTATTATGGATGTCTGGCACTCAATATTTGGCAATCAATAAAACAGTCTTAGATATATAATTTGGTTTAGAATGATCAGATTTGAAGCTGAAACTTGAGAACTTATTTCATAAGTTTGATACCCATAACAGTGTTGTTAATCTAAGGAGAAACGAAACTTGGAGGAAGTTTTCGGAAGACTATAAATCTGTGATCTGAGCTTTTATCATTATTTATACCCAATAGAATGTTTCACAGAACATAGTATAGATACAAAGACTCTGAAAATGTCTGTGGTTTCAATCAAATCTACAGTTCACATAGAACTAAGGTGCAGGAGCTTCGAATGAGTGGAACCTCTTGCTGGGCCTGGAACATAACAAGTTAATTTATGTGATTATTCTTATCAACTCAGATATAGTATTCTTACTTTTGCCGGGACATGAATATTTGAATCTTGTGAGAAATAGAACTATTATATTAGGACATAAAGTAATCTATCAGATTAATCACAGCATAAAAATATCATGGAGCATGAATCAAGTAGTAGATGGCTAGGCATATGGGATCCACTGGTATTTCAAACCAGAATTAAATGGGACCAAATCTGATTTCAAGAACTCAAGCAGAGTTGATCTGAAGCGATGAGTGCAGAAAGCCCTTACGTATTGTTTGACCATAATCTTCGAACCTAGTATGTAATTAAGGAAGGAAGGTATAAAGTCTTGGCTATTTTAATATAATGGATCTTTCCTTCAATTAGCTTTTTAATTAAGGAGAATTAGTTATGAAGAATATTACTTGGCATATTAAAACTATTATTTATGTATTAAGGAAAATCTATGGGTGTGATTTCCAAATGCTATTTATAGCATCAGATGGAAAAGGTTACTCGAAGACATTCTCTTTTCTATTTTCTTCTTTAGGCACTGTTTACTGAACAGGTATTCGTATTCTCTTAAACCAGTGAAAGGTTTACTTGAGGAAATAGTTTGGAAACCATCAAAACTGAAATAGAAAAACTCTTCTGGTTCATTTAGTTTTCGCTAACAATAACGATGGATTATATGTTTGTTTTCAATTAAAGATATTTGAAATCTGAAAGTGTTATTCAAAATGCAACATGAATGCAATGACCATGGTTTTGATCTTCAGGAGGACTTTTCCTGTTACAATAACTCTTGTCTTTCTATCTCACCTCTTTTGGCAGCCTCCTATGTGAGGTCCTCTGCATTCCAGTCTTGAAATATGAATCAGTTCTTTGGAAAGCAAGCATATCACAAGACTGTTTCACAGAATACTTCCAATTTAGTACAAAATACAGGCATGAATCCTTAAGAACCGGATGCGGCACTCCATACCCATGAGATTACTTTCTACTGACTTTATCATTATGTTATCAGTTCCACAAAGAGCAAAGTTTAATTTAGTAATCTGCAGTTCTACAAAGAGCAAAGTTTATCTTTAACAGTGTTTAGATCATGTGAACACTATTTTCTGTCTTGATCACGTAATAGGAATCTATACATGTAACAGTACATGCGGATGTATTCTACTATTTCAGAATATGAAGTTACTTCATATAATTTGCTGAAGTCCAGTGGGTAGAAGCGTTGGATTCCCTTTGGTTGTGTGGCAGCTTTGCGATGGCCAGATAAGATTGTTGATGGAATGAAAAGCCATGAGTAAATCTACATTGAAAAACGAACCTTGTCATCCTCATCCCTGTGATTAATGATAAGAATGGGGTCTTGTCTAAGACTTTCAAGTTTTCATGATTCGCTTTTGTTTCTATTAGGAGTGGTTCATTACAGCCACATATGAATCTCCAAAAGCATGATTCTGACAATGATATAATTGTTTTCAGCTGAGCAATAGCATTGTTGGAAAAGTTGTAGTGCCAAGACCATTTATGATATCAGATAGATTTCAATTTAAATTCCTATCTTAAACACTTTTACAGCCTTCCCATCATGATTCATAACTGGTGTTCTATCAATTATTATTTTATTTTCTTTGGGTTTCTTGCTTATAAAGCACATTTCTTTTAGCTTTTCTCATTACTTTTGCTCAAGTTTTAGACTTGTATTTTTCCTTTTGAAAAAATGGGTCACTACTCTATGTTGGTCTTCTACCATCAAGTTGTCTCTCTGAGTTTATGGCCATCTTGAGATGGATTGTGTTATTCTGGGAAATGGGAATTGCAATGTTCCTGCATGGCTATATCATGGGGTCATCTTGACAGTATTTGTCATCTTGGAAAATTACAGGTCAGTAGCACAAAAGACGAAGAAGACCCTAGTTGTTCCGTAGTTGTATCAGCATTGCCGCCGTCTTGGGTGCATTATTTGTCATCTAATGGCGGCGCACTTCATAGAGCCAGAATATGGTAGTTGATCTTGTTTTATTAGCTATTTTAAGCAAGTTTGAGGTGTTGAAATCACCTCTCATTACATTCGCTAATTTTCTCTTTTTTTATTTATTTAGACAAACCTGCTAGAGTCAAGACTAATGATAAAGGTGTCTGAATTTAGAATCAGTCACAAGTCGGTTAGATGCCTCAACCAATGAAGAAGAGAGAACTTGGAAATAGAGTCAGAAGAAATACAGCAGTGATCAGACCTTCAATGCCAGGGATATAAGAAAACGCCTTAGTTACTTTGAGGTTGAAAGGGATCACCAACAACTTCACAAGGTAATTGGAAATGGAGGATCTGGGTGGATTTACAGTTGCCATTTAAGCAATGGCATTAGTTGCTGTCAAGAGGTTGTTATTCTTCATCAAGCATTTTTCTTGTAAAAGCTTGTTAGAGATTTATTTGTGTTCCCATAAGTGCAAATAAATTGGGTCTGGTGAAGTGGGTTGTCTTGAGTTTAGAACAAATTAAATAGCATTTCAAGTACAGGAATAAACATTTCTCAACCATTGTTTTTAATTAATAATTCTGAACTTTCATGAAAAATATATGTACTGTTCTTGCCTTAGTTTTGTTATGGTTCTTCTTATATTATGATTAAGTCCCTTTTCAAGAAAATTCTGAAAAGAGGAAATACAATTTCTTTTTTTCTTTTTTTCTCTAAATTAGTTGTAGGCTTGTAGCTTGGAGATTTTACATTGACGGACAATTTGTGATGTTTTTATGTTTGATGTTCTTTTACTTTGTGCATTTTATTATTAGATAAAATTATATAGACAATATTTAGTAAGCTATAATTTTTGACTATATTGGAATTAGTCTGCGCATCACTTAAAAGCCATTACGAAGTGCGTGGAACCTGAGGAGGTGGGTAGAAAGAAAGAAACTAAGAAAGGTTGCATTCATAACAAAATCTGAGGTTGAAAATCCTGGATGATGGATTCAAATGGAGAAATATGGAAAGAAGATGGTAGAGAACAACCCAAAGGTGCGATAACAGTAGCCAATCAACAGTAATGGTTGTGATTTAAAGAACACTTGCTTTTGTGTGTTATGTCTTAAGGATGTTAAGTTTCTTGTTCATATCATCAAGGCTTGCTTTTCATTTGGATTTTGGTATGAGAACTAAATATGGGGACCATTAGATATAAGCAGCTAGTTGGTCAAATTTTGGGGCTCGTGGCGGGTTGGTCACAACTCTCAATTAAATCCACCTTTGTCTATTGAAAGAAAGGAAGAAAGGAAAAAAAAAGGCTATGCTTTTGCCTTGCTGTGCTTTTTCCCACATACGTTGCACCCAGCCAACCTTATAACCCATGAGAGGTCAATTAAATAGTCTTTAAGCTGGACTTCTTGTTTTTGACAAGTAACCATTCATTGGATTTCAATTTCATAATTAGTTGCAGATAGGAATGGCTAGTGCATTAGAGACTCTAATGGAGCAAAATAATATAGCAAGCTAAGAACTCAAACTTACACTGCTATGTTCTCCCTTATCTTGGTTTGTCTTCCAATCTCTGTCATATGGATCTACATGGGAAAACCACTCACTTTTGTAGGCCAAGACCCTTTAATTTCACTTGAAGTTGGTAAATTCACAATGTGACTTGTTCTTGTGTTGCTCTGTGTTTCCATATACCTCTATGTTGGGTTTTAGTAGTACTAAGATAGAACCTTCTGCATTAACCTTGGAGCCTTTTGTCAATTAGGCATTGCATGGTTGAATGCAAATTTTCTTGGATTATACATGATATATCTTCTTGCTGTGAGAAAACCTGTGTTCCAGTTTCTGGAGGTATTTCAAGAGAGTTTTGTTTATTATCCCTTTCTGCTGTAATGATTTGGTAAATTCCTAGTTTGTGCTCAACATTTACTGAATTATAGTGTTACTTTGATTCTTTAATGGTTCTTATGCTATTGACTGTAGTATAGAATGGTGGTCACATGGGAACTGCTCGTCTTACTGTCTGGGCTTTACCCAACCCTTGAAACCTGGTGTTTGCGTGTAGTTTCCATCTTTGGATCTATATTTATAATAATTTAAAAATGTCATCTGAATTTATAGTTTGTTTCCTTGTTGTCAATTTTTTGGTGCAGTCTCAACACCGTCTCAACCTCTCCTGTACCCATATGGGTAGGAGCTGTCGGAAGGTTTGCTTTGAAATCACATTCATTTGAAACATCCTGGGAGAAGAATCACATTGGAAAACAAGCTGCAGCCATGAGAAACCCGGCTTCGGCTTTTGGCGAGCATATGAAGGAAAGAATTTACCCACTAAAAACAAGTTGTTATGCCCAATAATTAAGCATTAAAAACAAGTTGTTATGCCCAATAATTAAGCATTTATAGATATGAATGAAAAACAATGTGTATGACCGTAATTGTTATAATACAGACTTTGAAATAGTATTATTGATTCTTAATCAGCTTGACCTGGTTTCTTTCAGGAATTAAGAGAACAATAAACTTGTTTTAAATGCAATCAACTATTAAAAATAAGATTGTGTTCGATCATGTACAGTCTCAGCTTGTATCATAAATGCACAAAATAATCATCAGACTTCGAAGACAACCAGTGCCTTTCAAAGTCTCATAGTTGGTCCAAAGGTTGGCACGTCCATAGTCTACCCTTATAATTACGTATTGGAATAGGCTTCATCGTAATCATATCTTATAGTTGTATTGCTGGGCAAAATTAGGTCGTATATAGTTCTGATAGGAATAACCTCATCAAAAAGTCCACATATAGGTGCGTAATACATCAGTGAGTCATACTTATAGTTCCCACTTTGTTAAAAATAGCCTCATCCATAATCATATCTTATAGTTCTTGCGGTTGAAAAACTGTGTCGCACAGTTTAACTCATTTTTTGGGTGAAAGCATTGCATGTAAACCCTCATTGTATCTTTAGTAGGGCCAAAACAAAAATTGCCTCAGCTTATAGTCATGCCCTTATAGTACTACTTTTTTGTTGCCTTTCGTTTACTTTGCGTTTATATCATATGGTTGCACTTCCTTTTGGTTGGGTTGAAGTGCATTTATTTAAAAGGTCGCTCATAGTGAGTTTTGCCATTAAGTAAAAATGCACGTGAAAAATGTGGGCCTACGTATACATACCCCGAATTTGGTGAATGCATGAAGAAACTGAAAACAACCCAACACCTTCAATCTTCAACAAATAGAAAATTAACACAAGGCAGCCAATTGTATATGAAATTATCGAATAAAATAGAGTGAACCTTCAACTCATGCAAAGTCCGTTTCATTCCCAATTCCTAACACTTGTAACTAAAATGTTTTATTTTTTCTATGATATATGTTTATTTAAAATAATAATAATAATAATTTTATTTATTCAAACTATAAATGCATTTCATAATAACAGATAATCAAATTTACTAAAAACTTTAAAGTGTAATGCAACATCGAAGTAATAGTATAATTAATTGGTTGCCTCTGCATTTGATAAAAGTAACTCTAGTTTTACAAACGTAAGTAGTAATGATGATTTGATTTTTATGCTTTGTCTGTCGCGTAATTTGTCATATGAATGGTCCCACAGGTAATAAAAGTTGTAATGGCTTGACAAAAAAAATAACCGGCCAAATCACAAGAAACTTGTCTGATGCGTACCTGATAAGTTGGCCGATAAAATCGCTTGAAAAATAAATTGAAATCCAAATTTGTGTGAAAAAACCATTAAAGAAAGAAAATAATAAAAATAAATATAAATAAATAATTTCAGGTTAATAATGACAAAAAATTTACCCTTTCTCACTAACAGAAAAGTGGCTAGAAGAGAAAGCCAATAATAGAAATGCTAGGGGCGTACATCTAGAATAGTAAATAATAAAAATATGCAGTTTGAATTTATTTTTAAATTTTCATATATTTAAAAGAAATTAAATATGACAATTATTTTCTTTAATAGTTTTTTCCTTCGAAAACAAAAAAATGACCTTATGGAACCATGTGTTTACCTTGTGTTTATGCAATCTGCATTTTGTAAAATAATTTTTTTTCTCCAAAAAACACCATTAAAGTTAATCACTAATTTCATAATATGTGATAAAATGGGAAGAGTGGCATTAAACAAATTGGATTTTACGTGCGACTCGGATTTTTGCAATTTTTATTTTAACTTTAATTTTAAGTTCCGTTTCTCTGATTTGCTAGTGATGCCTTTGAGAGAAATTCTTTTCCGTGAAAGAAAATCAAATATTTTCCCACATTTTTCCTTCGAATCCACAATTCCTGTTTCTCTTTCGTATCCCTCGTAAGTTCCGTTTTCTTTTCCAGAAATTATTCCCGGGCACCAAACATCTCCACACACTGCTTGACCGGAAGCCATCAGCGGATTTGCACATCTCTGTCTTCCTAAACTTCACCAAACCTTTATCTTATTGCCTTCTCACTAGGAGCAAACAGCCAAAACTACGACTTCATTTTCCTGTTTTCCTGTAAATTACTCTTTAAATGATAAAAAACATCAGACCCCAGGTGGGATTTGCATCTAACAATGTCAAAGAACACGTTTTATCAAAGTTCAGAGCTGAGCAGTCTAGCAACGAATACATAATCTCCCTCTGCAAGCAAAAGCTTTTCAATGAAGCTATCCAGGCATTTGAATTATCGCAAAAGAAAATGGGGTTTTGTTTAAATCTCAATACTTATGCATATTTGATCTCTGCGTGCTCTTATCTGAGATCTCTGGAACATGGTCGAAAAATTCATGACCATATGCTGAAATCCAAGTCTCATCCGGACTTGACTCTTCAGAATCATATTCTTAATATGTATGGGAAATGCGCTTCGCTGAAAGATGCTCAGAAGCTGTTTGATGACATGCCTGAGAGGAATGTAGTGTCATGGACCTCGGTCATTGCTGGGTACGCTCAGAATGGCCAGGGGGGTAATGCACTGGAGCTTTACTCTCAAATGCTGCAGTCAGGCATTATGCCGGATCAGTTCACGTTTGGAAGCGTAATAAAAGCTTGTTCGAGCTTGGGTGATATTGGGTTAGGAAGACAGCTGCATGCCCATGTCCTAAAAACAGAATTTGGTGCCCACATCATTGCACAGAACGCTCTAATTTCAATGTACACAAAGTCTAGCCTGATTATTGATGCATTGGGTGTGTTTTCTCGGATGGCAACAAGGGACCTGATCTCATGGGGTTCAATGATAGCAGGGTTTTCGCAACTGGGTTATGAGTTAGAAGCATTGTGTTATTTTAAAGAAATGCTCCATCAGGGTGTTTACCTGCCCAATGAATTCATATTTGGCAGCATGTTTTGTGCTTGTAGTAGTCTCTTGCAACCTGAATACGGAAAGCAGCTGCATGGAATGAGTATAAAGTTTGGGCTAGGGAGGGATGTTTTTGCTGGATGCTCACTTTGTGACATGTATGCAAAATGTGGTTTTTTAAGTTCTGCGAGAAATGTATTTTATCAGATAGGAAGACCAGATTTAGTTGCCTGGAATGCTGTCATTGCAGGGTTTGCTTATGGTGGTGATGCCAAGGAAGCCATAGCATTTTTTTCTCAGATGAGGCATCAGGGATTGATCCCAGATGAGATCACTGTTCGCTCGTTACTTTGTGCTTTCACAAGCCCTTCAGAACTTTACAAAGGTATGCAGGTTCATGCCTATATAAGTAAAATGGGTCTTGATTTAGATGTTCCAGTGTGCAACACTCTAATGACCATGTATGCGAAGTGTTCAAAGTTCCATAATGCAATTTTTTTCTTCGAAGAGATGAGATATAATGCAGATTTAGTTTCTTGGAATGCAATTCTTACAGCATGCATGCATCACAACCAAGTTGAAGAGGTTTTCAGATTACTGAAATTAATGTGTATTTCGCAACATAGGCCTGATTATATCTCTTTAACTAATGTATTGGGGGCTTGCACAGAAATTGTATCTATAGAAATAGGGAATCAAATACATTGTTTTGCCTTGAAAACTGGGCTTGTTATTGATATTTCTGTCACAAATGGGTTGATTGACCTGTATGCAAAATGTGGATACCTTGAGACTGCTCGTAAGATCTTTGGTTCAATGATAAACCCTAATGTTGTGTCATGGAGTAGTTTAATTTTGGGGTATGCTCAGTTTGGATATGGAGAGGAAGCTCTCAAACTCTTTGAAACAATGAGAAGGCTGGATGTTAAGCCAAACCATGTAACATTTGTTGGGGTTCTCACTGCATGCAGTCATGTTGGACTTGTAGAAGAAGGGTGGCAGTTGTACAGAAACATGGAAAAGGAGTTTGGTATTGTACCAAGCAGAGAGCATTGTTCCTGTATGGTTGACTTGCTTGCTCGTGCTGGATGCTTAAATGAAGCGGAGGGTTTTATTCATAAAATGGCGTTTGATCCAGATATTGTGGTGTGGAAAACACTACTCGCTGCCTGCAAGACTCATGGGAATGTTGATGTTGGAAAGCGGGCTGCAGAGAATATTCTGAAAACTGATCCTTCCAATTCTGCTGCACATGTGTTACTCTGTAACATATATGCTTCTAAAGGAAATTGGGAAGAATTTGCCAGATTAAGGTCCTTGATGAAACAAGAAATTCGCCAGAAAGAAGTTCCTGGTCAGAGCTCAATTGAGGTTAAGAATAGAATCCATGTCTTCTTTGTGGAAGACAGATTGCATCCTGAAATAAATAAAATATATGCAACGCTAGAGGAGTTGTTGTTGCAGATGCTGGATGCTGGTTATGTTCCATTTCAGAAATAGGTTTGGGGTGAACCATTGCATTGAAGAAAAGAAAATCAATCATATATCCATCTGTTTCAGGACATGGAAGGAGACCTTGGTTTTCTTGGTGTGTTTCAGTTTAAAAGTGGAATTGATTCAGCTCGTCATGAACAGTATTAGGGGTATGTTTTTCTTCATAATTATGCTGCATGTTCCTCTGTTTCATTTTTCTGTCACTTTTAGTTCTGCTTTCCTGAAATTTTTACAAATTTTAACCTTAGTACTTGAACCTCTACTTATCTATCTCCGTAAAACATATATATATATATATATATATATATATATATATATATACATATTTTGCATAGGATCTAGCACAATAAAAAAATTTTTTATCATTCATGTGAGACTGATAACGAGCATACAATCTACTTGTAATTACGGAATTTACCTCACTCCACACAAGTACAATGGCTCTGATTAAGTTATTGATGACCTCTTTCAGCATCCATTATTGGTGCTGGATAGTTTTTACTTGATGGAAATTGGCAGCATTACTTTTGAGTTATAAGCAGATTTTTCCAGAGTCAAATTATTTTTACTTTATGAATGAGAATATTATAGGAGACCTTATTAAAATATTAAGGATATTTACTAAAAAAAATAGGTGGCAAAAAGTTTTAGGCAACCGCTTCAGTATTTTGTTTACTACTAGGATCGATCAGCTGGGTGTGGAAAATTTTGCCACCAAATGAAAGGATGGACACCATTACTGCTTAAGTAGCTCATAAGCAGCAGTCTTCCTAAAAAGAATGTTTCCCATTTGCTTTTTTACACTCTAAATATGTATTATTTATCAGTGAATTTCTGAGACTTTCTTGTCTGATAAGTAGTTCATTGATTTCTTCTGGAATGTCAGTATAAGGTTGCAGGTATTTTCTTGCTAACTGCTAACTCTTTATTTTATTTTGGTCAGGCTACTGTTTCAATTCTGTGATTGCCCGAAATAAATTGATGTTTGCTTCTTCTTTTTTTTTTTGGGAGAAAGGAGGGAAGAAAAGACTAATTTTGAGGTGAATAGGAACTCAAATGACACCATTGTGGTAAAAGGAAATTAAATGGAGTTTTGTTTTATTTCTTGGATGACGATTTAAGTATGGAAAGAGCAGCATAGATACCCTAGACAGGAAAATTAAACCACTCAACTAACCAGCATGAATTCAGAACCCTATTGGTTCTAAGGTTCATCTTAAAATATAACCACAACTTCGTTTCAGTCAAAGAAGATAAAACCATATAAAGCAGAACAATGTCATTTAATCTAATGAAGAAGAGTAAATTCAAGGTATAAGTGAAAAACTTGAACAAGTTTGTTTCTTTACCTTGATTACATTTATGTCATGTGGACAAGTTTATTGATAGAAGAAACGTTGAAACAGGGGAGATACGGCACATGAGCATGATCTGAGAGATTTTCATTTATATTTACTATAATTATTATTTTTTCTCTTGAAAGCTTTATATGAAATAGAAATGTATATTCTTTTAGATGTAAAGTAACTATATAATCACTTTGTTTTCCATTGTAGAGAAGAAGAGCATGTATATATAGCAAGATGGGAAGTGTGTAAGAAGAGCACATTTGTAGTTTCAAACAATGATCAAAATTTCAGCAGTAATGAGACGGGGAGAGATAAAGGAGGCTTCCTGAGTGGAATACCACCTAGAAGCATTCCTGAAGGGTCTGATTCGCATGAAAGGTCGAGTCGACACTGATCATTCATGGAAGAGATGGTGAAGCCCATGAGGGAAGGATGAACTGTCAAAGGAACTGGGGATTACGATCTCATTGAACAAATAGATGGGTGAGAGCTAATAATGCATGTGGTATACCATTATCCCGTTTAAAGTTGTGTCTTACCTGGGATTACTAGTTCTATACTTATATATTTCATGGAAGGGAGAGTTCATGTGGTTGTGACCCCAGATTACATTCAACAACAGCATTAGCACAGAATGTGGATCAAATTATTGCAAAATAGCAGACATTGGCTCTGGAAGTTATCCCATTGATCCTATTCTACTTTAAAATTTCGGATCGTTTTAGTAATGGGGCTATCAATTTATAATCCATTTTTCTTCTCTAGCTAACAGAATGATTAAAACAACAGTCAGTTGCCTGTTTATGGAAAGAGGGGGGAGAAGACTATGACCTTAATGATCTTTGTAATTGTATCTTTTTATTAAGCAGTGATATAATTTTTATTTGAGGTTGATGACTCCATACTATATAAAATGTTTTTTTGGACCTTCTTCAGTTTACGTAAATATGGTATTCTATTCCCTTCAGTTTTATCCGTTGGGACTCTGCCTTTCCCCTCCCTTTGTGCATGTGACAGCTCTTAGCCCAGATTGGGTCTTGTTAGACACATACTATTGTATTTATCTTTGGAAGTTTCAATAATATTAGAATAAAAGAGGTTCAGTTTGGTTAGTAATGGTATTCATTAAATTCCACTTCCCTTTTTTTTTTTTGTTATAATAGGAGATTAAAAGTACATGTAACTTTTCATTACATTTATTTCTTAGGCATTGGAGCCATAAACATGAATCAGAAGTATATAGCATTTAGTCTTGGATAAACTTGTTTGATCCCATCTTAAAGTTGTATCTCAAAATCGATGAGAAATATAAAATAAACCAATAACATAATCACAATGACTTAAATCAATGAAGAAATTAAACTAAAGAGATAAACTAGGGATGTGGTTGAAATGATCAAAATTAACATAAACTAGACAGTGAAATGATTTAAACCATCAGAGGAATTTATAAAACGGATTTACCAAACAAAAGAACATTCGTTACATACATTTTCGATGTTAGCTCATTAAAATTCTCGAAGTTGTACATTGACACCTTGTCAAATTTTTACAAGACTGCAAAATTAAGTTTTATTAAATCAAAGTAAAAAAGATAGAAAAAGTTATACAAGGTAAGAGGTTTCTAAAATTATGGAACCAATCTATCCATAAATTTTGAACCATTACTTGCCAATTGAAGACCTCTAGAAAACTAAGAGGCTAAAATTATACCTATTCAGTTTCTTGAAAATCGTTTTGAGAATAATTTTTTAAAACATAAGAAATATTATTAAAAATTATTTGTTTAAATTTAGTGTTTTCTTTGTTCTATTTGTAACCAAAAAAAAAAAAAAAAAACATGAGTGCGTTTTTTTGTTTTCATACTAAAGCAAAAAAACAGTTTTAAAGCTATAACCAAGCTTAGCTACCTTATGGCCTTGTAATCTGGACTTCAAAGCAATGACTAATATACCTATAGAAAATTATCTAAAATAATATGCAAGTGCAAAGTTTGCATGATCTCTTCACGCCTTTTGTCTTTTCTACCTTCCATTTCATTCATTCAAATTTTGTGTGAAGCTCACACCAAATGCAACTAGTAAAAAGTGAAATGCAACTGCAAGGAAATAAAAAAGAAAATATAGTGATCTCACAGATCAGATTATTTCTTGAGCCATCACTTTTCTATTATCTAAAATGAAAAGAAAAACCATTCGTGTATCATATATATTGATCAGGTTTTGATACATAGGCTTTACCTTTCCTAAGTGAAATCCCCTTAACAACAAACCCTGTTCCACCAAGCTCTGTTGGCTAAATGTAGTAGTGTAATGGATGTAGGTAGAGCTGGCTAAATCCGTCCTGATATTATATAGCAGTGATGGCTATCTTCATTCCAGACTGACAATGCCCTGGAACACTGCAGTCTCTGGCCCCTCCTGTGATCTCATCTTTTCCTGTGTGATACGACCCACCGAGCTCCTCGAGGGCACAGTGCAGCGTTGGCTCCAGCTCTGTTCACAGGAAACTACGTCGTGAGCTGCACCCAGGATTGTGAACACTGCATAACATCGCTACTTGGCTCATTACTACTTACAAACTGCCGTAATTTATGGCCATATATCTCTTCATTTAGTTTGTTCAACAATGCACTGTTTGTAGAAGAACATGAAATTTGAACAACATTGTGATAACATTATTAAGTCATGATCAGTTGGTAAACAAAATGATTTGTCTAATCAGAGGAATCGAAATCTGCCTCTCTTGACAGCTTTTTCAAGTCTTTGTTCATTCTATGCATGCATGTAAAAGAATCTGCAATTCCAAACATGACATTTTGGGATGAAGTATTTACCTGACCCCGTTTGTGTATCAAAATCTATGTATTGGAAGAAGTTAATGAAGAGAGAAATAAACGTATTAAAGCCAAACAAATATAATGACTTGTCGAGTTAAAAAAGAACTAAAATCAACCAGCTAGACCCCTTTATAGAAATTCAAAGGTATATATGCATATAAATAATAGTAAATTAATCGATCCATCTTCATGAGTTACCGGCCCTTGATGTTTGGCTCAAATGGTCAAGGGGAACGGGTGTAAAAGAATTACCGTGCTCGAACCCCTATAAGAATAAAGTACTAGAGCGATATATTACCAAGTGAATAGATGTAAGAAAAATCTTCATGAGTTACCAAGAATATCTCACCAGTGGCAGAAGCTCAACTATAATGCCAGCCTACGACATTAAGAATTCAACCTTTGGCACACTCAAGCAATTAGCAAGTGCCGGCATGAAAGTATGCAATGGCTGGCAGAGCGGCGCGCCATTTTCGACAAATGGACACAATCGCTCTGCTTCCTCGGCATCTATAAACCAGAAAGCGTAAAGCTCAGATGGGGTGGCTAGAGAAGGAAACGAGAGGATGTAGAAAACATAGCAGAGCCAGTTGGAGACTTTATAGTGGGTTTGTGTACTTATGATGCTGTATCATTTGTTTCTGATTGTGTTAGTATCATCGTTTATAATCCATAATTCCGAAAACTCCATTTGTATCTTGAGTTGAAAGCAGGCTCGCCTGGCCATTGAGTCTGATCATTTGACCCACTTTTATTTGAGTTAGCTTTTAGTTAGTTCAACACAACCTTATATGGAGTGTGAGCCATCATAGACCGGACATTAAAAAATTAAAACAATAATAATAATAATAAAAGTAAATATAACTTATCAAATTAACCAAAATGGGGTGATTGGTTTTCTCAAAAAAAAATTGGAAATCAATACAAAGTCTACAAATTTAACTACAAGAGCATTAAATAAAGAGATAGAGATTAGAAAAATCAAACTTCAGTTTTATAGAGGGTTTGTACACCTTTGTTCGTATTCTGGCAACCTTAAATCGATGATGGTGGTTTTGAGTTAAAGTGGCCCTTACTTCCTTTACCTTGGATTTTTGCGTCTGAATGGGCTCTTCTAGCGTCTTCAAATGTACCACTTGAATCTTTCTTTTGATCAAACACTCTCTCTAAGCTTACAGCGATGATCGAATGTCTGATTTCAGTATAAGTAAGGATTAATTGTCTGACTCCCCAGATGTCACGAATGGAATTGAATACAACAAGAAAAATGCGAGATTAATGGCGAGAGAGCAGTAGTTGAGAGAACCGTCGTGATAAATCGCATGGTCGCCGTGGTCTTGTCCATCAATGTTAATTTATAGTTAGAACTCTGGGTTCACTTTTTTGTTCAAGCCTTCGCCCAGGCGAAGGCAATTGCAGTCTGGATTGGATATTTAGCCGTTAGTGCATTTATGCATTACAGGTGATTGTTAGTGACCATTGACTTCATCCGGAAGGACAAAGAATCTTGATTAGGCATCCTATATGTTTGAAAGTGCTCAGCCAAAGTAACAAAAAAAAACACCCATTTATGGCAAAAACCGGAGGATGAAACATTGATCGCTTGCAATCGGATGAATAAAATAGGCCCATTTCGTTTGTGTCATTTTTGCTCCAAATTGATTCCAAACCTTTTATAACTCTTTTAAACATATTTTAAACTTCAAATACATGAGGTTTAATGATTAAACATGGGTTAATCAATTTAAAGTCAAGCTGAGATAAAATCCCGAAGTATGCAAAGAACGTGCAAGTTACAATATTGTTCAAAAAAAAAAGTATCATGGTAAATAGTAATATTGTCGAAAAAAATTGTTTTAAATTTTTCCTATGATACTTTTACTATTTAACCCTACTTATTTTGTATTTACTATGATACTTTTAATTTTCGTCGATATTGTTACTTGCACATCAAATAGTAACATTGTTTTATCTACATGTAACTTAGTTAATACTTAAGATACCATGTTGGTAAAGCGGACGGAGGGGATTAGGTAATTTTGGACAAAATTAGTGAAGTGTAGCGTTGTAGATCTTTGGGAATGAGTAGCGAGGACAAAATTAGTGAATGATTATTTTTGTCTTGGTTTTTAACCTGCAAATCGATGGGTCTCGCTGATTAGTCAGGAATAGTTTTTTAATAATTAATGCAACTAAAAATTTAAACAAAAAATTTATTAACTAATATATTATCAAATAGCTAATAATAACGAGAATAAAAATAGCTTAATATTATATGATACAATATATTATAAAATATAAATTTAACAATATATAAATTAGAATATATAAAAAATATATTATAGTTTTTATAAAACATTATAATAATAATTGTATGTATATTAAAGAACAAAAATAAAATAATAAAAATTATTTTAAAATGTCGAGTGAGAACATATTATTATTTTGGATCTGTGATTCGTAATGCCCCATTCGGGCCCGTTTAAATAAAATTTTAAACTTTGATTTTAAATGCAAAAATCTGCGTCACTGAAATCATTTGAAAGCTTGCTCGTCAGGAAAATCGGAGAAAAATTTTCGACATCACCATAATTCGGCAAACTTTTAAGATCGATTCTGAGACAAATTCTTGGCGCTGATTCGTTTAAATGACGAATCACAGAAGATTTTAAGACACCAGAGACACTTATGGCAATTTATTATTTTATTAACATTTTACACCATTTTGAAATTTAATTTTTTTAAGTTTCTACAGTAATCACTTGAACCAGTATCGGGATTTAGGAAATAAGCGACCTATTAAAGCTTAGATTAAAATTAAATTAAACGTGCATGATAAGGAATGAGAATTTGAGGCGAATCAAAAATAATAAATAAGTTGTCATTACTCTACGGCTCACAATGTTAAAACAAACAGGCTTTATCTCAAATCTTTGTGGTTCTGATCGATGCGTAAAAAAAATTATATTCGGCGTTAAATAAAAAAACAAATGGCACTTGGTCAGATGTCATTAGGATAAAGTCAATAATTTTGAAACATAAAACCTGAGGACGTTATTAAATTCCCAATAAAAAGTCTGGTCGATATTAGTGGAATCAGTCTGAGAAATTAATCTGCGTACCATTGCAGCCTAAAGGTACCATAATAGATTATAATAATGTTTTTACCTAAAAATAACAATACCAATATTTAAAAATACAATTACAAATGCTATGATATTTTGATCTTTTTATTGTGATTATTACGACTTTAGAAACAACTAATAAATAAATTGTTAAAAAATCAAGATGTTGTGGTAGAAATTGTGAAGTTGTATTAGAAATAATAATATAAATATTTTTAATTTGTAATGCAAAATAAATAGATGTAAAAAAATTTCTTTTTACCTATTTTCAAATATTTTTAAATTAAATACTCTTACAAATTATCATTAATGCTATTTTTTTTGTTGAATTAATAAAGTTATATAATAAATTTTCATATTATTTCTATTTTAAAAGTAAATAAAATATTGAATAGTGTTTTTATTTTTATTTTAATTTAATTTAATATTCTATAGTATTTAAAAATATAAAACTAGATCCAAAATATGAAAATTATAAACATAAAAATATTATGAATATAAAAGAAAATAAATTATATATGAAATATTAGTAAAATATTATAATTTACTTATTTTTTATATTATTAATGGTTATAGATGAATGTATTTTTATATTAAAAAATAATTAATTTTAATGTATTAAGTTAATGTAACATTTTAATAAAAATTAATGAATAAAAGTTATTTTTAAATCATACACTCTATTTTCAAATCTCTTTTTCTACAGTACCTTGTTTGTTAGAGATGAGTGATTTTTGTAAACTTACAATTGTAAATCCTTATCTTTTATACTAACTTTCGCCCAAATATAGTTTATACATCCGATAAGTGGTTTTTCTTAGCATCGATTTGGTTCTGGCTATTTTTACTCCCGTTTTTCGTGTTTTTGTCATTGACTTGTTCGCGTGTTTGTCGTCGACATTACGGCGTGATTTATTGTCGATAGTTAACGCCCGTGATTTTTACGTTCATGATTCAAAAAATTTGATCCAAATAGAGTCATCGAATTAAATTATGTATTCTGCGTGGTATCTTTATCGAAATGCAGTGTTATTTGAGATATTCTTTGAATTAGCTCCAATGATGTATAGAACTTTAAATCGATTTTTTGTTAATAAAGTGGATATTATGTATCATAAGTTGTTATGGCCTCTTGATTAGTGTGTTTTTATCGATTATATTAATCGAATCGATAAATTTGTTGTTTCAAAAAATTATTTTAGAAAAAATCAAATTATTAACATTTCAAAATTATAATATTATTAGATTTTTTAAGTAGTTTATTTATTATATTATTAATAAATATATTTTTATAGTAAGAGTTTCAAAAATAAAAAAATAATGTAAAAAAGAAATGAAGCTCGGGTTGAGTGGGAAGGCGCCGACGAGGTGGGGGAGGGGGATATGTCGGTATGACAACATTTAATGCTTGAAAGATAAGTTGGATATTAAAAAAATCACTATTTTCTCACATTCTTTAGGAGTTGTTCCAAAGCTAACTCTTCAGTGACTACTGACTAGCTACATCTTTTTTTTATTTTTTTTATTTAACCCATATTAACATAATTTCCCCATTTTTTATTTGTTGATTAAATTTCCAGATAAACTTAAAAATGTTACAAATTTCATGTTTTTTTTTTTATAAATTGAGAAGTTTACATGTAAAGATATTAATTCACCATTGAATCATGTCATTTCGATTTGATGTATTCCGACTTTGTGCTTCCACCTTTGACCTTTCCTTATGAAGTCACAGAATTCACATTTGCACTTCATTGAGTTTTCTTTCGTCCCTCCACTTGGCCCTTCTTATTTCTCTTTTTTCTTCCGCCTTTCAAAAATTTTCACATTAAAAAATAAAATAAATAAATAGAGGATACCATGTATATTTCAATTTTTTTCAATTTCAATATCAATAATAATAATAATAATTTTGTTTGGTTTTTAGAAAATTTAAAGGAAAATATAAGGAAGAAATTTACAAAAGAAAAGAAAAGTAAATAAAAATAAAAATAGAGTAAAAAGTTAATAAATTATTTTATATTTGCACCTCCAAACTCATCATATTTAAAATAGAGTTAAAAGTTTTTATTTTTATTTTTATTTGCACTCATCATATATATTTTAACTCATAAAAAAAAAAAGAAAAAAAAACTTCTTAGAAAGCCCTATCCATTGACCCAATGCGTAATCTTTTTTGGGTATCGTTTACGCATAAAGAGATGAGAGGTGATTTTTTTTTTAATGAATTCATCATGAAATGCGCCCGTTGACCCAAATCGTTTTCTTGGCTAGGTTTTTGGTTTACTTTTAAATAAAGTGATTTCTTTTACCTTGATGAGTTTCTTTGTTTTTCGTTTTTGTCATCGACTGTCTGACGTATTTTATCAAAACATTAAGCGGATTGTTGTATTATCATAGATGACAATTAACTTCATGTTTTTCGCGTTTACAGTTTCAGATGGTAAAGTTCGATTCGATAAAGTCATCAAATTAAATCCTATTTGTTAGTATCTAATCGAATCTTAGGTATCACTGTTAAATGATGCCATTCGCAAAGTTGAAGGTTTATGGGATTTGAATTGCATCATGTCAATCATGCTTGACAACTCCCTCAATGAATGACCCAATAGCTACTTGTAGCGTGTCAGTCGAGTTATGGTTCGAGAATCAATAAATGGGAATCGAATACTTTCAATTTGTAAGGAGGTAGTTGGCTTGTAGAGCATCAAATAAAATACGATATCTCCTAAAAGTTCAAGCTTCTAGGATTTGATTTTAACATGGACTATCAACCATCTTACCCCATCACAGCATTTTTTGTCGAATGTGCTGGTAATAACTACTGTATTAACGCGGATGTTGCGTCATCTTTTAAGTTTTTAGTACTTTTGATTATGTGTTTCTACTTAATGTATCGCTAACTTAAATCAATAAAGTTATCTATTTAAAAAAAAATCATCAATTTGAAAATTAAATGATTTAAAAGTACATAAATTTCTAACTAATTTTAATTATATTTGATTTTATTTATAACAATTAAACATGACAAAATCATTTTTCTTAATGTTTTTATTTTGTTATTTCTTCTCATGATAATAAGGCGAGTTTTTAATGGTTCCCGTCCTACACCACCTTTAATGGAATTAAATGAATTTGTATAAATCTTGTTTTGACTTAATTTTAAGTTTATGTAATCGGGTTTTTAATTTAGGTAGAGCGGTCGAATTATTACTTAATCGACTCTCCCCGATTATATATTTAAAAAAAATATTTTTTATTTTAATATATAATAATAATATATTATTATTATTTTAATAAAATAAAATAATAAAAAAATATAATATCTTATTGATTTATAATATATATTAATTAGTTTTAATATAATAATAAATCATAAATAAAATATATATTAGTTAGACAAGATTATTTCGCATTCCCACCCGATCATCATACCTTTCCCGTTTAATATTTTAAGTGAGATGTTCCCTACCCATTGTCATCTCTATCTCTAATCTCTGGGAACCAAATACAATATAATGCAACAACCCATACCATCAACCTTCCACTTTTTTTATTTATAATATTAAAGATACACTTAACAGTGCACACTTGAGCTAAGTAGCTAAGGTTGAACGGTACAAATGTTAAAAACTAGCACATAATTAGAGTAAACATATATATATATATATATATATATAGAGAGAGAGAGAGAGAGAGAGAGAAGTATTAAGCAGCAGTTACTGCTATCTTCATTCCAGACTGGCAGTGGCCATTAACATTGCAGATGAAATAGTTGTCCCCCTTCGTCAGCTGTATCTGATCTTTTCCTGTTTGGAAAACCTTCGCTCCACTAGGCGTGGTGCATCCGTCGTATCCGCCTTTGTCCACCACCACCACTTTGTGAATTGCAGGATTATAATTGAACACTGCAATAATATTAATTCATATATACAAACAAACAATGTCATGTCCTCTAATTTTAAAAGCAAATAAAAGAGGAATAAAATGGGTGTACGAGATAACTATGATCGAATCCTTATAAAATGTAATATAAATGAAAGTAAAAAAAATATATATATTAAATTTTGTTTTTGTGGATACCTATGAAAGGGACCTTGTACTCAATCGCCCACGATAGGACGGATATTATATTTATTTAATTAGATTTTTAATAGGTTTGAGTTTTTTTCAAACCAAGGACGGTTCCCAGATGGGACAGGAGAAATGATTTAGATATACGGGATGGGGAGTGTCGCCATCCCTATCTCTATATATTGAAACCAAAGATGGGAAGAAAAAATTAATTACCAAGGGTATCGCCAGCCTTAAAACTCTTTCCATTAGGCCAGCCGACGACATTGAAGCTCCAGCCATTGGACTCACCAACAGTGAAGCTTGCTGCATCTACCATGTCAAATGGAAGCACAAGGCACAGCACCAGCACTACGGCAATAACCGCATTGCCTCTTCCCATGGCCATTTTCTAGGGAAACAAACAACAAATTAACAAGAAGGGATGATGATGATATGAAGGAGAAAGCACTAGAATAGGAATCTATAGCATGGAAGTTAACAGAACAAAATGTCCTTTTTATAAGGGTTGGTGGGAAGTTGTGGTCACCAAGTAGTAAATAGCATGACCCAAATTTTCAAGATTATGTTTGGTAGCATGTATTTACTATTTTTCCACACGAGGAATTAAAATGTTTCCAAATATTTAAAGAATATCTTCTCATGGACAAAATTTTAGAAATTATTTTTAAATTTTGGAAAATTTTATTGTAGGAAACAATATGATCAAATAGAGGAAGTTGTTTCTTCAAAAAGTTACCTTTTTTTCTTCTTATAATGCATACTGACACAAAGTCATATTTCCTAATACATTCTTTTAAGGTAAGAAAATATTGAAAAAAATCAATTATTGATTTTTGGATATTAATGGTCAATTCTAGGATTTACTAACTGATTATATAACTTTTTAGACTCCTTCTAATAAAAAGATGAAGGAAGAAAAAATAAAATTATATTTAAACTTATATATATATATATATATATATATATATATATATATATACATATATATATATATATATATATATATTAAATACTTTTTTTCTGTTATCAAGTGAATCATTTTAGTTGCCAATAAGACCAAGTTTAAAAGCTTAGGCGGGCATAGGTAAGGAAAGGGTTCAGGGTTCGAGTTTCAGTGTCACAAATTTATAAAAGAACATAATATTATGATGTAATACAAAGTGAATAGTTGTAAAAAACAAAAAAATTAATCATTTTATCTACTCTTTCTATTCTTTTTATAGGTAAATGTTTTTTCTTATATTAGTAGGACTCTGAATATGAAACCATAGCCTCGTCTCATAAGCCCTTTGCACTATTTAGTCCTTGCCTAAATTGAGAAAAAAATCAATTATTGATTTTTGGATATTAATGGTCAATTCTAGGATTTACTAACTAGATTATATAACTTTTTAGACTCCCTCTAAATGAATAGAGGAAGAAAAATAAAATTTATATTTAAACTTATAATTTTATATATATATATATATACTTTTTTTCTGTTATCAAGTGAATCATTTTAGTTGCCAATAAGACCAAGTTTAAAAGCTTAGGCAGGCATAGGTAAGGAAAGGGTTTAAGGTTGAGTTTGATTATCACTTGATTATAAAAGAAACATGTATTGCTGATGTAATACAAAGTGAATAGTTGTAAAAACAAAAAAATTAATCATTTAAAAGATGAAAGGAAGAAAAATAAATTTTATATTTAAACTTATATATATATATATATATATATATATTTCTTATATATATATATATATATATATATTATACTTTTACGTATAGTGAATGTTTAGTTATATATGAACCAGAGTTTAAATTAGGCGAACAAGTAAAGAAAGGTTCGAGGAGTTTTAAGTAATACCAAATTTACTTAAAAGACATAATATTATGATGTAATACAAAGTGAATAGTTGTAAAAAACAAAAAAATTAATCATTTTAATTTTATCTACTCTTTCTATTCTTTTTTTATAGGTAAATGTTTTTTTTTTCTTTTATATCCACATTAGGACTTTGAATATGAAACCTCCTATAACCTCATCATGCACTTACTAGCTAAATTGAGAAAAGTAATTATTGATTTTTGGATATTAATGGTCAATTCTAGGATTTACTAACTAGATTATATAACTTTTTAGACTCTCCCTCTAAATAAAAGATGAAGGGAAGAGAAAAATAAAATTTATATTTAAACTTATAATTTTATATATATATATATATATATATATATATATATATATATATATATATATATAATAAATACTTTTTTAAATTTATCAGATCCATTTGAATTGCAATAGACCAAGTTTACTTTTAATGACATAGTGAGGAAAGAGGTTGGGGTTGGTGTCACAAATTTATAAAAAACATATTATTATGATGTAATACAAAGTGAATAGTTGTAAAAAACAAAAAAAAAAAATCATTTAATTCTATCTACTCTTTCTATTCTTATAAATTAACATCATTTTTTTTTCTTTTATCCCGACTAGAGCCTGAATATGAAACCTCCTATATAACCTCATCTCATCCCTTTACTACTTTAGTCATGCCTAAATTGAGAAAAAAATCAATTATTGATTTTTGGATATTAATGGTCAATTCTAGGATTTACTAACTAGATTATATAACTTTTTAGACTCTCCCTCTAAATAAAAGATGAAGGGAAGAGCAAAATAAAATTTATATTTAAACTTATAATTTTATATATATATTTTTTTATCAAGTAGATCATTTTAGTTACCGTAAGACCAGTTTAAAAGCAGCGGGTTTAGATAAGGAAAGGGTTCAGGGGTCGAGTTTCAGTGTCACAAATTTATAAAAGAACATAATATTATGATGTAATACAAAGTGAATAGTTGTAAAAAACAATAAATTAATCATTTTAATTCTATCTACTCTTTCTATTCTTTTTTTATAGGTAAATGTTTTTTTTTTTTATATTCACATTAGGACTCTGAATATATAGAGAAGCATCACTATCTTATCTAAATCATTTCTTACTTTAGTCATTACCCTAAATTGAGAAAAAAATGATTATTGATTTTGGATATATAAATCATCTCCCTCTAAATAAAAAAGATGAAAGGAAGAAAAATAAAATTTATATTTAAACTTATAAATTATATATATATATATATATATATATATATATATATATATATATATATATATATATATATATATATTCATCTTTTTTGTTATCAAATGCATTTAGTTATCAATAAGACCAGTTTAAGCTTGGCGGGCATAGATAGCGCACTAAAAATCACCAGATCTGAGTAATTTTTTTGGGTGATAAACAATACGGTGACTAATTCTAGATGTTATCGACCAAATTATTTAGTATGCTTTCCGATGAATTATTTCCTCGACAAAAATCCAGTGGTCGATGAAATTACCGACCATTCTGAACAAACCATTTAAACCAGACCATTTACACAGGCGAAATTTGGTAAATGTCTCCCTCATTAATCTAATTAGGCAAGGTTAGGGATTAGGTTCAGTGAAAATGACCACACTGCAAATTTATAAAGGAACATAATATTATGATGTAATACAAAGTAAATAGTTGTAAAAAACAAATAAATTAATCATTTTAATTCTATCTACTCTTTTTATTCTTTTTTTATAGGTAAATTTTTTTTTCTTTTATGTCCACATTAGGACTCTGAATATGAAACCTCCTATAACCTCATCCTTCAATTGGTCATTACCTCAAGTATATATTTGCCTTATATTCTAAAGAACATAATAAGCTTTGGAATCTTTTCTTTTTGGAAGCATGATACTAAAAAAAGTACCTCCTCTTCTCTAGATGCTCATGTTCCATCAAGTAAGTTTGTTGAATCACAATCAAACATCTTGAATTAATAGCTAGATAATTGTTGATGAAAATCAAATTACCAACTTATATATGGGGATATGTGTTGTCTTATTAATATTTGTGAAAGCCTAGTAAGGTCGGCCGCATACTTGCACATGAGTCTCCCTTGCAACTTGTAATTAAGTACATATAATAATGTTTATCACTTCTGTTGAATGTTTGGTTTATGTGTGTCTCTGATACACCTACACAACAAACCAGAGAGAGCCAGTCTGCGTGAAGGCTTATGGTTATGGATTTTGATTTGTTGATCATCGTAAGATATATACCTTGAACCCATGATATGAGATGTTTTTAGAGCATGTTTTACTTGTTGTCCTTTTAATGTAAATGTGTTCGCACCATTAAGTGGAGAAAAGTTGATTTCATTAGGACAATGAGAAATTACTTGGAAAATGCATCTATATTATCTCATTTTGACCCTCGTACTAATAAATGTGAATTAGATGTTCAAAAGATCATTCATTTAAACGAAGAGCTAATTCTTTGGATGCATTAGATTAATACAAAGAAAATTAATGAGTCATATATCTCAACTGCAAATGCTCTAATACAGGTTAATGTCCCTAAATGACATAAAGCTAATGAATCCAAAATACACACAGTAACCAGGAATATTATTCCGCCCCACCCCACCTAGGCGAAAAAGGGAATGGCCACAATCACATTCTTAGATTCTTTGACATTAGTAGACTCCATTGAAATATCTTGAATGTATCGAGAATACTATAACTTAAACTTAATGTAACTTTCATTATACCTGACGAGTTTATAGTTTGGTATAATATATGTAAGGCAAATTTATTTACGGAAAAATGGAAAAAATCTTTTATTTAGGTTATAAAATTGTAATTTCGGTTAAAATGCAGATTTATTCTCTAGATCTCGTGGATGAAAAGCTGGTTTCACCGTTGGAATCGTCTCGCGAGCTTGACGCAAAATTTAGTCAGTCCGAGATAGTCGAATTTTATGTTTTTCGAGTCACGCGTTTCAAGTCTTTGGTAAAGCGATTTTGTGCGACGAGAGTCACGCTTAACCGTACTCATGTGCCATGATGATGAGTATAGAAATGATGAAAATGGATGGCCGAGATAGTGTCGAGTGTCAAAATTGGGAAAAGAATGACAAAATGGTCATTTTGGAATTTTTAAATGAGGATAAGACAAAACATGCACAGTGAGTGCTTCTTATTTTTGAAGGCTTGAATCTCGATGCATTTGAGGAGAGGGACGGACGCGACAAAAAATGGTGGTTGCAGTGAAAGTGTTCACTTTCTCCCCAAAATATCGAATTGATCAAATAGTTGCGATCTTCGGAATGAAGGAAGCGCTCGCGAGGCTTGAGCATTACATGGACCTGCCGGTTGGAGTTTAGACAAACTCCTTGGTGGTTTTTCCCTACTTGGGTTTACACTTTGTTAAGTGTTTTTCAATGTTTACGATGTTAGCTTGAAGGCCTTGAATGATATGGCGTTTGATGGTCAAACTTGGGACGGGTGTCTAGAAAAATTTAGCCATTGGGCGGTGGAGTTGTAGGCGTGAGGTTGTTTGAGTAAATTCATAAATTTATGCTATAAATCATGTGTTGGTTTGTGGCATAATGCGGAAATGGCCGTGAAATTCGGGTTCACAAAATGAACCCGGCGATTAGTGATTTTTAGGGAATAATGCTTAGGGTTTCACTATTCCCGAAGAAGCGATGTTCTGAAATAATTTTTTGTGGCGAAATAATGTGTTTGGTTGAAGTAATTCAAGTAGAATTGCTCATGTTTTGATCATTAGCACGTGAGCGCTAATTTGGATGTGATAAATCTGATACATGCCGCGTGATTGTGTGATTTAATTTTTATGTGAATATATATTTACATGTGATATGAAATTGTGATGGAATTGGCGTAAATGCATTTCATATGTACTTTGAACACTGCCCTAGGGCGATAGGAGTATGAAGAATTGAGTCGAAAATGGTTCGGAGAGTGTCACAAAATGTGTTATCGGAGGTTGTCTAAAACTAAAAATATCAATGAAATGCATTGACGGCCTAATTATACATCGGAGGTAGTCCATAAATAATATCAATACGTGGGGCAGCCCAGTGTACGCCCGGAGGGTTGTCCTGAATAAACATAATAATTTATCTGGCGAGGCTTAGTGAGGGAGTGGTCGTGAGGACTACAGTGCGAGGATGATTAGTTAGACATTCAAGCATCTTTGGCGAATGTGTGTTTATTTAGACATTGCATTGCGTAGGTGGAAGTAGCCGCTTGCAGGATTACTCTTGAGCATTAGCTCACCTGCAACCGAGGGATATTAATTTACGAGGTACAAGAATTTCAGACGGTTTAGAAGAAAGGTTGGCTTTGGGTTATGATGTATTATGTATTAGTGTTTTAATTTTAATATATATTTGTATAAAGTAAAAATTTGAACTCTTGAGCTTTATGGTTGGATAGTTGGATATATATATACGTTGTTATGAGTATTGGTTTAGCAAACCCAAGTGGTCGTTTTAATCATAGGCTGGTATATTGGACTTTTTGGGACGGGTTTATGCGAGGTTGTGTATTTGGGTACGGCTCCCTTAAAGGGACTCTGCACATTTTTCGTGAAAAATGTCAGTGCTTGCAGTGATTCACAGTATTCAGCGAGTTGGCCAGTGGTCAATAGACTGGTGAAGTCACATAATAAAAGTAAATATATGAATTTTTCGGAATAAAATAATGCTAAAAATAAATAACAATCAAAATTAATACCACAAATATCGGAATTAAGTGTTAATTTACCAATTCAAATGAGGTCATAATTATAAGATTCATATGCGAAAATAGAATATGCATAAATTGAATTGAGAATAGATGAAATAAAGGACCTAAATTCCCAAAAATGGGAAGGACTTCAAAAGGTGGGTTAAGCGAGCACAGCTTAACTTTCAAATTGAGATAAGACAAATTGGTCTTTCATTTAGAGTTTCACGTTTTAGGAGAGAGAAGAAGAAAGGAGAAAGAGAGAAGAAGAGGATGAAGAAAGAAACGAAAGCAAAGGTAAGGAATACTATGACTTTTGTATGGAATAGGTTGTTCCAACTCTAGGGTTTAGTTAGGAATCCATCCTAAACCTAGAGTTGTTGAAAGTTGGGTTGGTAAAACCCTATTTTGTATAAGAGGAGTATGGAATCCTTCCTTTCGATATGGATTCTTGGTTTATGGGGTATAGATACTTGTTTGGGTGTTAGGAATTTAACCTAACTTACAAGTATTTGAGTTTGGGTTTGGAAAAAAACCCTAATTCATCTCTATGTTTGGTGTCGGTTGGTTGAACCCCGCAGAGGATGTTTTTCGAGCATATATGAGTTTTATTGTGTTTTTGGTTAGATTTGTAGAAAAATGACCAAAAATGGCAAAATCTAGGAAAATTCGGGGGGTCCTACACAGCGTAGTGATCCGCACTTAACGTGGCAAGGTCCTACAATGGTGAAGGTTCCCACCTGTGTTGTCTTGTGAAGGAGGAACTGGACGGACCGGGTTCGCGCGTGAGGCTCGGCATGCGCGATCTCTGCGGCGTAGCCTTCACAGCATGGAAAATTGTTGTGTTTTGTTTTGGTTTGTTATTCCGTTATTCCAAGGACATGTCTATAAGACTGTGGGGACCACATAAATTGTATATAAGGGTCCGTTCAAGTTGAAGGTAAAGAAAAATTAAACTATACCTTGCATAAAACTTGTTGATTGTGATGTGGTAATTGTGCCTATGATAATAATTGTTATAAAGTTTTTACTCTAAATATTACAACTATATATGGATAATTTGGTTATATGCAAAGTACAATTAAATGTTTATAAGAGATTATTTGATAATGAATATCCCATAAATATACATGATATATGTAGTTATTCATGTATATGAGATATAAATATTTATAAGAAAACATAATAAAAATGATTGTCTGCTTAAGACCGGGTAGTTGGATAGATAAGCATACCTAGGGATCTGATTGCTGGCATCTGGGTTTGATATCGAAGAGCCCCGTTTGGGTGATGACATAGTCCGTTTGGATACGATATAGTGGCCTCATTTAGGTCATAGTCATTGTCGTCTGTTACGCCAGTATACGGTTTTTCCTCATCAGCCCAAGGTATTTACGGCGTGAACATAAAAAAATTGAAAAATACGCAGAAATGTATAAAGTATATGATATGATATGAGAAGCATGCTGCTTATGTGATGATAGTATCTGATTATCTGAGAACAAAGTACGATTATAAGAGAGGACACGAAAATATATGAGATATGATAAGAAAAGAAACATGTTATGAAAAGTGAATGGATAAGTATATGTAAGGTTATTTGTCATAAATATATGCATGTATAAAGTTACCATTATTGCCCGTCGTCCATATGAATACCACTAAATATAAATAGTTATACGGGTGTTTCATCGGGTGTAGGTATGAGGAAGCTGAAACAAAAGTCCCGGTTCCATAACAACTGGCTTGACCTCAATGGATTGCCCATTTGGAAGACCTTTTGGTACATTTTTTGTATAAGTATTGTTTAAACAAGGTATGTGTAAATGTTTATTTCCATCATGGAACTTATATATATATTTGTAATCAGTTGCTACATAATATAATTCATTCTTTATTAATGAAAAAGCAAGTTCTAGTTTATAGTTACTAAGTATCAGAGCCCAAATAGGGCGTCACAAGTAGTGTATGACACCGGATCGGGTCGGACCCTTGTTCAGATTCGGTGGAAGGCGGTAATCCATATAAAGCTTTTAACACTAGCACCATAATGGTGTTCGCATGCATAACCTGTCTCGAGTCCCATTGACTTATACATATACAAGTCCTATTATGAAAAAAAAAATTTACATGTACATATTCAAAATCAGAAGTAGCGACCTATAGATGTTGACTCCTATTGCTATGTTGGCCCTCCTGTGTGTCGTATGGCTGGGATGTCCTCTTTAGTACCTACACAGATGAAACACCCGTGCTAAGCTTATAGCTTAATGGGAAACATATAACATATATGACCACTTGTAGTAGTCCTCAATGACAATATACAATTAACACAATTCATATTTGCACATTAGTTGTTCATATGTCCAAATGCAGCTGCTTATGTCATTTATTAAGTCTCACGTTCATTCTTCATAATACATAGTACTTTTTATATTCTTGTAGCTCTATCAAAATTTTTCAATTCAAATCTATTTGTTTTCATGTTACATGGTTCTTATAACCATTTAATCATTTCTTATGCTCACGCATATTCGAAAGTGATCTGAACAAATTGTATGTACCCCGAGAGTACTATCCTTGTATGAGACAATGATCTTTGTCTTGTATTGTGATAAGAGGTCAACTATATCATGTAATCCACAATAAACATACCACACCTATCCATCGGTCATCACAGAGGACATATGCAGATAATCTTATTACATTTTATTTCATGTTCAAGCTATGCACATCTCGTATACATGGATAATGTCAATCACATATATTCACATAAGATACTGAGGCAGTATTCCTTTCTATATATACTATATTACTTTTATCACTTTGTATGATGTTCTCAATATTACTCGTATTTCTGTTCATGTAATCATATTTCATATAGCAATCACTTTTATAATTCTTTTACAATTTCATTTATTCACTTGAATCTATTTATATCGAAATATTTTCTACAAACAGAGCTCTCTTTAGACAGATTTCTGGGTACAATGGGGTCCAAATTTGAATACACTTATTTTAAGAAAATTTGTTCTCCTATAAGTCTAGTTTACCTAGAAATTTGAATCACTCAAGTTAGATGATGATGTGCAAGTTATATGACACCCTAAACACTAAATTTGTACCCAAGCCGGCTAGACACCAAAAATAGAGGCTTCACCTTTGTGATTTCTAAGAGTCCAATGTGGGGTCCAAAATTTGAATATATATACTAAGGAGATTTGTTTTCTACAATCTGGTTACCCATAAATTTAGTACTCAATTGGATGAGGTGATAAGCCCACGTTATGGCCCCTAAAATAAGTTATTACCAAATAGACCGTACAAAGCTTCGCCTTGACAGAATTTTGTATGGGTCAATGGTCCAAATTTGGACCACATATTCCAGGACATACTTATTTTTTTTTCTTTTCTTTTCGAGCTGAACTTATCACATTGGCTATACAAACAATTTTTTGTAATAACGAAAATCATTCTAGAAAGGAACTACCAGGAGTGGTATCCATTAAAATCTATATACATATACTAAGTCATTACTTATACAAATACATATACATGCACATATCTCGTAAACTATCAGAGATGCGAACAGTGCTATTGAGCACTTATCTCTTAAATGGCTCATCTTGGTGTGTCACATCATCTTTATCTCCTCTTGGTACCTCTGTGATTGTTACCGTGCTAACTCACCTTAATAGGGAACTTATAGATAACGACGATAACAATAATCAAGTCACAATCTTTTTACATTTACTTTCCTTATGCATACTCATAGCCTATTCTTATGACTTCACTCCATATCATTATACATGTAGATTTTATCCTTTTTTGATTCATATCATTATCTTGTTATTACTTCCATGTGACCATATGTCTTTTACAAGTTTCAATTCATATCTTCTACATAACGCAGCCATGTCGGATCATATTCAAAACAACATACACATATAATGGTAAATCGAAACATATCAGTCGCCTCAAATACATGCGAAATTAAAATTACTAAGTGATACATACGTTTAATTCATTTAGTTATCGTTTATTAAATTTCGTTTTCAAAGATGCCGAATCACAGGCTACCGGAATTGGCGGATCAATAAGCGGTTACACCAGACATTTTCAATTATCTTATCAAAATGTTTTGTTTGGTTTATTAAATTTCGTTTTACGAAAAGTCATCATGGCTGAATCCCATTCATTGGTTGAGAATCAAATCCAGGAGCCAGGTTCCTCAGGTTTTTAATTATCATCTAAAACATTTTATTTGGTATTATTAATTTTCATTTTTTCAAAGTGTGCGACCGAATCCCGAAACTCGACGGGTTGGATCGAGGCAAGGTTTACTCAGGCATTTCAATTATCTTCTCAAAATATTTTGTTTGGTTAATTTTCATTTCAAAGATGTAAACGACCGAATCCCCTGACTATGGGCCGGTTGGCGTATCCAGTAAGACCCGATTTACTCAAACATTTCAATTATCTTCTCCAAACAGAAAGAAAGAATATTGGCTATGTTATTATTTAGACTTGCCCAATTCTGGAAGCTTGCTATAGGCCATAAACATTCCTAATTAAAATGCCTTACAAAATAATGCTATATCCACATATACTCATCTTTGTACCACTGTGCTTTCATTTAAATCATTTTTATCAAATCACAACATGCATTTTCATTACAGTACTCAATTTAATTTATGAGATTTAGAGTATATGCATAAAAATCCCATTTACACTCGTCAATGTTGGTTATTTCACTTTGACTGATTCATTTGGCCAGTTCCGTTTGACTGAATCCCGCCCGCATATTTATCGACCGGTAATATACTGCACATTTACAATTCGGCCTCCCCATCATGACGGATGTGGGTTGGTGCGCACCCCGACATGTGGTATCAATTGTCGGTCTCCCCACCGCAGCGGATGCGTTTGGTACCAGGCATAGTATGATTGGGTGTAAATGTCATCGCCATCGGCGGATGCCGATTGGTGCATCACTTGAAGTAGGACGACTGGACAATTGAGTGCCTTACGTGGCGGATGCGATTGTGGCCGTATTCACCGATAGATATATCGTAACCAATTCACATTTATGGCGGATTAAGTTTAATGAATCCATTTATCATCGATGAATTCATACATTATTCGGTTTTCAAATATCATTTCAATTTCATATTCACTTTATTATTATCTTTTCAAAGATATACTCAATTATGTGCTTCATATCATTCCGTTACTCATTTCATATACTCAATTTCATATCTTTCGTTCACGTACTACTCATTCATATATCGACATATCGCATTCATATATACATTCCGTATGCTCATTCTTATACTCATTCATGTACTCATTCTTATATATTCATTCTATACTCATTCATATATTTCATACTCATTTCATATACTCATTCATGTATACTCTTCCATTCATTCCGCATTATACTCATTCGTATATTCGCTCGTATACTCAATTCCTTATATTCGTATACTCATTCATACTCATTCATGTTTCATGAAGAGCATATCGTATTAATTTTATTGTTGCATACATCCTTTCTTATCATTGTATTCCAATTAACTTTAACAATAGTACCTTGGTACAACAATTCTACCTGAATTCTGACTGAAATTCCATTGGCCTTGCATATAGTTAGATTCTAGACTCAATGAAACTCCTGAGTCCAAGAATACCCTGTGGAGTCCCTAACGAAGGTTATGGGAAGTTCTGGCGAAGTAATAATCGACTTGCGGCCTATGAAACGACGACCACAGTCTTTTTGTCATTTGGGATGCTTCACATTTGGCACTGGTCTTTGTACTTCATTTGAATCTAAGGTGATAAGTTCTTCTCCAAGCGGAATCACCCAGCTCAGATGCAGAAACTCGAGTTATCTAGCTCTTGAATTTATATGTTGAGAACTAGAAATTTGGCTTAACCCACTTTGAACAGTGATTTTGAACCTATATTATCAATTTGAAAGTACTATTTCATGATGTTTGGTTCTCCTTGAAGTCTTTAACTTAAACTTAGAATCCTCATCGGATTAGAAATAGATTATAGCCCAAAATACAGTGGTTCAAAATAAGCAGAACACTACTTATCCCAGTGCAGCCCCTCGAATTTTACGGAATGTACTGGTTTTTCTTATTTTCCATAGATTGCTACTAAATCAACTGTCTCTATATGCTCTTCAAAACCAGCAAATTCATCTTGTAATCTCGATTTTACTCAATTCATCTTTCATTACATATATTTCTTCAAACTTTTCCATGAATTTCTCTCAGGCTTCATTCTAATGGGTCATAACCAGTACAAACTAAATAAGGATTTATTGGGGTTTGTTCTTAAACTCATACTTTGCAATTCAAACCATGAATCCAGCCTTGAAATTGAGGATTAGTGTTTTTCTTGTACATTTGGGGTTTACCCACCTTGCTCTCATTTTTTGGGTTGGTAGAAATCTATCAAAAATACTGAAAAAAAAATCAATCTGTGAAGCCCAGTATTTGGGATGGTCTATCAAACTTACAGGTTTGGGATGGCTACTAACAAATACGATTTGTATGGAAATTCATAAATTCCTGGTTCCATACCTTTTTATCTTGCTTTCTCCTTCTCTTCTCTTTCTTAACTATACTTCTATTCTCTTCTTCTTCTTCTCCTTATTTACTCTCTCTCTTTTCGTTTTGGTCTCTGAATGAGAGACCATTGCTGCTGTATCCATTTTTTGTTAAGGCCATGTTGGCCTTCGCATTATCAAATTCTTTCTCATTTTGCATTTAGATTGGCCATTCTTTAAATTTATTCCATATTTAAACCAAAATTCATGCATATAACTTATTCCTTTATATCCTCAAATGAACCACTTGCCCTTGTCTCCCATTATGTACTAGGTCCACAAGTGATAAATTACATATTTGTCAATTCTTTCTTTAATAATTCGGTTATATCTCATTTTATTCGAGAAAATTCCAATACAGCTTTTGTATCTTTTTTAATTAGCTTCACCCAAGGTGTATTTCGAGGAGTCTGATTAAGGTTTCACTGGCCAAATATCAAAAAGGGTTTTTTAGGTTTAAGTTTCATACCTTAATCTTTTTATTTTCTCTTCTTTCTTCTTACCCAGTCACCAAATCCTTGATTGCATGACAAAATCCGCTCTCTTGTGCAACCTGGCTCTCATTGAAATGTTCCTTTATAATACAGAATTTGGTCTATCTCTTATTCTTTCATAAGGCCATGTTTGACATCCTATTGTTAGTTTTATTTTTTTGCATTAAAGTCCTTTCTTTCTCTTTTTCCACACTTCCTACTTCATCAAATATTCTACAATGACATACAAACTTATTATCCTTATAAGCCCTTGAGTCCTTAATAATTCTTTATCCTTGAGTCTTGTATTAATTCCATTTTTATCATTTTTTGTTCTTGATATAAATTCTAAATCTAATTTAACTTATTTTATACCTAAACATGTTATAAAACTAGTAGAAGATTTATATTTAGGGTGTTACACAATACTTAGGGTCAAAACCTAGCTCAGAAGAGGAGAGCAAAGGAAAACTTGTGTGATATTGAAAGAAGCACATATTGGACAAGATACATGTTGGCACATATTAAGCAAAAAACCCTTGAAGAGGCACATGTATATGAAAATAATGAGATCTCAATAACTTATTTGCATAAAAGTGAAAAACGTGATCGAAATAATATTGTTATTCAACAATGTTTTTGTTTTCCAAGTGGCCTTAAACATCATACAAAATGTGAAAGAATGTCGAAAAAGAAATGATTTGCCAAAAATGGAAAGAAACTATTTAGACGAAATTACACTTATTAATAAAAACAATATAAGTTTTGAATGCAGCAGTCACGAATGCCAAAAAGTATAAAACATATTTGAGTCTGAATGGGTATTTGTATGAAAATATAATGAAATAATGATATCATAAGATATAACACATTCATTCATACACTAATAGCATGTATCTTGGGGTATATACTATAGTGTGGAGCACAAAATATATTAAGATCCACAAATGGGATGTTAAACATACAAAAACTTGCATTTGTTTACAAGCTATTACCAAAAGAATATTACATAACACAAAATAGACGAAAAGATCTTCCGGTGGGCATCTAATATGTTGACCTTTGGAGACTTATGGGAGTTGTTGACCTTGCCTCACTTGGTGCACACGGATGAAACCCGTACTAAGCTTCCTTGGTAAGTCAGCCGTGGATGACCTGCTGCCTACTTCTATACACATTCATTTACATCTAACATATCATATCATTTAAACATGCTTATTCATATCTCATATTTACTTATCATATCATGTTACATTTCTTATCAACGTTCATATACATTTCGTATGTCATATTCAAGTCATTTGCATGCCATCTTTGTATAAATCTTAAAAGTTGATAAAAGAGGCTTCTCTCAAGGACCGAAAGAGTCTGTATGTCATTATCTGACTGGAGTGAATACATAAAGGGCCCGAAAGCTCTGACGTTATCGCTATGCTGGAATAATGAAGCCTATAAAGATTTGAGTTATTATAGAGACAATGACCATCTATAAAGAATTAGAAAGCGTTTGTGTGCTCCATAATAACCAAAGCAGGGCGACTAATCGATCATCATTGTTTTTCCTAATGGGCATGCCATCTCCTCTACGGGTGATGGAATTTTCAAGGCACTCATATTATAAGCGTCGGTCTTTTTCCACGCCTTTATATTTAATTTCATACTGGTGGAGATGCAGTTGATGGTGGGTGTTAATCGAGGTGCATTGGAGCAAGCGTGTTGGAAACAATTTTGGAAGTGAAGGGCATTATAAAGATGTCTGGAATCGCGGCGTCCAACGTCGCGGCGTCCCCCGTGGCGATCAACGTCGCGGTGGTGTATTGCAAGTCAGCGGCGGCCATCGCGTGGCGTCTCGCGTCAGCGGCGTCGATCGCGGATACGCTCTCGGCGTTAAAGAAGCAAATGGGCCAGCGATTTGGAGGTATGTCGGAAGTAAAATACCCGGACTAGAGGCGGAAATGAGCCGCGGCGACATCGATCACGGAAGAAGAGCGTGATGATTTGTGTTGTTTTCTTCGTTTTGACAATAGAGCGTCGCACCTCTGCCCATTATAGTATTTTATTAGTGATGTAACCAAATTTCTACCTAAGTCTTTGTTGAACCACTGTCATATTACCTCATGGATTAAAGTCGATGTTTATATTATTCGTTTGTTTATAAGTGTTTGAATGCCTTATCTATAATTCATTTACATGGTGATATCTACGGCCCAGCATTAGCATAATCATGCTGGAGATCAGTTGAGAGATGAGGTATTCGGGGATCGAGAGTAGAGCAACCTTGATTGAATCGGTTGTAGAGATAATCGGAGGTGGCATTTTGAGAGTAGAACATTTAAGCGTTTGAATCTACATAAGTGGGGTAGAGATACACTCCCAACTACATTCACGAAATAAGTAGGATATACCTCGAGAGGATATCTCGTAAGTAAGATCTCCTCGCCATCAACAAATTATAAATACATTGAATAATAGCATCTTTAATAAATAATCCATCGAAAGTGGCGAGAGCCTTCTAGTCTTCAATCCTGATAATTCATTAAGATCGATAGTTTAGTTGAAATTCACACATTTGATTTCTTTCTCACAATACGTTTATTGAGATAATATCTAAAAAGCACATCTTTGTGATGGTCTCTGTCCCGGAGTGGATCGATATCCGTGCCTTTTGGTACCTTTATATTACTTGGGGCGGCGTGTGCAACTTTGCTAGCGTATAAGTATATTTTACACCTGCGTTTTATTTTGTCGCTGGGTTAAGCGGACAATCCATGTGTATTTTATGTTGATTACATATCTCATATTCACGAATAATTATTGGCATCCGGTGGCTTATATCGATATTTACAATCATTTATTCGTATGCTGCATTTTCGTATACCGTTATATGCATGCGAATAAGCTACATGGATTTACCATGTATGCTTATAGAAATTTATTCTTATCATTCCAATTTCATCAAGCTATATATGGATGGATTCTATACTCAAAGGGCTTTCCATATAGTCCAAGAACATCCGAAACGGAGTTCGGACGAAGAAATTATGATCGTCCAAAGTTGGAGGCTTCCCATGAACAGTGACTACGAGCATAACCAGCAGGGCCTATTGTTTTTCATAATTTTTGAACCTAATATGAGTTTCAATTTTATCAAGCTATATATGGATAGATTCTAGACTCAAAGGGCTCTCCATAGAGTCCAAGAACATCTAAAACGGAGTTCTGACATAGAAATTATGACCGTCCGAAGTTAAAGGCTTCTCATGAACAGTGACTATGAGCATAACCAACAGGGCCTACTGTTTTTCATGATTTCTGGACCTAATATGAGTTCCAATTTCATAAATTTATATATGGATGGATTCTAGACTCAAGGGATTTTCATAGAGTCCAGAACCTTTATCAGAAAGCAGATTCGAACGAAGAAATTATAGCCGTGTCAGAGTTGAAGGCTTCCCCGCAGACAATGGCTGCAGCGAGAACCCGGCGGGGCCCTCTTGTTTCTCATGATTTACAGGATCAAATGAGTTCAAATTTAATCAAGCTATATATGGATGGATTCTAAACTCAAGGAGCTTTCCATAGAAAGTCTAAGAATATCTGAGAAGCAGGAGTTTGGACACATAGAATTATGGCCAGATGATCAAAGTTGAAGGCTTCCACGTGAACAATGGCTTCTGAAGCATAACGGTAGAGACCTCACATTTTCATGATTTATTTTTGGACCTAATATGAGTTCTAATTTCATCAAGCTATATATATATGGATTTTAGACTCAAAGGGCTTTCCATGAAATCCAAGAACATCTAAAACAGAGTTCGAACGAAGAATTATAGCAGATGCGTGAGTTGAAGGCTTCCATGACAATGACTGAGCATAACCCAGCGAGGGCCCTCTTGTTTCGTGATTTTTTGGACCTAATATGAGTTCCAATTTCATCAAGCTATATATGGATGGATTTTAGACTCAAAGAGCTTTCCATAAAGTCAAAGAACATCCGAAACGGAGTTTAGACGAAGAAATTATGACCGTCCAAAGTTGGAGAAATTTTGGCTTGACATCACTAAAACTCCCGATATTTCATATCTGAATATTATGATTGGGGATTACGATCAATAAGCTTAGTCGAAGCACTTAATAAAAGCGATTCCCAAAACATATATAGGGAAGACTTATGGTTTCTTGGCTTACATCCTACTGTGATTAATGGGTTAGGAGAGTTTCATAAGTCTGAAAATTTGGGGAATCGTGCTGGATTTCTCTGACTCCAAATCATGCAAACAATAACTTAATTCCGAATCTAGTCTAAAGCTATCGAACACCTCCGATATATCAGTAGGGTTCTTTTAGACCAAATTCACAAAAAGGGTCAAGATCACTTTCCCTACCTATTCTCTCTTCTTCTTTTCTTCTTCTTCCTTTCTTCCTTTCTTCCTCCTTTCTTCTTTTCTCTTCTTTCCTTTTTCTCTTATCCAGATGCCCTAACTTAAGCCAAAAGAAAGATATTTTTTTAAGGCTTGTTTGGCCTTATACCCATTTTTGGGGTCAAATGCCCAAATTGCTATTTAATCCATTTTCCTTCTATTTCAATTCAACTTATGCATATTCCTATTTTGACATATTAACTTATTAAATTATGACCTTTGGGTTATGAATTGTTAAATTACTAATTTACCCTTACTTCTTGAAATAATTTTTTCCGTTTCTCGTTTTATTTCCTGAAAATTCTTATTTAACTTATATTACACCCTAAACATGTTATAAAACTGTTATGGCATATTTTTGAGTATTACATACGTGTGATTGGTAGCCTAAGGTTTCTCAGAGAGATCTAGTATTGATTATGATGAAACATGTTCTCCTGTCATGGAAGCAATCACATTTCACTTTTTAATAAGCTTAACAGTCTCTGAAGGACTGGATATACGTCTCATGGATGTCATATGTACATATTTATATGGATCCATATAAATTGCCTACAAATTGAGCTGTAGATCTATATGATTTAAACTTGAAAATCTTGACATATACATGAAAATCTTGAATGATTTAAACTACCAAAAGTAGATAATACAAAATATTTGAAGAATGAATTTGAAATGAAAGATTTTGGGAAAACAAATTTTTGTCTCGACCTACAAATTGAGCATCTCCAATTGAAGTGTTGGTTCATCAATCAACATCTATTAAGAAAATCTTGAAACATTTTAATATGGATAAAGGACACCCACTAAGCTCCCCAATGGTTGTTTGATCATTTGATGTAAAAAATGACATACTTCGTCCTTGCGAAAATGGTGAAAAATTACTTGATCCTAAAGTATCATATCTTAGTACTATTGATTCACTAGTGTATCTTACTAATTATATCATCCTAATATTGTTTTTTTTTTTTGTCAATTTATTAGCCCAGTACAATTTCTCTCTAACTCGAAGATAATGAAATGACATCAAACATATAATGTGTTATCTCCACGAAACTACTAATATGAGTATATTTTACTCAAATGAGTGAAAGCCACAATTACTTAGATATGCATGTTCGAGTTATCTTTCAAATCTACACAAATCTAGATCACAAGCTGGATATGTTTTTAATTACAATGGAACTACTATTTCATGGAGACCTGTTATGCAGACAATGGTGGTCATAGCATCAAATCATTAAAAAATCCTTACAATTTGTAAAGCAAGTCGTGAATGCATATGGAATAAGATCGATGATCCAACATATCCAGAAATCATGAGGGTTTTCCTTTATTAAAGATAATCCAACAATATTATTTGAAGATAATGTTGTATGCATTGTACAAACAAAGGAGATTGCATTAAATGAGATAGAACTAAACATATTTCTCTAAAAAAAATTTATACACATGACCTCTAGAAGACTGGTGAAATTGATATCAAGCAAATACGCTCAAATGATAATTTAGAAGATTTGTTCATAAAGTCATTGTCAACCTTAATATTCAAGAAGTTAATATATAATATTGGAATACATCAACCAAAGGAATTGACATGAGAGGGTGTATAATTAGATGTTAATGTGTTGTACTATATTTTCCTTCGTCCATATTTTGTCCTACTTTTCTAACAAGGTTTTTAAAGATGTGGTCCTAACAAATTTCCCTATGTTTTATAATGGTCATTCAAGGGGAGTGTTGAAAAGGAATAAAACGATAACCAATTTACAAAATGTCAGCCACCTTTATAAAGTAAATAATAGTTATCTTAAACATTGAGATTACATGCCCATTTGGGTTTTCCCAAACACATATAAATAGTTTTCTCCTATTTGTATACTTCTGTAAGATAACAAAACTAACTTGTTCCTCTATTTTTCTAAAATGTTCTCTCTCTTATGTTCTTTCTGCTAATCAACATATAGATAGAGATATACATATATATGTATATATATATATATATATATATATATATATATACTTTCATAGGGTCCACCCTCCACCCCAACCTTTTCTCACACACTTAGAGGTTAGAGGTTATTTGTCCAGTGCATCTTATTTCTATAAGGTGCTCCACCTCTTCGTGATCTTCTATAAATTTATCAAAAGTTATCTTTTGCTTCATTCTCAAAATCTAAGAAAACTATATTCTTTTTTAAAGTTTATCAAAAATCGCTTTAAAAAGAAAATCCTTCTCCAAACATGTTGAATAAATCAGTTTTTCCAACTGTCTAACTTCAACCCTATTTCTTGCTTCTAGAGTGTTTTTGTAAATTAGTCCTAGTTCTTAGTTCTGTAACTAATTTTGATAGTCTTTCTATATTCTATACTTCTTTTCAACTTGGAGAATTTGTTCTCACTCAAAAATAACTTAATATCCTTATGAATTAATTCAATCTTTGCATGCTTGTTGTGCTAATCTAGGATATTCTTTGAAATCTAGATTATGTGGTGTACTCGCTTGAGCCCCTTAGGCCTTTAGATTGTTAGGTTGTGTTCTAGAGACTTTAAATATAATGTGTAATTTTTTTTTAATCTACTTTGTAAAATGCTTGTTGATTTCTATCCTATTTCTCTATCATTTGGATAACTGGTTCAACATGTCCATTTTGGCTGACTTTTTTACACATTTATTACTCTTAATTTGTAATATAGATAGATACCTTATACATATTACACACACATCTCATATTAGCTATGTTAAATTTTTCGACATTATGGCAAGATTTTGACTTTCCCTGACTTAGCCCAGCTTTAATAAAAATAAAAAATTAAATACTAAAATAAGCTACGAAAATTAAGTCACGAATTTCATAAAGATTTAATTCAGATCAGAAAAACAATGATAGTTAATAACAATCACAATAAGATAAATATAACAAGCTGATAACTATAAACGCTAAATAACAAAATTATTGTGATTTTTATATAGCTTACCCTTATTATCATTTAAATTACATATTATCCAAAATAATGTAGCTTCTAATAATATTTTATTTTTCACTACAATTATTAATTATTGTAAATAACATGTTTAAAAAATAAGGTAAAAAATATTTATTCTTAACATTATCCAAAAAAGACATAAATATGTTTAAAAATACCAAAATAGAATCTTAAACTTTTAAAACTATCCTAAACTAACTAAGAGATATTTATTTATAGTGCGTTTTTTTGGCCCAATTTTATTTTCACTTAATTCTTGTCGAATGTATTCTATATTCCACTATAAGAGGGTTTTTACTTTACTTATAATTTTCAACAGCTTTTTCATTTAAAATTTTCACTAAGAAATTTGAAAATTTTGTTATCAAACATAATGAAAAATTAAAACCATTGAAAATTTTCATTTTCAATAGTTTATCAAACAGGGCCTTAGTAAACACATTTTATTTACACCTTCAAACTCATCAATTTAAAGATTAAATGATTGAAAAATATATAAATTTCTAATTAATTTTAATTATATATAATTTTATAATTTAAAATTTTCAAAAAACACTTAAACATGATGTTTTTATTCCTCCATGAACCAAATACAACATAATGCAACAACCCATACTACCAACCTGCTATTTTATTCATAATAATATTAAAAGATACTCTTAAAACTCACTGCTGATCACTTGAACTAAGTAGCTAAGGTTGAACGTTACAAATATTAAAAACTAGGACAAGGTCTCTTGCATTAGTATGCTAATTATATAATTAAAGTAAACATATATATAGAAGTATTAATTAAGCAGCAGTAACAGCTATCTTCATTCCGGATTCGCAGTGGCCAGTAAAATTGCAGATGAAATAGTTGGCTCCCTTCTTCAGCTTTATCTGATCTTTCCCTGTTGTGAACATTTGGCCCTTGAAGTGTTCTGGTATCCGTCGCATCTCTGCCTTTGTTCACCGGCCACCACGTTGTGAAACAGAAGGATTACAACTGAAAATCTGCACACAATTCATATACAAACAAACAATGTCATGTCCTGTAATTTCTTTTTCTTTTTTTTTTTTTGTGTTGTGAATAATCAACAAGACGGACCAGAAGGTTCTCTTTGTAGGGATGACAATGTAACGATTTTTTTGGTACCCATCCAACTCTTAATGGGGCAGATATCATATTTATTTAAGGGAAACTTTTGTTTGAACCTATTGATTTGGAAATAATAATAATAAAGATGGTATAAAGTATGTAAAATACATAATTCAAGAGTGTCTAAGGTATGATAGTGTCTACATACTAACTTAATAAATTGTGTAAGTACTACTTTGATGTCTTAAGTACTATCCTAATGAATAATGTCACGATAGTACCTATATTTATTATGGTAATACATAGGTATTAATATATCTGAAATATAATTATTTTTTATAAAATCATATTAGATCATATGTTTTACATTCTTTATGTCATCTTTGTAATTATTCTCAAATCACTTACTGAAACACAAGTTTTCCTTTACTTAATCAGGTTTTGACATGTTGAGGATCCCACGTCCAACGCTTAATGGGGTAAATATAATATTTATTTAATCTGGTTTTTGAGGATTTTTTTAAACCCAATCAAGGTTCAGGCATTTTTTATTCTCACCCCCTACACCGAATTGGCAAATTTTATTATAAAAACTATTTTTTAAATGATTTTAATTTATTTTCTAAAAATATTTTTAATATAATAAAAAATTAAAAACAAATTTTAAACATAAATAAAAATAAAATCTACAGTGGGTGAGTATAAGAAAATTTTCAACTCCATTCCCGTTTAATTTTTTAAATGAGTCGGGGATGAGAAATAAATGGGACTAGATCAGGATTGGGTCACCCGTACTAAATCCGTCTAATTGTCACTCCTATGAAAGAAAAAAATAGAAGGGAAAAACTAACCATGAAAGAAAAATATAGAAGGGAAAAACTAACCAAGCACATCGCCAGCCTTGAAACGCTTTCCCTTAGGCCAGCCAACGACATTGAAGGTCCAGCCATTGGACCCACCAACAGCGAAGCTTGCTGCATCAACCATCTCGAATGGAAGCACAAGACACAGCACCAGCACTACGGCCACAACTGCACTGCCTCTTCCCATGGCCATTTTCTAGGGAAACAAACAAGAAGGGATGATGATGATGATGATGATGATGATACTGAAAGAGAAAGCACTGAAATGGGAAGCTGGAGCTTGGAGCTTAACAGACCAAAGTGTCCCTTTTTATAAGGGTTGGTGGGAGGTTGTGGTAATGACTAAATAGTAAATAGCATGGACCCATATGTTTCAAGATAATAGATTTAATACCCAAACTTGGTGGCGTGATTGTTCACAATTTTACGGACGACTTTTGGAGCATTTCCTTTTTACTATTTTTCAATACGAGGAATATTTAAAGAATATCTTCTCATGGACAAGATTTTTCAAATTATTTTAAAATGTTTTTTTTTTTTTGACATCTATTCAATTTTCATTTTGCATAGTAATACTCTGTTCCAGATTGGAAACAATAGATTTGATAACGATAACATTGAGTAAGTTTTTTTTTTTTCTTCTTATGGAATGCATACAAAAAAATTATTAGAAGAATCTTTGTGATTTTTTTTTTTTTTTGACAGGGAGTAAAAATATGAAAATAAACTTTTTTATAAACTTTATTTTCCATAAAGATTTGATAATGACACAAAGTAATCAATCCTGCTCAAAACATTTTTTAAGGTAAGAAAATTGAGAAAATATCAATTTATGGATTTTTTCTTATTAGTGGCCAATTCAAGGATTTACTAACTTGAGAATATAAATTTTTGGAATCTCCCCCTAGGTAAAGATGAAAAGAAGAGGCAAACTTAATATTTTTATATCATCTCATAGTTCAAATATATATATATATATATATATATATATATATATATATATATATATATATAAGTTTTTACATGATTGTCATTACATTTTTTTTTACTTTTTTTCTATTATTAATTGAATAAATTTAGCTCTATGTGCTCTTTATAATCTATTTTTATAGGTTTTTTCCCTCATATCCATTTTAGGACTCCAATATGAACTATAGGCATGTTCTCTTTACAATTTACAAAAGGCTATTAAATTCAAATATTTTTAGAAAAAGCCATACTAACAAGAGGATATTTGCATCCAAATCTACTAAAAATAATACTTTGCATTAAAGAAGAATCCAACAATCCTTGTCATAATAAAATTATTACAAATTAGTTATCTGACAGAAAAGATCATGAAAATTGAAAATTTTTATTTAGAAAAAAAAAATCCTAACCAAAAAAGTAGGGAGGAAAGAGAAAAAAGAAAAAGAAAACCAGAAAGTGAGGAAAGCAAGTAAACAATCAAAAGAAAATAAACCAATTTTTTAATGTAACCTTATAGATTGAAATGAAATCACCAAGAAATGGGTGTTTTTTCTCTTTTTCAAGGCTTGTTTGGTTCTATTTTCGAATACTAATATTGGAAACAATTTTTGAAAACACAAAGAACATTGATCATTTTGGTATTCTCTAAAAAATATTCTTATCCTTTAAATTTATTGTTTTTCTTTGTTCTACTTGCTCTTCTTATTTTTTCAAAATAATAAAAAAAAACTAAAAACCAAACATGTTTTCTTTAATCTCCTATTTTTTCATAATAAAAACAGAAAAAAAAATTCTTTGGGAAGTGGGTTTTTTTTTTTTTTTTTTTAATTTATTTATGGGGTTGTGTGTTTGTAGCTAACATGGGGGTGAAACCTAACACATTAATGAAAGGTGGAACAGCAAGAAAGTAAAGAACTAAAAAAATGAAAGTAGATCAACAACCCACCACACCCAATTCATTATGAAGTAGGACTGCTCTCTGCTTACAGTCAACAATGGGGCTATCTCTGGTAGGTGTGGAAGCAGTGCCAAAGAATGAATGCCCCCAGTTAGTCTTACTTTTTCAATAAATGTGCCATTATGAACTGCTTCCACAATCCACTACCACCAAACACTCAAATTCAATTATTATTTTTATACCACATCTCCTTACTAAATACATCTTTTTTCATCAACCACCTCTCTTTATTCCTCTTTTTTTTTTTTTTTCCCCAGGATAAGAATCACTAACTTTGACCTTTTCACTTTTCATATTGTAATTAAACAATGTTTTTGTGCAATAATGGAAGGGGAAAATGAATAGACCGACCAAGTCTGAACACATGAAATCTATATACAATAACAGGAGATCATTGTCAAAATTCATGTGATAGCCTTTAATACCGCCTTTTATAGATTAACTATTTTTTACATCGTTTCAAAATTAAAAAAAATTTAAAAAAAAAACATATCTCGTAAACTCATCCCTGCCCTTTTACCATTCGAGTCATATCTCAAGGGCTACTTGATATATATTATTGAAATATTCTCTAAAAACAAATTTTTACATGAATTTAAAAAGATTTTCCTTCATTTTTTTTCTTTTTAATTCTATTTCCTTTTTATTTTCCAATTTTTCTGCCGACTAAAACGTAGTCTAAAGGTTAAAAGAGAAGTGGACAAAGGTAAGATGCCATTAATGTTGGTAATTATATAATAGATATTCAGAATCATGCATTGGTCTTAAATTGACTCTGACAAATGGGTCAGGCTCAGATCGAATTGAAATGTAAGCAGGCCCACTATGGGCCCACCAGAACATTGCTAGGTCAAATTAAAGATACTGAAGATGACTTCCATTATCTGGATAGGTCTAATTCCACTAGCTTTTTCTAGTAGCTTCAATACTTGCCTTGTATTCCCATTAAATCTTTTGTTCAAGGTTGTGTTTGGTTACACGGAAAGAAAAAAAAAATAGAGAAATTTCTTCTTTTTTTTTTAAAGGACGAAAATAATTTTCTTTTGTTTAATTATTCTATGAAAATTTTTAAAGAAACTCGTATATAATTAAAATTAGTTAAAATTTTATATATTTTATGTTATTTAATCTTTTTATTCATGAGTTAAAATAAATACAATAAATTTGAAAGTGCAAATAAAAACAATTTATTGATTTTTAACATTATTTTTATTTTTCTTTACTTTTTATTTTCTTTCATTTTTCCTCTTTACTTGTTTCCTTTGTATTTTTCTCCAAATTTTCCAAAATTCAAACAAAGTCATAAATGCTTCATAATATACTATAATTACTATCATAACTGCTTCATCTACTACCATAACAAATTGACAGATTAAAATAAGAAGGTAAATCGAAAACGAAATTGATATTTATATAAAACAAAAACTAAAATTTTCAAAAACTAAAATTGAATCGATTAACCTATTTTTCGGTTCGATCTTGGATTCGATTTCTTAGGTTTTTTTCTCATCTATTCAACAAGGTAAAAAAACATGATGAATGGAACCATGTCATTTCACTCGTAGTGGGAGTTTTTCATAAAACAGATACAAATAGGATTTTTGTTCTTAAATATAACAACTCTGGTGTAAAAGTATTGTTTTATCTTATATTTTAAAACTACTTTTAATTTTTCTAAATTAAACTAAGAATTTTTTTTTTCACTTTAGTTTTTTAAATACTTTTTATAATTAATTTATTTTTAAGATACAATTCAATAAGGTTTTGTATGTATATAAAACTCACTATCATTTTCTATGTAAATAATAGAAAATAGAAACTATATAAGAAGTTAAATTTTTTTATAATTAAAATAAGTGTAAAATTAAGATTTTAATTTACTTATATTATAAATACATTATAATTAAAATTATATAATTAAGTTAATTTATAAAAATTAAAAAACTTGGAAGGTAAAGAAATTAAAAATATTTTTAAGTGATATACCTATTTATTTTTTAATTTTAATCATTTTAACAAGTTTAATATTAAAATCATGTCAACATATAACATTGTTAATTCATATGCAATTTAACTTAAACCATTTATTAGAAAAGGTGTTTATACATAATTAAAAGATAATGTTTAATTTAACAGTAACACTTCTATCTTGGAAGCTTTTTCCACAAAGTCTCCTCAAAAAGGAGTTTCACTCTTCTTTTTTTTTTCCAAAAGTAATAAGAAAGAAAGATAAAAAGAAGATTGCAAGTCACCATCTCTTTTCCAAGGAAAAGATAAAAATTTCCACTTTTCTTTTCCTAGCTTCCTTTATCTGCTTTTCACCTTCCTTTCCTAAAGGTAAACTTTTCAACCACCAATTCTTGGCTAACAAAAATATAGGATTTTCAAATTTTCCTTTTTTGTCCCCTGTATAAATTAATGTTTTCATTTTTCACTTCAATGTTTCTAGGAATGTGAATCCTCCTTTACCATTCATGCCAAATCTAAAGAGCAACAATCAACAGAGCATGTAAAATCTCATAACATTATCTTATTTATACCATCCATAAGAAGCATAAGCTCTAATAGCTGATAAGAGTAAAGCATCAACTGAATTTCCAATTTTTTTCTTTTTTCCATTTTGGGAAGTTAAAATAAATGCTTAAAAAAAAGAATTTACAGGTTTTAAATTAAAATTGTACAGGTGCAATTAGTTGAAGGCAAAACAATCATTTCCAGACATCAATACAATTCATAATAGTTCCACCTACTAAATTCTTTATTTTTGTCTTCCTACTCTTTAATTTATCCTGATTTTTGGAATAAAGAATTATCTAAATTTTATTTTACTAGACAAGAAAATCCTATTTTCTCTGGACTTAGATCAATTTCTGACCAACTTTTCTTTCACCTATGTTTTATATTATTTTTCATACAAGTTCTTAGTTATAACTTAAAACAAAAAGTTCTAAGCATATTCATGGATTCACAAGAAGTCAATGGTTTAATATGAAATGAAGACTAAAAGGCCAAAAGTACTAGGAGTTTATTTTACAATTAATCTCCTCCTTGAGGATCTTCACTGCTTCTGATACTCCATCCTGAAAATTAAAGCACAAACTGTCAGCACTAGAATGTAATTTAGCAGTATCATGCAGCAAATAAGTTTATTAACCATCTAAACCAACAAACTCCTAATTTAACAGCCAAATAAGATTTGATCGTTAATTGTTTGGCCCAGAATTTTATCAGGAGTGAAAAAGAAATTAACTGAATATAGGATTTGATCCTATGGCAGCATAGGCAGGGTAGGTTTCCCATATTAGCTATAAGAGATGAGGAAATTCCAGGCAAATGTAAGGGTAAATTTAGACTTCCAACATTAGCCATATTTGAAAATACAGAGGACAAGCAGAAAAGGGAAAAGAAAAAATGTAGTGTGAAAATCTACACCGCTTTAAACACGCTCTTATACAGCATAAAAGGCACAAACATTCTGTTTCTAAACAAGCGTTACAAAAATAATAAATGCCCCAGATTCTCCAAGAATATCAAGTACCTCAAGAGAAATTCTCTCAGCTATTTCTGATGCACAAGCTTTCACTTTAGGAGATAATGCATAATCTATGGCACTTGATAAAACGACAGCAGCTTCCCTGATGCTTGTGCCATCATTTTTGTCTGGAAACAAATGGTTTCTTTTCAGTGGTTGTGGGGCAACTCCAAGCCAGAACATCCTCTCAGCCCAGTAGAACTGATCCAGCATAAATGGACATAATACCTGACATCCAAAATTAATCAAGAGAGACGCATACAAACAGAGAAAAGGAAAGACAACAAGCAATTTGTCCAACCCGGTTAAAGCTTAATAGATGACAGAGTGGTGCATACCTTTCTTAGCCTTTTGGTTAATAAGATCAAGTGGTATATCTTTTCTCATAAGTTCTAAACCAGATCGTGCAAATGTAGGTAAACTTTGCACCCCAATACAAGACATATCAATGTTTCATGGATAATTTACAATGGGGAAAGTAATGTTCGGTCTTTAAATCATTCAAGTTAAGGATACAAAATTTAAATAGGGACTAGGGAGTCCATGACAAATAAGACAAAAATATGCTTCTTTATTGCCTTTTTCCTTGGGTTGTCTCTTTCCTTCATTCAACTTACACATTTCTTTCTTTTCTACTCTAATTATTTATGAATTTATACCAATGCTACTATTTTTCATAACAATATTAAAATAATAATATAGTTATTACTTTACTTTTATTGCTCAACATGTTATTGTTATAAATGTATTCATTTGAAAATGATTATTTATTACTAATAATAATATAAACAGTAATTATATTATACTCATTGCATGTAATGCAATTGCAATAATGAATTTACAAATGATGCACAAGACAATTGTTTTATATAGACAAAGCATATAAACTAGCACCAGGAATTAGTTTTTGACCGATCAATATTATATATTTCATCAGCTTATTGTCTTCTCATTTAAATAGAAACATACAGCATGAAAAAGAAATAGAAAAAAAAATACAATAATTAAGATGAAACGATATAACAAGACAAAAAAAGGAAAAAAAAAAGGCCATTTAACCATTTTTCCATGCTTAATGAGTTTTCAGTACAACATATTAAAAGGCATGGATTCAGGGATGAAGCATGCAATATAAAAGGTCTGTGACCCAATTATATATAGTTCAAAGCCCTAGACTGTAATCCTCCCTTTATAATAAAGACTGTTATAGAAGCTTACTTCAGTGCTATCCTAGGCAAGAAAGAAACTCTAAGATCTTTGCACCAACTTGGTAGTGTTCTTCGAGTCTAACCTCTACTTATTTATAGATTATAGTGGCATGTCAAATTTTAATTTAGATCTTTATATTTTATTTACAACCAATCGTCACATGTTTATTTGTTAAATCAATAAAAAGAAAATGTCACAGGAGTGTATTCAACTCTAACCTCTTCTATATTCCCCTCATTTAAATATTTACGCAGCTTATAAGCCTATAGAGTCAACCATCTGTCCCCCAACTCATGCATATGGTCTTGTACTTTTCATGTCCATGTCAAAAGCAATACAACAGTAGAATTGAAAGCTTCTTAATAAATGACATGGACATAGTAGAAAGATAAAGTAACAAACTCGGCTTATGCCAAACCTGTGGGATTCCAGCATGTAGTGCTGCAGCTGTAGATCCACTAAGATTAACAAGGCATATGTTAGTACTTGGACACATTGCACAACTTTTCAGTAGAATAACTAATACTTAGAGTAAATCAAGGGTAAAATTTGAACCTGCCACCATGATGAATTGCAGCACTGCATCTTGGGAACAACCAGTTGTATGATATGGTACTAATCGACAAGAAAAGAAGATATCTCAATCTCCACAAAGCGAAGGGGAAAAAGAGAGAGAAAGTATACACAAAATGAAGGGAAAAAAGAGAAACTATCTAACTGATAGTAAAAACGATGCCTCTTTTTCAATATCCCTCAGTTTCTTAGCAGATCAATGTTCAAGCACCGGAAATATTCTTCACTGAAGATCAAAATAGCAGGGGTGAAACAAATCTTTCACTTCCTTCTTCCCGTTTTTTTCCTTGTCTTTCCTTCTTGCCCTTGGGTAAAGGAGTGCATGCACACTTGCAATTGTATGGTGTATGATGTGAATTGGTAGCAAGGTCCCAAGTGTTAAGGTTTAATAGGTGTCTGATGTGGAAAACCAGCCACCAAAACTTATGGCATACAAAGACGGCTAATATTGATACCTAAACTATCAACTATAGAAATGTCTATCAATAAAAAAGTAAGCATTGGATGCCTCCAAAACAACCAAATATTGAACTGTTGACCATATTTATACAAGCCCATCATAACATCTTTTCTAGATATAACAAATAATAATCATACTTTTCTGACATTAGCTCTCACTGACAAAACATCATTAGCATGACAGAAGGAGCATATGCAAAGTGATTGCATGAGCCAATGAATTGACACAGCTGCAATTGAAGTGTCCTCATAAGAATGATGTAACTGCTCGTAAGTGAATGGTATTCCTATCTTTTAAATCCTTTAAAATTAGTAAAAAAAAATTATATTCATTCAAATTTCAAGCCCAAGCACCTAATCCGACTAAGAATTAAGAAGAACTCACCCAGAAAAGCAAAGAAGTCTACCACCAAAGAGAAAGATCCCATCTTCACTAGACTGTCTCCTTTCCAAGGGTGATGATGCTTCAGCAGCAATTACTTTGACTGCTGCATCCAATGGTTCGTAGCCAGCTGTGAAAAGGATAAATCTATGATTTCTCATATCCAAAACGGTAAGGATAACCTGAAGAAATTCTCGAGGGTTCCTCAAAAAACCCATGCTGCACATGATAAAGGAAAACTCAGCTCAAGAAAGTAGGACAAGGCAGAGAGAAAATGGTGGGAAGAGAAAACAAGGGAGTTGGCTCCAAAAATAACAGAAGAGTAACTTGCAAAAGTACAATCATCACTAATAAAAGCAAGATCAAGGAACAACCTGTGGGCCTGTTAACATGATCACAAAAGCAAAATAATATCTCATATACACAAACATACAACTCATACTGTAAATGACATAGGATAACTCAATGCAAACAAGTAGAACAAAGACAAGATGAAAGGAGGGAATCAAAAAGGGTATGGCAGAACTGATATTAGGATTGCAATAACCTAAAGAAACACATCGGCACATTCGTTAGGAATAAAAGCAAGATCAAGAAAAGGCCACCTAACCCATTTATATGATTGCAAGCATAAAAATACATAATTCCTAAATGTTTTCACAATGAAGAAAACTAGTGCTTTCACAATGAAGAAAACCGATGCATTCACAAAGTCTAATTTTAAAGAGCTTGGCTAACTTATAAAACCAGGATAAACAGTTGTTTTGGATTCAACTAATTTGATAACTTTTAGATGCTTCAGCCATGAAGAAAACTGATGCACGCATGCTAACAAGTTTTAGAGCTTGACTAACACGCAAACAAGTTTTAGAGCTTGACTAAGCATAAATAAAAACCTGGTTGTATGGCAGTTTTGAACTCAACTAACTCTACAGAGATATTCAAATCCTTCATCAGTAAAACAACATTTTCTAAGAACTTCGAGGAAAATAAATCATTGTAGGAAGGACCACCAGGACAGGAGTCAGGTACCCAGTGCTTATGGCTATGGTAGAAACCTTGAAGATTATCTGGTCAGAAAGAAATATTCAAAACATTGAGGACAGAAAGAGGCTGGTATCATAATTTCAGAAGAATAGTTGCTTTCAGACTTCCTCTTAATAAGAGGGATGATAACTGGGGTTTTGAGTCAGTAGAAATGGCTCAGTTCTAGTCAGGTACCTAAACCAAGTACTATCTATTGTTGCTTTTGTCATGAAGAATGAATGGACAAAGAAAAGTTGCGTAGTTTAGTTCTTAGCACCATGTTTAATCTGTTTTCGAGTGAGAACTAACATGAAACTGCTTCCAAAGTACTCAAAAGCTCCAAAATGTTACTTTTTCAACACAAACACGCCTATCCATGAAGGCACAAACAAGTCCTCATATCAATGCACAGTATTGCTTATTATGTAGGTGCTCAAGTGAAATCAACCATCAAACAGACTTCCCATAGAAAATCGAAACAACAAAGTCAACATAGTACAAACTTGCCTTCCAACAGAACTCAGGCCTATGAAAATAGGTGGCATTGATGCAGAGGTCTTCAGAAAAGATTGCAACATGGTATGTGCGGAGCACATTTCAACTTCTGCACTTACTTGCCTAAAAGGAAGCAAAGCTGAAATTTCTCCACACTTGTTACATGAAAACTCCCATTCCATAGGCAAAAACCAAAAGCCACAAACCCGAACATTTGAAGGCCAATAACCTATTATTTTATGAATGTTAATAGGTTAACAGAATTGGAAAAGCAAACTTGACTAGAATAGAGATTGCAATATCATGAAAACGAATATAGGGTGTCAGTCCAAACTGAAGACTAAGCATTGAAAAGTATAAGACCGAGATTAAGAATTTAAAAGTATAGGACCAAGTTAATAAGTGCTAAAGGTGCTAAATTTTGTAGAAGTTGAGCCCATTGATATGTTTTGAATTGAAATTGAATTCAATTAAACTGTTTCTGATAGGGTAGAAAACTTGAAGTTTGAAAGTAGTTTGTTTTACAAATTTGCCCTTACACCCCTGTTACAGTGTTCCTTAAACAGTCTCTCAATAATACTATATTCATAAAAATCAATTGACAGAAAATGTCATCTGTACACAGCCTTTCAAACACCATTACATGACTAGGTAAGATTTTAAAAAATATTATAAATAATTGGTCTAGCTAAAAAATCAAACAAAACTATCATCCTTACAAGGGTTGTGGCCCAACCCTCGTAACTTCTATGGATGCTAGCATGCTTGTGGGCCAAATAAAGTACAACATCCTCCTTACCAATTGCTCAAGAAACTCATATAAACCATATGATTCCTTAGAGATTACTTTAAAAGCTCATAAGGTGCAAGGATGAATCACTCCTCAAATTATTACAAGACTCTGCTAGAATGAAAACTACTTTATGCTTATGTAGATTAGAATCCATAGAGTCAATTACAATAGCTGAAATAGCCACAAAGTTGATTAAAAATTAGACTATTAAATACAGAAACAAAATTCACATACCAGGGCATTCAACAACTTCTTTGCTGAACCCGTATCTGTTAGACCAAATAAGTGAGGAATCAGAAAAACATAGTACTTCTCAAAATATCAATTTGCATCTAAAATTCATCATTACCAAATATAAAGCCTGTCATTCTCAAATGACTACTTGCTCTAAATTAAGTTCTGCTGGCTCAGTGTGCATCTTTATATTTCCTTTACCAGTGGCCAGATATAGAAAACAAGGCTGTTACTCCAGTAGGCTCACAGTTCATTAATAACCAAGTTTAAAACTTCTAAATGGAATCATGAATTATGAGGTTACACCAGAAAGCTAACAATCATTGAAATGCTTGAGCAGCAGAGCTTAGGAAGGATCAACAAAATTGAGAGGTGCACAAATAGAATGCCCTATCCTTTTCCTTTTTAACCTCGTAGGTAATTCTTAGTGGTATAGCCTTTTAAGTATCCATATCTTACAATAGCAGAGGAGATGGATGCCTATCATGCCACATTGGAAGACCTGTTACTGGATCCTGCAATCAACAAGAAGCAATTTGACAAGTTTAAGAAAAAAAAAGACTAAATCACTACACATAATCTTTACTTCATTAGTGGCTGAACAGGCATCATTTATTTAATACAACAGGAAATTTTTCAAAGGTTCTAAGCACTAACTGTGAAAGGCCAGGGGCTGAGATTCAAGTCATTACTTCTCCACAATCCCCAATCTTCAGTGAAAAGCGGCCACATCCAGTGAGTTACATCTTTCCAACAAACCTATTTGTATAAAAAGGTGAAAATTATTTTGAGTAGGTTAGTTAAGAACTTCCACATAAGATCTGGAAGAAAATATACAATCAGACTACAAAGTTTCAAATCATTCCCACCAAATACTATAAAATTTAAAAAAGGAAAAAGGAAAAAAGGTAGTTTGTTATGCTTTCTGCGTTATGAACAGATAAAGATGCACCATGTAAGGGGGAACCACTAGCAGTAGCAATTTTTGTTTCAGCAAAAAATCATACCTTGTCAGTGGGAGCTTCTTGAAGATATTCATACAAAAGGGGAAGCTCTTTTCTGAAATGATGCTCAAATGATGAAGGAGCACTGCACAATAAATCACCAAAAGCAAAAAGACCACAATAAATGCTATCAGTGACAATGATCCAGTGCCCCTAAGCCCGGGCTCAATGGTAAAGGGTTGAAATGAGAATATAGGCGATTTCATGTTCAATTGACAGGGAAAATATGCTACCTATCATATATATATATAGAAAAAATAAAACGAGGTGACAATAATCTAACTGTAAGAATATCACCTTTTACATTAAGTGTTTGGTTCCAAGCGAGAATCAGTTTCTTGCAGAGGAAATATTTTACTACAGATATTAATCATTCAATGAAATATGTTGAGATACAATCAATATGTACATTAGTAGCCATGTTCATATCAAAGTATGTATGGCTTTTTAGGAATTCAAGATACTTTTGAAAAAGGGAACAAAGGGTTGGGATTGAGGGTGGGGCGTAGAGGTGTAATCGAGTCGAGTCAATATAGAGCCAAGCTCGAGCTCGAGCTCAACTCAATTAAAAAAACTTAAAGCTCAAACCCAATCAAGCTTTTCTTCATATGTTCGAAACTTGACTCAAAAAATAGTCGAGCTACGCAAACTCAACTCGATAAAGCTCAAATCAATTAAAAAATTAATACATAATTATACGCGAACTCGACTCGATAAATAAAATAGTAAAGCTCGATTAAGCTAGTGAGCAGCTCAAGTCAGGTATTGTGATACGTGACTCGACTAGCTACTTGAACTACTCGAGTTTGAGCTCAACTAGATTAATTCCAAGTCGAATTCAAGCATTTTAAAGTCGAGCTCAAATTGTAAAACCTCGAAAAATCGAATTTCCTTCTCCTCAAAATGGCAAAACGGTAAATCATAGAATCAGATGTGTTGAAAACCTTGAAATTTTCTAGATCTCGGATGACGAAACGAAATTCACGGTTGGATTCGTCTCGCAAAATCTAGTCACCCAGACGAATTTCATCGAATTCCAAGATAATAGGATTTTCACGTTTTCTGGTGATGAGCATCCAAGGACTTTGTGATAAGATCATTTACCTAAAATCTCGTAAGCTAGACCGACTCGAATAAATCTCATGGGATATGAACTGAACTCTAAACCGAAAGACGAGATAGATCGCTTTAGGCCAGAATCAGACCCGAACGAGGGTGCACACGTGGCACGACGTGGGTCACACATCCAACTTAAACTTAAGTTGGGACAAAAGAGGAATTATGGCAAAAAGAGCCCATTTTTCCTGGTTTGACTGCGAGAGAGGAGAAAAGAGAAACAGGAGAGCCAAGGCTTCCTCCCAAGATCTACGGAGTTCTGTTGGTCGGTTTTCGTCGAGTCAAAAACAAAAGTTCATCGCATCGATGAAGGGTACGCGTGGGTACCTGAAAAGAGGGATTTCGCAGAAGATCCAATAGGGGAGATTTCTGAAATCAAGTCACTGTGCTTGTGAGCTTCCCTACCCGTATCACCCTCCTAGAGGTAAGGGATTCTTCCTACCTTGGCTTACTTTCCATATTTGGGCCAAAAAAATAGGGTTTTTCGTTATACCAAGTAGCGAGCCTGGGACTGCTCCAAGGCCTCGTGCTCGTGGCCTCGGGGTCGGTTTCGTGGGCCCGATTTGTGATTGTTGCGGCTTGCTTCGGAGGCCATTGTGTGACGGTTTGAGTGTGTCATCAAGCCGCTAAGAGGACGGTTTGGATGTCAATGTGTGTGCTCTAATATGTTGAAATGTGATGAATTAGTGTATGAAATGGCCATGACATGGCTTGATAACAAGTGTGCCACTACTTGATAATGTAGTGACCTGTTTGAATGTCAATATGAGTACTCCAACGTATTGATGGCGTGATGAATCGTGTGTAAAAGGTCATTACATGGCTTCGCCAGGTGTGTGCTGGCTGCTTGATCATAGAATGACATGTTAAATGTAAATGTTAATATATGCTTGTATGATATATTGACATGAATGAAATGATGTATGGAAGTCATATGCAGGTGATGTGATTGTCCATGACACCGATAAGTGGTGTGGTTTGTATTGTCCATGTAACATTCATTATGCATGTAACATGATATACATGCAATGGCATTCCTTGTATCAGACAGATACGCACGGAACATCGTGATTAAATGAAAGGTGAGTGCATGGTTAGTAAATCGACACTACGCTTCGTGTCCGATTGAAAGGGGCCTCTGCAACGGGACAACATCCAACAGTCGCACGATCATTAAAATGATGTTAAAATATGGGCCGTATTAAAGTGTGCTAAGATAGATCCCCTCGGTTGAAAAGCACTGGCCAATTATGGATGTATAGTCCCCAAAATACGAAAGACCGTAAAAGTGTCCGGGTTGCCGAATCCATGTGCGACACTCAAAATCCCACCCACAAAAAAGGCGCATGAATCTTAATATAAAATGATCATTATAAGGTATCATCTAAAAGTTGCCTATAAACAAATGAAATTTGTTTTGAAATGATCATCGATGTCATCCGTAATGGAAGGTTTTTCACACATGGATTCTAGCGCGTGAAGGAGTCGGTGAGGACTCGGGCGCATGGTACATGATGAGTCGCATCTCATTTCATAGCATGACATGTAGGATTCCATATAGAATTGGCATATTCTTATTAGAATGTGAATGTGAATGTGAAATGTTGAGTGAACATTGCATACGCACTTAGGTGGGGAGTAGCCCTTGTAGAAGGTATAGACTAGGCGTGGCTCATCCTTTATAGGACAAACCCTCAAAAGTGTGGTCGACACCGACGGATTCGCCTAAACGAGGCCGACATAAGAAGGCCAACACGTATTCCTCATAAATCTTTTTGTAAAGAAAGGTGCTTGGGACAAACTAGTTCTATAATGTGTTTTTGTGTAAAAGAATTGTCATTAAATTCTTTTGGACTATTGTCAATATAGTCGGGCATGTAATAATGGTAAGAGGGTCGTGATCGGACTCTTACGATTTGTATTAAGTGTATTATTTTCATATTTTCAACTTAAATATGAATGAATGGGTCCCGGTGAAGGGACGTATAGAGGTGGTGTCGAGTAACTCGGTGTCCACGAGTAAATGGTACCGGCCCAGTGCCAAGACTTAGGTGTGCAATGACCTAAGGTAAAGACTTCCGCAAGTTGACGGCTAGTCAACGGGACCCCCGGGTTTTAGGCCGTCACTTGGACTATCGTCGATATAGTCGGGTATGTAATAATGGTAAGAGAGTCGTGATCGAACTCTAACAAACTATATTTAAGCGTGTTATTCTCATATTTTAACTTATATATGAATGAATAGGTTCCGGTGAAGGGACGTATCAAGATGGTGCCGAGTAACTTGGTGTCCACGAGTAATTTGGTACCGGTCCGGTACCAAGACTTAGGTGCGTAATGACCTAAGGTAGAAACTTCCGCAGGTTAACGGCTAGTCAACAAGACCCCCGGGTTATGGGACGTCAAACAAATAGCTTGACTCGTTTACACTAGGGCGTAGGGAGTGTCCTGGGGATTGGAAAATATATATAGATACATGATTAAGACTCCGTCCATAACAAGCCTGTTATTACATGAGGCAAAAGAGCTCACTTGAAAGCTTTTGCAATATTTTCAGAGGTACAACCCAATCTGTTTGCTAATTCTGACATACAACTACAATAGGATAAATAAATAAACATACAGCAATAACTTCATGGAGAAATTAATTGATTGAGACCAGCAACTTAAAACTCATTTTTGACAAAGATAAAAGATGTCAGTTGGACCCTGCCAATGTATCAATGGGTCTCACATTCAGTGCTAACTGCTAAATGATAGAGGAATATATTTTACAGGGTATTACTGATTCACTTGATTCTACCCTAATTGGATTTGGAGATCTGAACTTTTCATACTTGAAGTATTTTGATACTTTTACAAGATTCTGGGTGTGATTCAAAATTAGTAGCCGTTTGGCTCAGTTTTCTCTTGATTCCTATCCTTGGGTGAGCATAGATAGGTCTTCTTTTTATTTCTTTTTAACAGCTAAACACTTTTAGTTATAATGTAGTAAATTGTCCCTACTGGGACTTGAACCCGGGACCCCTCCCCTTCCTATGCCTTGCCTTATTGAAACGTTGAACGCTCTACCACATGAGCTAGGCATGATGGGCAAGCATAGATTGGTCTTATTTATTCATTCATTAGTCTTTCAGCTTCTAGTACATGTTTTTGAAATTGATTAGCAAGATTTGGCAACTAGGCCTTATGGTTACTTTGTTTCTGTACAAGGACCCTGCCCGATTTGTTGTCATGTCTAAATTTCAAGTTTTATGGGTTATGATGTTTTTATCGGTAGAAGATTCTTACTTTAAAAGCTCATATTTTGAAGCTGGAGTTCGGTAATTCTGTTCCTGTATAAGCCACAGCGACAGTTCAATGGAGCAAACAAAAACAGGAAAACAAAAAGGATCCTCCCAAAATTTTGTTCTTGAAATGAGATTCCAATGTCTATGAATAAGACTTTCAGCAGTTTTTGCACTCTTTTGATGGTGACACTCCATAAATTTATCTTCTAAGTAAACCTCCTAGAATGTCTTATTATGATCCAAGGTACTTCTATTTTATTTTTAGCAATATCAAGATTTACAAACAACCCTTAACTCAAATTTATCTCCTTCTCTTTGACCATAGCAATAATTTAACACTTACATAGTGTAGAAATCAAGAAGGGAAGAATGAAGGAATCAATTCTTTGTCTTTTTCCATTGATCTAATAATGTATAAATACAAGAGCTTGATATATACAATTGGAAGGTCAATCTAACATTTCTAATCAATTTCACAACCTACAAGTAAAGTATATATTTACATTCTATAACACTCCCCCTCAAGTTGGAACATAGATGTTAATCATACCCATCTTATTACATAGATAACTAACCTGATCTCCACTTAGGACTTTTGTAAAAATATCACCCAACTGTTCTCCCGTCTTTACATATCCTGTTGAAATCAATCCAAATTGTATTTTCTCGCGAACGAAATGGCAATCTATTTTAATGTGTTTATTTCGCTCATGCAATACAAGATTACCCACAATGTGGAGATCAACTTGGTTGTCACACCAAAGCTTTGCTAAAATGAAAGTCTTAATAATTACTTCCATCAAGAGCTGTGAAATCCACATGATTTCACACACAAATTGTGTCATTGCTTTGTATTCAGATTCTACACTCAAACAATAAACCACACTCTATTTCTTACTCTTCCATGAGACTAGATTCCCTCCAACAAAGCACACACAACCGTATGGACCTCATGTCCTGGGATCCTGCCCAATCAACATCCATGAAACACTCAATTCTATTATGCCCATAATTACTATATAAAATACCTCGTCTCAAGACTCCTTTCAAGTAACATAGAATTTGTTTTATGGGCCAGGTCTAACGATCAATTCATTGGAGAGGATGTATCAAGCATAACAATGACTGAGTATACAATATCAGGACGTGTTACTATAAGGTGTCACTCACTAATTCTTCATATCTCTCAAGGCCCTCAAACATTTCTTCTCGAGTAAGATGTAGCTTTTAAGGCCATAGAGGAACCACACGGTTTGCCTCGATTTTTATCGAACATTAGATCCACCACATATTTCCATTGAGATAAGAATATTTCATGTTTTCTCCTCATAACTTCAACGCCCAAGAAATACTCTTTAAAGATCCCTGTTCCTTTAAGTGCTAATAAAGGCGAAGAAAAAGAATTATGTGATGATATACCTGTCATATCACTTCCTATAATAACAATATCATCTACATATACAACTAACAAGATGATACCCTCTTCACAATTTCTGTAAAAGACGGAGTGATAATATTTGCTTTTCCACATGCCAAACTTCTCAACTGCTTGACTGAATTTACTAAACCATGTGAGTGGACTCTGTTTCAAGCCATATAAGGATTTACGGAGACGAAAAACTCTACGAATCTCCCCCTGAGCAACAAACCTCAAAGGTTGATCCATATAAACTTCCATTGGAAGATCCCCTTGAAGAAAAACATTTTTAATATCAAGCTGGAGAAGGCCCTAGCCATGAGTACCTGCCAGAGATATATACAAGAGCTTAATATATACAACTGGAAGGTCAATCTAACATTCCTAATTAGTTCCCACAACCTACAAGTAAAGTATATATTTACATTCTATAACACAGTACACTAGTATTGCAAGAAAAAAATCATTCTCCATGCAATCCCTAAGTTCAGGCAAGTTTTTCCCCTAAATTCCAGTCCATAATCCTCTCTCAATCATAGCCTATCTGAACTCTACTAAATCAATAAAACCTAATTCCACATTTCCCCTTCTTAAACCCTAATCTCTGAGTTCCTAGCCACCATTGTTCATATTTAAGCAGCCTTATCCAATGATTTATGGTCGTTTATTTTATAAAAAACTACTAGCAATTGCATTTAGGCTTTGTAATTTTTCAATCTAAACTTACAAGAGAATGAAAAACCCAAAACTATAACAAGACCCAAAATCCACTAGACACAATGTTTGCACATCTCCATACCCTCTTTGCCCATTCTCCCCACTCAAAAGAAAACTGCCACTAAATTTCTCTCCCCAATAAGGTTGGAAGTGCCAAATGAATAGACGACAGAATCAAAAACACAATTTTTGTGATAGAGAATAAAAAATAAAAAATAAAAACTAATTAACATTCCAAGTTTTTAGGACATTGATCTTGCTTACACTTCAAAACATTCAAAACTAGAAACAATTATAGAAATGACATTTTCATGAGCAACTTAAATTATTTCGTCATAAACATCCAAATGTTTATCTTGAGCCATAAATCCTGTAATCCGGAAAAATAAATATAAGCATAAATGTCTCAGCCATTAAGATAGGTCACAGATCATCATGGAGACAAACTGCTTACTCTTTCTATAACATGAAATAAAATAGTTCAGTTTTCCTATACCTATAAGGAACAACATAAGGAGCAGCAACAATACATCGCACCTGAAAAAGTTCTGCAAGGCTCCACCCTTCCTGGACCACCATAAAAAAGGATTTATTAGGTACCTCATCATCAAACCACTCAAAACCATGACTTGAAATTTCTACCTCTTATCCAATTTCAACAAATAGCAAGCACATATTTTTGAATAATTGGATGAATTACAAAGTACCCATAAATCAATCATTTTGTACACCCTCTAAAACAGGTTTTAGATTTATTTTCACAAAGCTTCCTTTCTTCCTTTGCTAATGGCATATGACAATTGACAAGCTCCCTTCATTCTAAGCCCCGCCAATGATTTGTATGATTTCATAGAAAAGAACCACAATGTTGTTTTTTTATGCTAGAGAACTAGTTTTAATTCTTGTTACATTTCAAATTACAGATGGGTATTTATCAACTTGTCAAAACATCCCCTGAAATTTCAGTTCTACAACTAAGTTGGTTAGCAGTTTGTGATTATCCGCTTTAACATTAGGCTTGTAAGCACTATTTGTAAAGGAGGGAAATCTCTTCCTTCCTTTGTACTAATTGTTTTCCTATTAATATAACTTATTTTTTGTTTCTGATAAATAAATAAAAATAAAAAGAAAAAAAGAAACTCAATCCTTAAGTCAGAATCAGCAGGATATTCTGTAATATCCACTCGATTTATTCTCTGTAATATTCTTGTAAGATCCTATCCTAGGTTTATCTCTGGGTGATATCTTTAACATCGTCCGATTTTATCCCCTACCTTACGCCATCCTAACGTATATGTTATATTAACTCAGACTACTATTTTTTTAACTCTTCACTCATTCACGTTATAAGCATTATTTTTCTTCTCTCATTTCACATGGGTATCAGCTATGGTTGCTTTCTTGAGGAGCCCCTTCTCCGATGGATCTTCTCAATCGAATCTCCTCCCGGCGTGGATCTTTCTCGCCGATCTCCTCAAGGATCTCACGGATTCTCCGCTATTCCTCCGACGAATCTTCTGAATAGATCTCCTTCGGGCGACTTTTCAGTCGGATCTCCTCCGGCGGATCTTCTCAATCGGATCTCCTCCGACGGATCTTTCACGACTTTCCAACGGATCTTCCTCACTGGATCTTCTAACATGGATCTTCGGCAATGGATCTCCTTCAACGGGATCTTCTCACCGCGCATCTCCTCTACCGATCTTCTCCTCGAGTCGATCCTCCGACGATCTTCCGCCGATCTTCCAAGGATCTTCTCCGGGTCGGCATCGGATAGATTAAGACACCTTTATAAATGTTTCGTGCAAGATGTAACCTATATACTCCAGCCAAGGTATGCTGAGAATCATGTGATATTCTGGGAATATCCTCTAATTTATTCCTGGTGATATTCTGTATCATCCCATCCTACTTGCTTATTCCCTAGGATATTCTTCGAATATCCTTTGGTTTATTCCCTACCTTTATGTCATCTTAATGTATATAAGTAGATCAAACTTGTACTATTTTTTGAACTCACTCATTCAATAAAAGAAAAGCATTGTTAAATGACCAACTCTCCTAAAAACTCAAGCTTGTAGGATTTGGGTTTAATATGAATATCATGCTTCAACACCCTCCCTCACGTGCACATGGCCCCATACCCACGCACGTGGAGAGTCAAAGTCCACATAATTTCCAACAAACATGGGGATTAAATCATAGGAGAGGATTCGAACCCAGACCTCCCACCAGTCCAAGCTCGATACCATAAGAATGACCAACTCTCCTAAAGCTCAAGCTTGCGGACTGGGGGTTTTACGAATATCATACTTCAACACCTCCTCACGCACATGGCCCCATACCCACTTTAACATGGAGAGCCGTAGTCCATTATGGACTTTCAAATAAACATGGGATTAAATTGCAAGGAGAGGATTCGAACCCGGTGACTCAAGAACGAAGAAAATATCAAGCAGAACGAGCCACCCTCCTAAAGCTTCTCGAGCTTTAGGAGAATCGTCATTTAACAAGCATTATTTTCTTCTCTCATTTCACACTCCGAATATCATTTAGAAGTCATCTCCCCTTTTTATACAAAGCTTTCTTTGAAATAAAATTGTCTTTGGCAATGGCAGGTTAATAATTCTATCGAAACCAATAAATAAGCCCAACACAACTAAAGGACCAATATACATATTTTATAGTTTGGTAACCAAATTTATTAAATTCCAAGTGTGCCAATGATTTGAATGTGCACTAAAAGCAGATAATGCCTTCAACTTTAGAATTAAAAATAAAGAACCTACCAATGCAAAGAAATTTATCACAATAAAATCACCCTCCATGCTTGGTTCTTCCCCAAAGATCCTTTCAACCATTGAAAAGCACTCTAGTCTATGTTCTCTTGTAATAAATCTTTTTTGCAGAGAAAAAGACTCGAGAGAACCTGCTAAAATAAAAAGATCAATTACGACATTGATAAGGTATTCATCAGTTTACTTGTGTTATGATGTGAACAGAACCAACTTTTGTCATGTAAATATAACATTGTAATTGTAAACTCACAAGCTCAAGAATAGAACCAACTTGAAATGCAAATAGAAAACTGAAATTACAGAATGAAGTGACGAGCTGAAGAGCAAAGTTAGCAATCAAAACCTTCAGTGTCATGATTTTCATGGATAGAAAGAACTGGTGGTGATGAAATTGGAAAATAAGCGACATTTGTTGCTGCCAAATGGACACTTAGGTTCTGCAAGATTATCAAACAAATCAATCACATTAGCAATAGATCCTAAAAGAAAAGATATAAATAACAATAAGAAGAAGAAGAAATCTATATAAAATAAAAATAAAAATCAATGAGTTCTCTTTTTGGGGTTGGTTTGGCCAGCCCTTTCAATGAATTCTCTTTTACTTATCAATAATATATATATATATATATATATATATATATATATACACACAAATCAATTCCTTTGGAGCTTTACATAAAAATATGAGGGAAAAGAATCTCCTTAGTGTTGCCCCATATCCTTTCTCACATTCGTAGTAACACAAAGAACCTCATGTTATTATCATAAGAAAAATAAAAATAATAAATGATGCAATTGCATAATCATCGATCCCACAGATGACTTCCTGCAACATTTTCAACTTCTTTCATGAATCATCCTCTAAGAGTCTTTTTTCTCTGACAAATTTTACATACCACACGCAGACCTATCACAGATTTCATTCTGAAAATATATGTTCCCTGTATCTGATCTAAAAAGTATATGTTCCCTGTAATCTTAACCATCCAAGTTACTGAGGCATTAACCACTTAAATGGATATAAATTATTTGCCCTTCAAAGTAACTAATATATGAACATGAAATCATCATTCACTGATTTTTTAGATTTTTTTATCAGATCTGAATATTGACTTAGTCCATTATGTACACTTATCAAATAGTTATAATGTATTTAAATGACTGATATTTTTAAAATAGGTTCCCATAGCTAATCAGTACATTCCAGATGCAGTAACATGCCAATTTGAACTCTTCACTTCAATGACCAAGAGAAGTCATCTTATCGCATAGAAATCAGTAACTTGCAGTCCAGATAAAATGTCAATATTATCACCAAGTGTTAACAGTATATACAATTTATAGGGTTATGGTTTTGGTCTTCTGTTTATGATTATACTCCACACATATAAATCATAAACTACGGACTTCAATTCCATCCATGAATTAATAATAATGGATGCATGCTCAAATAATTTTCAAAACAAATAATAACTTTTATTGTTTACATAAATGTCAAGTACAGTTTGCTTAAGGAGCACAGACCCTAAACTTTACTTTGGTAGCTGAAGCCCTATCACCAGGGCTTGCAGTTTGAAGTTTGATTTCAATTTTAGCCCACAAGCTGAGTAACAATGACATGGTGGCTTCCAGACAAATTTCCTATCATGCTAGACAGGTATCTTTTTTAACAAAAAAGCAAAAACAAATAATTCATGGATACAAATGTTAAAGGATGAGGTAAATTTTAAAGTGCAAGCAAAGGATGAGGCATCTTTCTCGAAAAGGAACAAGAAAAGAAAGGAGATAGCCATGCAGATAAAGTATAAAACAAGAACATGCACAAAATTTAGAAACGAAGTACAAAAGGGGATAAAGACAATCCCAACAAAAGAAGCCTTGCACTTGGCTCCATATTTAACCAGTCAATTTGCAAGATCATTTGCTGAACATGGAGAATGAGAAAGGACCAAAGGTATTCTCACAGTTCAATATAATTTCCTTTTGACTTTCCACCCCAATCTCAGGTCAATAGGGTATACAATCGTCTGATTCAGTGTTTAATTGATAAACGGACAATATGCTTTTTCACCAGTGGAAAAAAAATGGAGGACTCTAAATATGGTAAAGGTTAAACATGCAAACCTTGTGTGCTGAATGTGTTATTAGAACCACATGGTAATGTTTTTGGTCTCTAGAAAAAGCTGAAGCAATGGCCTGCAAAGATCATCATAGTTAGAAATTTCATAGGAACGCCTCTGTAGGAGAGAAAGGAAAAGGTTAAAAAAGAAGCACCATTAATGTCAAGCACAAACCCCTCAAAAGCATATACCCGCACCACTTTATCTTCGAAAGCCTCCTAACCATTTCTGATTACCTTCACTACCCCCTCTTGATACCTCTCTCTTACCCTTTTCATACACCAAACCCCATCGTCTAGCCCATACTTAACAGTAATTACTCAGTTCCAAAGAGGATTCCTTCCACTCACAAATCTCTAAGATCATTTCCCCATTACAGTCTTGTTAAAGATTGAAAGCTTTCTAAATCCTAAGCCTCCTTGTCGTTTCTCCAAGCAAACAACTAACCATTTCACTAAATGTGGCTTGCCAACCAATGTCTCCCCTCCATGAAGGAAGTCCCCTTGAACCTTTTCAATTTTGCTCCTATCCTCTTTAGGGTGACAACAAGGACACAGTAAATCAATAAGCTAGAGAAGGGGTGCTTTTAATCAAAGTCTGTCTTACACCTTTTGAGAGAGATTCTCTTACAAAAAGCAGCCTTTTCAGGAAACGCTCATACGCCACTTCCTAAACCAAGAAGACATGGAGCTCCCAAAGGAAACCCTAAATATGTGGTTGGCAGACAACCACACTGCAGCCCAAAACCTCAGTAAGCTGCTTCATATTTGAAACATACCCTAATGTAATCAACTCACTTTTCTCCAAATTAATCTTCGAACCTCAAACATGCCTCAAACCGTATGAAGACCCAACTTAGGTGCTCTAGATTTTCCTTACCAGCATCACAAAGGATTAGGGTATCATCTACAAATAACAAATAGGAGATCTCTACTTCCCACAACATTTCCTCCTTTGACTAGAAATCCAACAATAAAACCACCTTCTTTTGCCCTAGAGAGCAAGCAGGAGAAGTCTCCATCACTAAGATGAACAAATAAGGAGACAAAGGGTGTCTTTGTCTTAAACTCCTAGAGCTTTGGAAAAAGCCTGAAGGAGAACCACTAACTAAGATTATAAAAAATAAAAAATAAAGGCATATTGTAGAGATACACCATGCAAACCTTGAGGGGTAGCTCAGTTAGTTCAGCCTTAAGTTTACTCCCAATGATCACCAGTTTTAGTCCTATTAGGGCCATCGGAGGATTTACCCTACCGTTAACTTCAAGTCCCCTATGGGACTAGTCGAGATGCGCACAAGTTGGCCCGAACACCCACAATTATCAAGAGGGAAAAAAAGGAGGTAAATCATTCAATATAGCCTAACAATATCTTTTATGGATAAAACCTTCATACAACAATGAAAACCTTTCTCTTAACCACATGGCCGCTTAAGAGTTAAGTTGTTCTTCTCCTTTCCATTTAATCTCTTACGGCACTTGAATCAACAAATTCTATATTTTCAATTGTCCTTAAGGTCCTTGAAACTCTTAAATATCCTGGATACTTGAATTTTCAGGTAAAATAGAAAGATCCACCTAAGCTAAGACTTACACAGTTACACTAAGAATGCAGAAAAACGCATTCGCATCACCAATGAGGCCCTCTTTTCAAATATTTCAACAGTTGAAAATAAGACTCCCTTCATAAATATTGGGTTGCAGCTGCCAATGCAGCCTAATGGAGTATTATTATATCCATTACTAGGGAGTTCTTCTCCTCAGATTCCATATCCTTACTTTGTAATTTCCATTTAAAGGATAGTGCCCTCTTCTTTTGTCCTAGTTCTGTAGCTTCGACTTTCCTTCCTTCCATTTAAGGAACATCTCTTGGGTTGTAAATCTTCTCCTTCGTGACAACTGCACTTCAATGATAATAATTCGTCTCCCCTGATAAGAAACCCTTTTTAAACATTTCCAAGGACAAAAGGATGTGAACCTATTCACAATCAAATGGAACTCGAAATACTACCCTATGGCAGCACCCAAGAGGGAAAAAGATCATTTTACCCTCATTATAATTTTATCCTCTAGCTCGTAGAGTAGGAAACTCTACCCACATACCAAGACACATGAAAACACGCAAGTAATCAGCGACTCATGTCTCATGGACATTCAAAACAAGGAAAATGAAGTTACACTGATAAAAATTAATTTAAAATTGATTCAAATCCACTTTTAGCATATTCTTTCTTTCATTTTCTATCCCAAAACCAAACAAGACGGAGAGGTTCTTCTCATTGGTTACTGATTATGGACAGGTTCTGTTTATCATGTGCCTAAAACCTTTGTTTTGCAGCTACGGCCTCAATAAACCACGGTTTCTGAATTCTCTGCGAATAAGCGAAAAAATTTCTTCGAGTTTCTTCAGCTGTTATACTAAACTATTTGCAACAAAAACCTTCGTTTGGCTGCCCAGAAAATGGGAAATTTTTTATATTTGGAATCATATGCCGTTCGACACAGTTTAGCGAATGCTCTAATCTTCTCTAATCCCAAAGAATTAAAAAATAATAATAAGCAAAAGTCAAATCTCTAATTTCTTTTACTTTCCTACATTTTCCCAACAACCAATCAGGAAAAGAAGAAGGAAAAAAAAACATAAAGGAGAGTGGAATACAGCAATAGAATTTGAACGTCGCAACTGGTGCCGAGTAGTAGACACAACCTTTGGTTTCCTCCTCCTCCATGCATTCTTTCCATTTCCATTTTATATTATTATTAATTAAATATGTAAAAATAAAGCATATTTCAAAAAAAATTAAGGAAATTTTTGGGCAAAAGCCAAAAAGTAATGAAAATGTAAAAATATAACTAAAATTATGTCACATTTAATAAGAATGATAGTTGAATTTTATTTTTATTTTTAATAACTAACTAACTTTATTAGTAGCCGTCTTATTAAAACTTCCAGAAAGCGAGACATATTACTACATGCTGCTCATTTAAATGTTGAACGACACACGTATGAATAGCATGTTGTAGTTGAGACGTTAACTAATAACTGATTTTACAATTTATGCTTGTTTACAGATGTCCGTCGAATAAGATTATAATGAATACATAGCACGTGAGTAATTGATTGACATGAGGCCGGGTGTGGTTGCTGATTGTCTTAGTTGAGTCTGCTCATGATCGTTGGATGTTCCTCTTTCGGATATTCTTTTGGGTTAATTAGGTTAGTCGAATCGTAAATTAACAAACATTCAGGATTCTTAAAAATATTGCAATGAATCATGATGTAAAGTTACTGATTATCATGATTCAACAAATTAATATGGACTCTCATCCTTTAGATTTTATTAAGTTAATGTTAAAATATATAGTAGTATTTAACTTACGGGTGAAACCTTAAAATAGTCATATATCCATAACAATTAAGTCACTATTAATAAAAGCCTAACATTTAATAATTATATGACGATTATAATATATATGACTTAAGTGCGCGTGGCGTATTCAGTGTGATTAGTTTATGATGTTTCGATTCGATTTAATTTATTTCTCATCTGAATATTCTACATGTAAAAAGCGTCATGAGTGTGACAATAAATATGTCATCTTAAGTAGCCTGAATCCTTGGCCTTGTGCATATGGAGACGACGTAGAAATCTGAACAATTAAAAATCAAGATTGTTGTGAAGAGCATTTTATTGAAATAAAATGATGAAATGACTCAGAATAAATTAAATGTCGAATGACTAAAAATGGCCATACTTAAGGAAAATGGGGTAGAAAGAACAATATTAATATCTCATCACTTTGATAGCGTGTTTATGAATAGTAATGATAACTCGTGACACAATTTATAAATCCAAGTCTTTACTATTTGGTAGTTTATGTCTAATAACGACGGTGTTTAGCACAATCAATGATCAAAATATTAGTAAATATGGATATATCGGTAATTATATTTTACGAATATATCATAAATATCGATAAATATTTTTACAAAGATATCGAGAAAGATAAAATTATATAAAATTTATGAAAATACTTAGAAAAAGTTAAAAAACGACAAAATTAAGTAAAATACATATATTATAGTTATTTAATATTACTAAATTAAATATATAATTTAATATTATTCCGACTAGTATTTTAATTTATACATTAAGTAAATATTGATAATAATAATATTTATATAAATAATAAGAAATGATTAATATCTTAATTAATGTTAAGATTAAAATCAAATGGATTTGGACAATCAGTTAATTATTAAATTGAATTATGTTATTATTTTATATTATTAGATTTAGGATACTATTTTAATTTTTTATCTTAGATAATGAAAAAATTCAAAATATTAGATATTATAATATTAAATGAGATATATCAACTAAATAATATGATAATAGCAATTAACTTTTAAAAAATATTTGAAATTTCTTAACTATATTTATATTTATTTATTAACAAATAAAATTATTTTAATTTTTTTACTTCATTTATTTTAGTTAAAACATATTTAATCACATTTTAAAATAAGAAATATATTATTTTTATTATTTATACAAAATATTTTATATAAATGTTGATTTCTTAAATATGATAGTTGTGATTATTTTTATATTATCAAATTATTTTTAATTTTTAAAAATTTGAAAGGATTATTGAAAAATAAAATGAAGTAATAATGTTAAATTAATAATGTAAAAATAATGTAAAATGATAAAAATACTCATCAATAATACAAGGGAATATAAGTTTTATTTGCACCTTATATAATAATAAAGCTCACCCGATATTTTTAGTTAGGGTTCGAAACAGGGGATCCACAGATTTAAAGAATTTTTAATGCTTTAACCATAAAATCGCCGAGCACAACTATTGTAACAAAATGGTTTGAGGACTAGCAGTAATTTAATGAGAGGAGGAAAAATTTACATTGAAAACAATGATGAGATAGAAAATCTCAAAGTTGGCAAAATTTTATGGAAACTAAAAACAAATTTCATAGGTTAATTAGGTTTTAAGATCTCAATCTCATCAAGCTAGAATGAAGACCTGATTACCATATCATCCATACTCATTTTACAGTTAGCTGTAAATGCCTATATTCAAAATCTAACAGATAATTCAATCCACTTGATCAATCTTAAGCATTAAAGCTCATTCATCTCAAATTTTACTTTCAATGTGTTGATCTCGTCAAATCCATTATTAAAATTTTAATAAATCTAATCAGATTGTAATGTAATTAATAGTCACCACCAAATCCATCATCCTTATTCATTTGAGTGAAAAATATCAAAAGGATGAAAAAGAAAATCTAAGAAAAAAAAAATCATTATTGTTTATCACAAAATATAAAATAATTATACTCAATTAAAAATGTATATATTTGAGGTAAAAATAACCCGGAACTGAAAAAGTTATTGATTTACTGTTAAGTAATGATAAGCAAATCACAGTTGCCTGGGTTTATCAGGCTCACTATTCTTCTCTGCTTCAAAAAGAAAAAATGCAGAAGGAATGAAATAGAGAGTAGAGAAACAAAGCAGAATAGTTGAGGTTGCCCACACAAATGGTAGTGGCTGCTGCAGGATAAATAAAATCCCTTTTCTCCGCCTAACTGGAAAAATAAAATGAATCGTTTGGGAGTTGATTCCTCCTCATGTCGTCTAAATGACCAAAGTTCTTCTTCCAGTGAGATGAAGATTCTTCTGTAGTCCGAAAAGTCCAGATGTAGGGCTTGAAATATCACAAATTTTCCCAGAATTTATACTTGCATTTCAAAACTTGTCTCCATATGTACCTCAGGATCAGCGAGAATGAGATAATCAAAGGCAACAAAATTTGAACGATATACAGTGAAGATATCGATCACAATGGCCATTCTCTCCTATGGTTAAAGCAAATGTATGTTAATTCAACTACAACTAGGAAACCGCAACCCATCATACCAGGGAATGTGCCATGGGCATGTTTAGTTATATATTTTTTTGAAAACGTTGTGAGAACAGTTTGGCTTACAGAGAACACATTTGGTGGTGTCTGAAACTGTTCATGTTCTTTTAATTTAGTGTTTTCTACGTTTCTATGTTTACGAGAACAAAACAAATTTGTGAACTAAACGTGTTCTTTGTGTTTTCCTTGTTTTTCATAACAAAAAACAGTTTTTAAAAACGGTAAACAAACAGCCCCATAGTTTTCTCAAGTATGCAGAGTGTTGGAAACCAGTGAAGTGGTCATGTTTGGTTCCCTCCCTTCTGAGAGAAACTAGAGGGTACTACTTGAGGCAAAGAACTCTATGCATCTCAATGACAGGCGGGCATGACTTTTCATCACCAAGTCATTGAAAAAATTAAAGGTTTAGGTGAGGTGGCTGGTGCTGATCTTCTTCAGGTGGTTATGGATACCTATACAAGGCTTGTGCAAGCCTACTTTTACCAGATTAAGAAGAAAGATGAATCTCATGTGTCCTCTGTCATGTGTTAGATTCATCAGAAGTCCGGAATGCACATTGTCTTACAAACATACTGATTTTTTGGTGTTGATAACTGAGCCTATAGACCTGAGAAGTGAGATCCCAGCTCACAAGGGTTGAATTTAAAGTGTTGCTATAGGTCATAGTGCAACTCAGCTAGGTTCTCCACATAAGGCCTAAATGGCCACAAAATCATGGAGTCCAACAGCCTCTAAGGCCTGGCTCAAGCGATAAAAGGATGGAATAGAGTTATGAGAGGTTTCACGTTCGAGTCCAATGTGGGAAAAAAATATTTACCTATAAAAAAATAGTGACAATGGAGTCCAATATCCACAAGGCCAAGCACATTCTCAAAGGGAAGCAATTTTATTTCTTTAATCTTCGCAGCAACAAACAAACAAAAAGGAGAATACAACAAAGTTTGCACTATCCTATCAAAGCCTCAGAGATCGCTTCCTCTCAAAAAGATCTCTCCAAGCACCTTGCCTCCTCCCTTTGAATAGACTCTTAAACATCCCGTTGCAACTAGATCTCCAAACTAGCATTTACCACCCCCTCCATTTCAGAAATTTTTATTTTTTTCAGGTAAATTTTGTCTCCCTTAGGACTTGAAATCGGAACCTCCCACAATGACAAAACCCTCCCCATCCACTTCTAGGTGCCTTACCTCGTTCACCTTTGTGCTGCTCATATAATTCCTTCTTCCGTGTGCATTTACCAAATTTATTGAAATTTTAGAATTTTTGTCATCCTCCTTTAACCACAATTCTCTTAACTTCTATCTCCAAGTGATTTCTTCTAAGAATGCCCACTTGCTGAATTCTTCAGCCACCTTTTTTCGGCCTCCACTTCCTCTGTTGATAGGAGTGCTTCTCTATTTGAAGTCCCAATAACCAATTGGGCTCGTGCTTCTTATTTCCAAAGCCACTTACCAATACCTTTTTGTTCCACCCCATTAGATATTTTAAAGATTTATAGCTTAGAGGCAAGAATAAAGCTGAATGATCCCCTATAAAGTTATAACTCATCCACCTCAACTTTTAGTTGCGCTTTAAAACCTTCCACTTTATTTTCAAACCTGAAGGTGTTTGTCCTTTTCTCATCCTCCCTTCCTCAGACAAAATTAGAAGGCAATCAGAAACTAGTCTCAGAAAACAACTTCGCGACACATTACTAAAATGATACTGCAAATCTTTCAATATCAGGAAGCTATCCAATCAACTTATCACCTCATAAAAGCATCTTACAGCTGAAGACAGCCTGACTTAGTACCTTCTGTTCCTTGGGTATCTAACTATAAAATAAAATCCCCTCAGTAACACCAATCCGATAGCCCTTTCATATTCAGTAACTTTACTAGAACTTTTCCCGGTTGATCCTCTGAGTTGGCTGGTAAGCCTTGGTGAATACCCATGTAAATATCCTCATAATTTCATAATCAACATGATACTTAAAACACTCATTTTTCCATTTGTTAAACGACCAACTCTCCTAAAAGTTCAAAATTGTAAGATTTTGGTTTAATATGAAAAGCATGCCTTTAACACCCGCCTTATGTGCAGACGTGGAGAGTCAAACAAACCAAATAAAGTCCTCCGTGAACTTTCAAATCAACAAATGAGGAATAAATTGTAGAGAGGTGGTTCGAACACAGGACTTCCCGGCAAACTTGTCTCTAATACCATGTTAAACGACCAACTCTCCTAAAAACTTAAGCTTGTAGGATTTTGGTTTAATATGAATATCATGTCTTCAACACCCTCCCTCATGTGCAGCCCCATACCCGCACGTAGAGAGTCAAACAAACCAAATAGAGTGTTCAATGGACTTTCAAATCAACAAATGGGGATAAAATTCACGAAGAAATGCGTTCCGAACTCGGGACCTCACAGCAAACCGGGCTACGATACCTGTTAAACAATAACTCTCCCTAAAGTCTCAGTTTGTAGGATTTTGGTTTAATATGAATATCATGTCTTTAACACCATTTCTATCAACTCTATTATCCCAAAGAAACTACCACACAAACTGCCGCTCCATAGCACCCTATCTAAGAACCCACCCATCCACTCAATCAGTTAAGTAAAACCCCTCAAGACTGCCTTTGACACAGCTTATAATTTTTTCAAGCATGAAGCTTGATTTCCTAAATTCCTAGCAGATGCTATAAATGTCATGGGCTTACTTTTCTTTTACAAATTATTCCAATTAATTTTCAAAGTCAAATTATCAACTGGCAAAACCCTAACAGAACTCCCAACTTGTTACCATGCTGACAACACAAGGTAAATAGCATGAAGTAAGGATGTTAGGAAAAGCAAAAGCTACCAACTTTCTTGACGACAACATTGAAACTATGCCTTTTATCATCCAGTGCCTTGTGGCCACTTCCCAACATCCAGTTTCTGCCACATATGTGCAGAGGTAAGGTTGAGGTAGAACAGTAAAAGAAAAGGAAAATATCCAATTAGAACTCAATCAAGGAAAAAATCCAATTAGAACTCTACCATGAAGTCACACAAGGTTCCCAAATTGGATAGATCAACTTGAAATGGAGACCAAGAAAAATCCCTCTGCAGGAGTATTTACCATCTTCAAACCTAAACAACTAAGGATTAATAATTGGATCAGGATAACTAATCATGCAAACCTTTTTCTTTAGAAGGTAGCCCTAACACAATGAGAGAAACAGGAAAAATAAAAAGAATAAAAAAACTATGTTTTAAAGTAAATTGAGTTTAACAACCCACCTCCACCTCAGAAGATCGTTTTGTTTTAAGATTTAAACAATCAAGAAGAGAACTCCATTTATCAGCACAGTTATCAAGAACACCGATCCGATAATACTGCTGCATCTGATGAACTGGAGCTGCCAGGGGATAAATGCCCATCAACTTTATTGCTAAAAGCATATGCAAGGAAACAAATAATAAGACAGAAAAGAGAGTCATAAACAGTCAAAAGAACAGTATCGCGTTTCCAGGAAATCAGAATAGGCCAAGGCACTGCACACAGCCCCTGTTTTTCTTACCAAAATGCTTTTGAATTTAGTTCCCCATTTAAAAACTAATAATTTTCTACAGCACAAATGGAAGTTCTCAAGAGAATATCAACAGGGATATTCTTTTACAAAGTAATATCAACTGAATATTCAGAAAAGGCAAAGGTAACTAGACAGCTCAATTGGATGTGCATCAATAAAATTATTAATACAGTTCTACAAACCGATACAACTGCCAAGGCTTCTCATAGTCCTTGATACATATAGTAAAACTCTCTTTCATGTACATGCATCATATTCCAAACTTGCAAAAAAGACAAACCGGAAAACAACATGAAAGAAAAAAAGCATGCAAAACAAGAAAATTGAATTAAACGTGTTTACCTCATACAGTCACAAGCTATCTTTTTCCAGGTACCCAGTAATTTTTTTTCTCCCTTTCTGGAGAGGTGGGTGGGGTTCGTCTTGCAAAAGGATGCAAAAGTTATATTTATGGAAAATTTTGAAGAAATGATTTTGTTGGAGCCTTATCCAGTAGAAGATAGTGGCAAAGGACACTACATCTCATGTGTAGCAACAGTTGGATTTGGGAACAATTTTGGGTACAAAACCTACTCTCTTCACTCTTTCAATTCTCAAGTTTTCATTATTTTTAATTGTGGTTTTGGTGATAATGGTGGTAGTTGGCAATAGATCATCCAGTTTTTAACTCCCTTTTAGTTTAATTGCGTATTGCCGTAAAGTTCATAGTAAGAATTGCTAAAAGTAGTAATCATGTTGCTTTACTTCTAGTACAAGAGATAGGGTTTCTACAAGAACCAGAACCTACCTATTATTAGAAGAAGGATTAGACCTGCAAACAGCCTAGGACCAAAGTATCTATGAGAATATATGGTTCATGCATATCTTATCCCATGGAAGAATGATCTGAGTTTAATACTGAGCATGATGAGCTAAGAGGATGTGATGTTAGCTGGCCATGAGTAGTCTCCAATTTAACAGAAAATATAGCATTGGATGGAGCAAACTACAAAACAAAATACATGCATCCAGCTGAACTTAATGGGTAAACAACAACTGAGTTGAATTTCAAGTTCAATTGCCACTTACCTATCAAAAAAAAGAAAAAGTTCAATTGCCACTTGATTGAATGTCTGAATTTTAGGATCCCAAATGGATACAATACTTATTTCTACAGAGATAGAGGAGCTTTGAGACTCTTACAGTTTTTTCTTCTCTCTCTCTCTGCTTTCAGTGTTCCAAAAGTAGTCCTTTAACTAGGGTTAAACACGAGAGGAAGATGGTGCCACATGTGATTTTTCAGACACTCTGGAAGGAGAAGGGCAATGTAAAGTTCCAAGCCATTGGCATCTCCACTCTGATTCAAAAGACTCGGAACAATGTACCGAGGAGAATTTTATTTATTTATCTATTTTTATCTATATAGTGAACTGCTTTTGTCCCCCTCCAATTGATCCTTTTCCCATATGTCAGTGTAAACAACATGTACATCAGCAATTTCCCTAAACATTTTTCATCTTCATTATTAAATTCTAACCACCAAAATCAAAGTTTTCTAAACCCAAAATACCCAAAAAAAAAAAAAAAAAAAAAAAGAGAGAAAAGAAAAAAAACAAACTTTAATTTTCTAAATAACGGATTTCATGCCACTATCAGTGCCCCAATCCACTCAATTAGGGAGAAGCTCAAGATACAAACAACAACAAGAACTGCATCACTAAAAATTCCACTCTTGATTGTGAAAACAAACGAATAACATTCAACATCAAAATTTGACAAAACAAGAATCAAATTCTTCTATAACAATCCCAAACTTTCAACCATTCCAAATTGTTCAATTCCATACATGACTTCCAATAATAATAAAAACCCAACATGGCCAAAATCCTATAATTTAGGAAATCAGGACCGAATTTGACATTTGTCAATGCAAATGTTGGATGAGAAAGAGACGTAAATAACGAAACTGAGGTGATACGATTTATGGGAGAAAAGAAAAGGCATACAGTAACAAAACCAGAGATTGTCGATGCAGGTCGTGCAGGACAGGCGCTTACGAGGAGCGGAGGCGGCATGGCCCTCGCCCTCTGAAGTCATGGCTATGGCGGTCGTTCTTCCACAGAGGAGGATGCTACGGCGTCGTTTTTGTTTTTGCTCCAATGGCAAGTCAAGTATTTCTCCATTCGTTTTGAAATTAATTAAAAAGGGACAAATCCAAAAACAAATAGTAAAACTAAACTCTTTCTCTAAAATCCAAACATAAGTCCAAAAAATATACACTCCCAAGTCCCATCAAACTAACATTAGGGATTTTGTTATAATATGGGGATGGGATAAAATGCTTATAGGGTATTTTGTTATCATGTGGTTTTTTATTTTTATACTTTTTGGGATATTTTTGTTTGAAATTTGATATTTAGAAGGTTCATTTTGTTAAAAATTTGTTTTACGAATTTAACTTTTGATTTTATCCATTTTAAATCAATTTCTCAATTAATTTATAGTTTTAACTTTGAAACAATGATTTGTCAATGAAACCAGTTCTATAATTAAAGAGTTGAACAGGACATAAGAAATGACCGATTCTCCATAATAATAGTGGTTAAAGAGTTGCACAAGACATAAGAAATAACTATATTCTTCATGTATTTCCTATACATAAAAATTAATAAATAAAAATCCCAAAAATGATTTCCTTCAATGGGAAGAGGTGAAGTAACACATGCGTTTTTCTGTCTTTCAAACAACTAATTAGTCACAAGCCTATCTAAATATTTTATCAGTCTTTAAAACAAAGAGACTATTTTCATTGTTGTTTTTTTAAACTACTATCAAATTGAATGAATTATAGAAAACCGTATTCTTTTGTAAAGAATATTATCACTAAATCTATAATACAACGCGCATTAAAGAAGTTTTGTTCTTATAATTTATTTTCTATAGTTTTTCTTATTTTGTATGACTTTACAAAATTTATTCATGATAACACATACATAGCATTTTTAATTATATAATAAGTCTTTTAATTTTTAAGAACAAATTGAAATGTTTATATGCCTAGTTGTACTAGTCATTTAAACATAAACAAAAAATGAAAAATATAAAAAAATGTTTATTATACTCTTAATTTGTGTGTAAAAAAATTCATAATTCATTGAATAACATGGTGAAAAAATATATCTTATTAATGACAATAAATTAAATCAATTGTCATCAATATTCTGTAACACTAAAATCATAAGTATTATAGTCATAATAGTAATATCAAATATATAAACTCAACTATTAAATGTATAAGTTTTGTACCTATTCATTATTCTATTAATATGGTTGTTTCATCATTTATTGTTTTTAACGATTTTGATTTTATGTCTCTATCGATGTATTATTAATTTGAATTAATAAAATTATTTTTCTCTTCAGAAAATAAATTATTTATGATAATTTACTTTTTTTTACTCCCAAATTTAGTTTAAAATCAATCAATATCATGTAGACATGTACAATGTATAAGCTTTGCTGCTAACCTTAACTCTTAATTAAAGTCATAGGTAAATGGCATGTTTGGTTCATATTTTTAAAAACACAAAGAATATTTAACATTTTTGAATTTAGTTCCTATTGTTCCTTGAATTTAATTTTTTTGCATTTTTTGTATTTTTTAGAATTCGCGGCAAAGAACAAGACAGCAAGCGAGTGGTATACCTCCCGGATCTTTCACCTCTTTGGCTCTATCATAGAATTCGGTCTTCAGGGTCAACCCGATGGCTTCTATGAGGAAGGCATAAGCACCATCGCCTTGGTTCCCCTCTTTCGCTACGCACCTTGCTTCTAGCTGGCCTCGGTGGATTGAAAGGGCATTCAAAAACAAAAAAATTGGAACTAAACTTGTTTTCCTTATTTTTCAAAACAAAAAACAAATTTCAAAAACTATAACAGAATGTTTTCCACATTGGATTAATTTTTATGAATTTGAAAAAACATAGTACACGTAATATGCAAAAGTCAAGATATCAGAAAGACATTATACAAAATATGTTTCATAACTAGTTCATACAACTTCTATATAAAGGGCTCATAACTTCATACATTGTGACAGACTGACAGAAAGCTTCAAAACCCGTTTTTTTTTCGGAAAATCTTTTGAGCCTTTGCAATAATTTTTTCTAAATGCACTTTGTTCTTAAAATGTATTTTTTAATTCAACGCACCTCTGATCCTAGTTTTACTTGTATTCTTTATACAAAAAAGGGTTAAAAAAGACTAATATATATATATTTTTTAACTGCATTAATTTTATTTGCATTTCACTTCTTAAAAATGGTTAAAAATAGTAACACCACCATGGTTGATGATTTGTATAAACCTAACATTAATCTCTAAAGACTACTCATCATTCCATGTTGAGAAAATTGGGAGTCAACCATATTTTCTTATGATGTTGATAGTTGAAGTATCCTATCATCCTAATAAACAGGGTAAAATAGAACACCGGGTGAGGCTTCAAATCATATAATTCTAAAAATTAACATTATGGTATCATCTTAAACTATCAATTATGTATAAGTCAAATGGAGGGAACACATTGACCCTTTAACTCAAAAATGAAAATCAAAAACAAAATCGAGTTTATCTTCATTTCCTGTAAAAATTAATCAAAACTAACCTTGATACACACACTGTTGCCATTAAATTTTATTCTAAATATAAAGTTAGAAAATTGATTAGTAAAAGCTAGCCTTAACTGATACATAAGCAGTCAAAAAATTTAAATGTGACCATCATCCCTAAGTACAAGAGAGAATTACTGGGTCAAAGTTGGAGATATAAGCTACCTTCTCCCCTTGAAGGAGGTGAGACTGGCGCTGGGTGTCCTTTCCTCCTTGAAAGGTTGAGTCGACGCATCTGATATGCTGGGTAACCTCGAAACACTGCCCTTCCCTTTCCTTGCGTTCGGCCCCAGCTCCTCTATCATGTATTTCCATCCATCGACGGGTCTCCTCCGGCTGAATATGTGTGTCTTAATGAAACTCGCTATCTGCATGCCAATCTCAATTAGTGGAACATTTATGCAAGAAAACAAGCCGCGACAATGGTGGGGTACAAATTTTTTGGTAATAGCATCATTAAAAATTGTATCTTCATCAAACTATAAATCCAAAAATCCGTATAAGCTCCCAGAATAGTGTCCTGCGTTGAATGGATCTAAGCAAAACATTCAGATTTGAGCAGCTTGGTCTCTATATGCAACACAAAAGAATCTACAACATCTAACATAAAGGGGATATGACACAGTTTCTGAAATTCAGAAAAAACCTACCAAAAATGTATCAAAAAAAAAAAAAAAAACCTATAAAAATGCTCATTTTTTTAATGATCCACTTCAATAAAATTTGTTTAGTGATTGGGGATAGGTTTTTTAAGGACCTTTATTTCAGACTAGCATACATGTGTGCCTCTAGTAACATACTCTTGGTACCTTATCCCACCTAAAAAGATATTATCAAGATCAAAGAACAAATAACATGTAACATGGCCAGAGCAAATCAGGCAATGTTTCCCACTCAGCATAGAGGGGGATAGATCCTCAACAAGCAATGTCAACCTAACATCTGTAACTTAACTAATCATTTTGCTTGTAAGAAACTGGAAGAAAATATTACCACACAACTGGAAAATTTCTTCTTCTTCTTCTTCTTCTTTTTCTCTTTTTTCTGATAGGTAAACGTGAGACATTGATCTCACAACTGGGAAAAAGTACGCAATGCTATTTACATACCTGGAATTTGCAGTATGCAATTCTACGATCAAATTCTTGAAGGAGGATATCTTCTTCCCTCTGTGACATCTCCCATACATTCCCATCTTGGGCCTTTGACATTGTTTCCCAACCATCAGGCTTGTTTTTAAACTCGGAGGAGCTTGGGATATTTGAGTTATTGAAATCATTGTTGCCAGCATCAAAGATCCTGTGTCATTGAAGTCATCGAGCTCAACAAGTTTACTAATATAATTCCAATTCCAAATTTTGCTACATACAACAAATTACAAACATGCTACAACTATGATAAAAATTATGTATAAAAAAATTTAAAAAAAAAACTGTTCCATTCAAGCAATTTAGCAATGCTAATCACTGACAAGAGAAGAACTCAGTAGCTTTCAATTCTCCCCAGAAATTCCAGCACAATAATTTGATGGATCACCACCATAAACTAGTAGAAGTTTGCATCTAATTATTAATCTACAATATATAATTTAAAGGACACACACAGGAAAAAGAACTGCCAGTTCTGATAGGCATATTGAGACCCCTAATTTCTTAGACCTTTTGGGGATCAAAACCATTTCATCTTGTTCTGAAGAACATTTTAAGTCATTATGTTTCAATTTTTATATCATTTATAATAATTTGGCAGGAGGTCCCTTTAAACTTCTTCTATTGTGATTAGTGGGTTTGAGTTATAAGATAAAAAATACATGATTTGATTTCAATGAAGAGCAAAACAAAATAGAAACATACTCAGAGTAGTTATCAAGCAATCTATCAATGTCATCTCTGCCACCTGAAACCGAATCCCCCAATTTGGCTTCCTCTTGCTTCTCAATCTCTTTCATCCACAACCCAGCATGAAGCCTCTGCTTCTTCAACCTGTAATCTTTCTTCATATTCTGGACATGATAAAGTGAATCACACTTCTCCAGCTTCTGCTGACCTTTTCTCCTCTCATCCCAATTCTCAGTCATGTCCTCCACAAATGCCTTTGTCTCAGAATCAACATCAGATGGAAGAACAATAGTAGACTCTGAAGATGAGAAGTTGACATCAGTCTCCCAGGGAGCTCTGTTCTTGGCAGAGAGGTCTTCAGGAAGCCAAGCGGATTCCCAGGCATTATTCCATTCATCATCCCCAGTGCTTTTAGACTTGGTGGAGAAGGTTTTAAGATGGTGGTTAATGGGGTTGAAACTGGTGGTTCTGACTACATGAAGGAGATTGTATACTTTCAGATGTTGTAGAGTCTGCATGTTTCTAAAGATTGATAGAGAAAATTAAGTTAGAGGAAAGGCTATGGGTAATCAAGGATGGTATGAAAGCAAGTCATGAACTTTTTCTTGATGTAATCACTATCATATTATCCAGATTCAGGCGTTCATAAATCATTTTTCATCAAAGAGGTTAGATGCTCAACAACAACTGAAAAATCCCAACAAAATTAGTAGAATAGGCTAGAAGCACTAATGTGAAACAAATGGAAAGAACCTCAAGTTTAGAATATCATCAGAGAGTTTCGATGAGAAAAAAGAAGGGACAAAATTAAAAAAAAAAAGAAAGAAAGAAATAGTGAAAATTCAATAAAATGAAAATAAATATGTAAAAAAAAACAAGAAAATTACCAACAGGGAAAAGAAAAAAGGGTAACATATTCTAAAAAATTAGACATTAAAAAGAAAAAAGGAATAAATAATAGAATGGTACTTCAACAACGGATATAAAAGTTGTGCTTCCATGATTTCCAAATACATGGTTAAATAAAATTTAATGGATAAGATCTATTCCAATTGCATTATGAAAGAAACAAAGATTTTATATGGTGTTTTACTCAGATTCTAAATGCATTACATTAATACATTTTTTTTCCATGAAATATCTGGTCTGCACATAACATGGTTAATGGTTAACAGAACATGTAGAGTAGTCATATCAAGTTGTATTAGGAATAGAAAGTTTCTGAAACAAATAAGAATTTTATATGAAGTTTACTCAGATTCTAAAAATGTTATCTTAATTCAGTTTCATTAAATGAGATATCTGGTCTGTCCATAGCATGGATAATGGTTTAAGGAACACGCAGAGTAGTCATGTCCAGTTGTATCAGGAATAGTACGTCTGACACAGTACAACATTTTTCAACAAAACAAGTAGTTCAGCCAAGTTATGAACAAATTGTGAAATGAATCCCAAGTTAGTGTAAGGATTACGTTTGAGAAGATTTAATCTTCTCTTTCCACATATGCTTCTAGAAAGCCAGGAGTCTTATCAGGCAGAAAAACCTTCACTGTGTATAAACACAGGCTCAAACAGTTTTCATCAGCAGGAAGGAAGTTAGTGTAAGGGCATCACTTTCATTCAGAGGAAAGGAAGAGACAACAGCAGCTTGAAAAGTGGAGATAGAAGGTAAAATTTCAAATACAAGTGCAGAAAGCATAACCTATAAAAAAATAAAGTGCAGAAAGCATAACTAACAGAAAGGTGTGCCTAGCAGCAGAGTATGGTGAAGACCTCAAGGGTTCAATCAGCAAACCAAGTAGACAAATTCGGATGAGAGTTCATGTGCTTGATTCTAGATAAAGCCTATTCATTAGAGTATTATATATACTAAGTCAACCCAATAAGCTGTTAAAAGGAATATTCTATATTTATCTCTAAAGGTGTCAAACAGAAATCAATTAATCATAGATCCAAATTGAGTAACATACATTGCTTTGTTTTGCTAATGATAAAGGATTCACTCGTTCTTTGTTTACTTTATTTGTAATTGTTTCCAATAGAAACTTCTCATTCTCAATCTTGTTTCAGCACTTGAACATTCTTTTAAAAAAACATCCAGCAAAATTTCTCCCAAATATTGGCGAAATTTCGCCAAAAAACAAAAGAAAAATTTTCAATTTCCAAAATTTCGGCGAAATTTGGCTGAAACTAGTGGAAATTTCTCCTGCTGGAAATTTGTACCTATAAACCTGAACTCACGGCTTTATGGAAACCTAAAATTTCAGTTCAATGCTGATTACTATCTCTCAGTTTTGCTAACAATCAAACAATAAAACGTAACAAGAATAAACAAAGTTTGAGGATCATGTGAGAGTACTACATAATGTAATTTTTTCTGGATTCTCAGGGCCTGATGAGTTACGTTCAAACTAACACTTTGCATTTTCTATCTTTCTCAACATCCAAATAGTTATCTAACCTGAGGTCATTAACTGGACAGGAAAGTAAAGATTAGAAAGAGTACCTTGAACTCAGATCGACCAAAAGCAACGCTGGAAAGCCGATCGACACTGCTGTGTAAGCAGAGAGTGAATGGTTCTGTGCACGAGCGGAAGAGAAATTAGGGGCAGAGTGATTCCTTCCACTCGTGTAATGTAATACGCAGTCCAGTTTATAAAAATTGGGCCGGCCCAATAATCAACTAAAAAGACATCCAAGACTATAAGAAATTTTTAAATATAACAATATATTTATTAATTTATAAAATTTTAATAAACCTTGAATATACAAATTATCAGTATATTTAACGTGTGAATGTAATTCGATTTCATAAACACATTTTTTCAAACGTTTTTTGTTTTACTTTTTAAAACCAGTTTTTAATAAATAGTCAACATTTTTAAAAATAAATATCAATTTTCAGAATCCAGTTTCTAGCAATTTTGCTAAAAACACCACATTTTGATTTTAAAAAATTCAGGCTGATAAATGTTTCTAAATCTGACCCCATTAAAAAATAAATAAAAAACTACTCAGCAAGCATGGGTGGCTAAAGACAGAGGAGTAGATATATCCTTTATTACAGCTTAGATAGCTGACAGCTTGAATTTGGGTTAGGATCAGGCTAGCTCAACTTGTCCCAATTTGTTTTTATATTTTAGAATTATTAACTTTAAAAATATAAATTTAAAACATAAAAATATATTAAAGTAAATAAAAATTTTGTTTGCAGCAAATCAAAATAATATTTTTTAAATTATATCAAAAAGTACTTTTTCAACCAAAAAATATATTTTCAATCCCCAATAATGATATTTTATAACTATCTCTTACTATTATTTTTTAAATGTCTTACAAATACATTTTTATAAACCCAATACTATTTTATATTTAATATTTTATTTTTTAATAATGACACACATGTTTTTGTTAATATATTTTTAAAGTAGTTAATTTTCTAGTTGCAAATACATGTTTATTTTTATTATCAAAAATATTATTTAAATAATAGTTTTCATAGTAATTTCAATTATTTAAATAAAATATAATAATACTCATATGAAAATTAATTAAAAATAAGATAATATTAAAAAAATTATTAATATACTTTATTATATAGTTTTTTAACAACATAAAATAAAAGAAGGGGATTTATGAAGCGTACTTGAAGTTGTTGGGTTAGTTGAAAGGTATGTCTCAACTCTCAAGCTTTGCTGCGGTTGGTGGGAAAAAAACCACTGGAAGTTTAAACCCAAAGCAAGATTTAAAGCACAAGAAAACACAGACGCGTGTCGGTGGAGTTATTTACCAATATTCATAAATATATGGATGGGTACGTCAATTGAATTATTTACTACGTATGATCACATTTTAATTTATTTAAAATATTAAGATAAAAAATATTTGACAGAATATTAAATATTTGATAAATGATTTAATAAATCTTATGTACGACCTCGATAAACTCTTTATGATATTATCATATGTATTAAATATATAAATGAGTAAGCAGCTAAATATAGATATTAAATTGAAAAAATGAGCTCTGCAATGAAGTAATAAGACAAAAAAGTATTGATAGTGAATAGTTTAAATAATATTTAAAATATTTGGCATAAGCTGATATTCCTTCTTGATAAGTGTTTGAATAATGAAGAATTTTTCGTTTAACTTATTAAGGAAATTTATAGTGGCATAGTGACCTATAAATGAATGAATGGTGCATGATGTGGTATTAATGAGAATAAAGGTAGAAGTAAATGGTTTATGATAGATAAAAGCTTTAGATGTTTCACTATGGAGATGTTAAGTTAACTTTATTAAATGCAAAAAAATGATTTTTGCAAAGCAGCATATAGGCTTTCAAATCATTGATTTTAGATAGCCTAAGGAATCTTTCTTGAAGTGCGACACTAAGCCCCAGCTAATGTTTATTGAAAACATACCTCGAGTTTATTACATTTACAAATATTTTTAAAATCAAATAATCTAACCTTAATTTAGGTTTTTTGGTCATAAATTTCATAAAAAACTGAAATGAAACCTATAACATGATTTTCAACTATATGTACGTCTAAAAACTAATTTCTAGGTCTTGAAAATTTAGTTTAGAGAATTTTAGAGATTTTAGAAAGCTTTTGCTAGCATATTAGTTAGTCTAACGTCAGGAGTTTGAAACAAATTACTTAATCATTGTATTATAATGCTCCTAAATTTTTTTTTGCCCCTAATGAAATTTTTTGGGTCTTGTTACATATTTTTTATATTTATTGTAATTAATTTGTCTCTTACATAAATATTAAATAATTTAATTTATATTACCTAAAATATAATCAAAGTATGATGTTTGATTTTTGATAGTTCTCTTAATCTAACCAATAAATATAAACTATTTTTTTCAGAAGATTAATAAATATAAACTTAAAGCACGTTAGATTTGATATTAGGAAGTTATTTTTACTAAAAACGTTTTTAAAAAATAAATATTTGACAAAATTCATCAATAAAAAACCATACATAGTATTTTTCAAAAAAACTTTGATAGTTGATTTTTTCAAAATATGTATTTAAAAAACACTTAAACTAAAATAGTTATAGATATACAATGTCACACCTACGTTAGATAAGGAAAAAGTTCTTAATGATAAATAAATATAAACTTTTAGTAACTTAAAACTATAAGGGCCTGTTGAACCTTAAGTTTAGAACACTTTTTGGATCTATTAATAAAAACTATTCTGTATTTTTCTTTTCTAAACTTAATTTTGAAATCCTCTTAGTTAATTATTTTTTTTGTTAAGAAGCTATTTATTTTAACTATTAATACATTGTATGGAGTGTTTGATTAATAGGTATGTTATCGGTTTTTCCTTTTCAAAAGGGAAATTATTTTTAGGGTTTGTTGGAACCCCTATTTCATAAATAATTCATCAAACTACCCAAATTAAAGTCAATGACATATGTTTTGATGAGGCAAAAATGTTTTTGCCTTCAAAAACCTCTACCCCTTTCCCAACCACACACATCCTTATTAAAGATTAATATATACAAGTTTCTATTGTTTTTGTGATGAAAATAATAATGATATTTTCCATATATATATATATATATATATATATATATTATAATGATATGTAATTTCCTTTTTTTCTACATAACTAATTTTTTGTTATAATGATACAATTTTCAAATTATGGGTTTTATTTTGTATGTTTTCTGTTTTTAAATTTCTATAAACCTAAATATTTTTAAAAATGTTAGTAAAAGATATTATATAACATAGGTTTAGAAACAATTTATAAATAAAATAAAATTGTAATATTAAAATTATTAAATATCTTAAATGTTGTTTAATGAAAAATTAATAATAGTAATTTGAATATTAAAGTCATATTATTTAGAATAATAATACTTATTTGTATATTTATTGAATTATTTAGTAAGATATAGGTGGACCTTTATATATTAAAAATTAATTTATTTTACTACATTTATTATTTAAAAAAAAATAAATTAGAAAAAATATATAAAACAACACTTTAAAATAAACTGAAAATACAAATAAATTACAACATAATTAATTAAAAATTAAAAAATATAATTTATTTGAAAGATGGAAAAACACAATAAAAAATAAAAGAAAAACTGAAAAAAAAGGCACGATAGGTAAGCCATGTGCGTGGAAGGAGGGTGGTGGGAGAGAAGGGACTCGGTTGGGTGGCTGGCACATTGGCGTGTTAGGGTGGAAGAGTCGGGTAATTTTGGTATTTTCAAATTTTTATAGCCTTTTTGTTAATTATAGATAGTATTTTGGGTTTTGAGTTTAATTTGGATTCTTTTATGAGGTTTTTGTTAAATAAAAGGAACATGAGCCTATTTATAATTACAAAAAAAAATTCTTGATTATTCCAACTTTGAGAACCGCGCTCTATTGGCGCGTGAATGAGAGTAGCAACTCTTACGACACCATTCAAACAGGTCACTTACAGCAGAAGGCGACACCATTGCTGATTTTGCTCTCTTCTCCTCTCCATGAGTGGGAGAATTCCATGGGAGGATCCAGCTTCTCTATTGTGGCCTATCTTTATTCTTCTTTATGTTCCAGTCTCTTCCATCAATGCCATTCACTATACCGACCTCAAGAAGCTTCAGGAGTCGGAACTCTTACACTCCTATCCGGTGGAAGCAGAGGTTGTCGCTTCACAATCCCAACATCATACCTCTCGCGTCCATTCCTTTATCCAGTTTGCTATTATCTCTCTTACCGTTTTTTATTTTTATTTTTATTTTTCTATCAGATCTGTGCTTGCATTGTTCGATTTTCTGTTTTGACAAAGAATATTGGGACCGACAGAAAATATGGATCTTGTCTTAATAATGTTGATTTTTTTGTTTGTTCTTGACAATATAAGCTTCAAACGGATCGGTGTTGGCTCATTTAGTTTATTTGTTTTCAACTCTGTGGTTGTAAGAAACTTTTAGTGGGAAAATGCTGGATCTTGTGTTCTTGTGGTAATCTGATTTTTTTCCCTTTTCAAAGCGAGTTTCAGCTATACCGAATGATAGCAACAGGATTGTTCGGTTTACAATTTTTGTTAACTGGATCCGGAATCGTGGAGGAAATGGTTTGTTGATGAAGTAAATCTTTTCATTTGATTGCTGACTGAAGCCTCGCTGATTTTTCTTTTGAGCAAATCCAGCTAGAACAAAACAATGGCATTGAAGCTTAGGATTGGTGAATGTTCTTCCTGAGGTCTCAGATCATGGAGGATACTGCTCCGTGGTCTCAAGCCAATGATGGAAATACTCTAATTTTTAACTGACCCAGTTCTGAGAAAAATACGTAGTGGCAAAATGAATAAAGAGAGTCATTTGAAACTTTTAAATGAATTTTAAAACCCAGTAGCTATAATTTCTATATAAATGGTTTTATTTTGCACATATGGTGTTGCTTGATAGTGGAACTTCTAACTTCCAAAATTTGTTTCTGTCAGTTGATGGATTCGTTTCCAAGAATAGATTTGTAACTTGATTACTATATATAGAAAGCAAGATGAAAACATTTTCATGGCAACCAGGCTAGTTTATCACTATTGCTGATTTTTTTTAATGATAGAACAGGTTTGACCTTTTGAATCATGAAGAACAACAAATAGGGAAAGAGCATGATAATTCACAATATTGTCCTGGTATCACTGTTTTGACAAAATGCTAAAACACATATGTTGCATTAAAAATTCTGGGGATGTATCATTGTGTCATCAAGTTTTTTTTTTCCTTTCTAATTTTCCTGCTTTTCTAAATGCAATCATTTGTGCCCATTCAAAATTATGTTGTCAAAAAATTTAATTGTGTAGCTTTGAGAATATCACCTTCTCAAGGAGCAAGGACGCTGCTGACCAGCATTCAGACACGGGGCATAGTACTGGGTTGATTCAAGTTGTAATCTTTGAGGCTGCTGATCGTGATAATATTGGTGGTTCTGCTTATGGTGGACAGAGGTCTATATGCTGCACGCCTGATCTCGCTAAACTGGAAGGCTGTAAGCAAGGTGAAGTCATTAGGATTCCTTCTGCAACAGATATCAATTGGCCAATTGTTTTGAATGTGCAGTTCAGTGGGAAATCTCTATCTGCAAGTATGGGTGATTCAAAGATTCCCATCACAAAGACTGGAATGTATAACTTGTTTTTTATATCATGTGATCCAAAACTCAAGGATCTAGTAATGAATGGGAAGACGTTGTGGAGGAACCCTGATGGCTACTTACCTGGTAGAATGGCTCCATTAATGAAGTTTTATGTGTATATGTCACTTGCATATGTATTGCTTTGTGTAACATGGTTTTTCCAGTACATGAGGTTTTGGAAGGATATATTGCAACTTCAGCACTGCATTACAGTTGTTATTGCTCTTGGATTGTTTGAGATGGTTCTTTGGTATTTTGAGTTTGAAAACTTTAACCGGACTGGAATAAGGCCAGTTGGAATCACAACTTGGGTTGTGACGGTTGGAGCTGTGAGGAGAACAGTTTCACGTCTTCTTATACTCTCTGTTTCAATGGGTTATGGTGTTGTGCGGCCTACTCTTGGTGGTCTTACCTCAAAGGTTCTTCTTATTGGCTTAACATATTTTGTGGCAACTGAGTTGCTGGATATTACTGAGTATGTGGGGACCATCAACGATGTATCAGGAAGAGCAAGGCTCTTCTTAGTCCTTCCTGATGCATTCTTGGATGCATTTTTGATATTATGGATTTTCACTTCCCTTTCAAAGACATTAGAGCAACTACAGGTATCAATTCTTCCTTTACCATCAGTTTTGTGTTTCAAGTTGTTGTACAGTTAATGTGTGCTTGCTGCCTGCTTTCTTTATTTTTGTCACTTTTCCTTTTCCTTTTCTGTACCATTTCATTCGTATGTCAGGCTCCCCACAGTGTGCTAGATTGGAAGGATTCAAGAGCAGTTTATGGGGTGGGCCGACCTTGACAAGAAAGTCTCTTTGTGTGTTGAGCCCACTGTGTGCAGAAAGAAAAGAGGGGCATTGGGATAAAGCTTCGAAGACTCAGGCAATAATTCTCAGTAAGTGGAATTGGCGGTTTCTGGCAATGAGAATTCGCTTTGGAGAAAAGATTGTAGTGTAAATTTGGTGAGTCTCACGATGGGTTAGCATATTCGTGATCTCTCATAGGAGGTTATGGGACTAGTTTATGGAAAGTTAGAAAAAGAATAGCTGATTTTCCAATGATTCTTCCCTTAGGGATGATAGGAGGATCATTTTGGAAAGATGTTTGGTGTGGTAGAGGAAATACATGTTTCGAATATCCCTTCTTTTCAATTTGGTGTTAAACAAGAGGCCGAGATTACTTGGGACATTTGGGATAATGATAGAGTGGGTTGGTGCTGACTTTCCTAAGACATCTCAATGATTGGGGAGATTGAGGAGGTTGCAAAGATTTCTTCATACCCTCCATGAGGGTTGACACTAAGCCCTCGGGTGAGGATAGGCTCCTTTTGAGAAACGACAGGAAAGGCACCGATTAAAGTATGTATAAAGGTTTGTTCCCACATAGTGATTTCCTATCGTCTGGTGAATCTGTTGTTCACTCAAAAGTGGAGTTTTGTAGGAAGCTACTTGGGCGTACTCACCTTGGACCAACTTCAACCTTGGATTGAATGTTTTGGTAAATAGATGTATATAGGAGGATAAGGAGAATATAGATCCCACTTCTTTGATCCGTTAAAGAATCTTAAAATGTTGGAATGTTTTTTGATAATCTTGGAACTGGTTAGATTCTTTAAGAAGTCGGTTAGCTTCTATCTGCACAGCTTGGCAGGGGCATGATGGGTAAAAGCAAAAAGATCGGCTATGCACCCCCATTGCTATTTTGGACCCTATGGGGCTGAAATGAGTTGGTGTTCGAGCAGGGACACCATGGGTCAAAAATCAAAGCTAACACAGCCAATTTGTGAACCATGAGGCTGGCATAGGAGGACAAAACGAATTCTGTTGTGGTTCCTAACTTGGTTTAGACAACAGGTAAGGTTTGGCTTTGTTTTTCTCGCAGGTGGTTCCTTTTATTAAACTACGTATTACTTAAAGACTTTCTTCATCTATAATATCCTCTGTTTTTGCTGGTCAAAAAAAAAAAAATTATTGTATTCAGGCAAGAGAGGTTCTGTTAAGCTGAATACCCCAGGAAGTTCTCCAAATGCATTGGATTTAGAAGTAATTACTTCAGTTGTTTTGGATGAGACAACAGGAGTATATTCTCCAGTGAAGATAATTTTCTTCTTATTGTTTTGATTGGCAATAACTTATGTTTTTCAGCAGTTTATGTGTTTAATTTATATTTTACCATGTGAAAAAATATCTTTATTATAAAAGTTAGTTTGACATGGATGATGTATGGAATATGACTCAACACATATCACTTGAAATAGTATAATGCTTGTTTGGGGAAAAATTATTTTAGGCCTTTAATTGCTTCTTATCAGTGTTTTCACCTTTAATTCTTCTTTAACAGCTAAATTCATGAAATTCTATTGTTGAAAGTTGTTTTTATTCTTTTTTTTTCTCCCTAGCTCTTAAGTATTCTTCTGACCTGGATGGTGCTGTTATATACTGATGTATAGCTGGAGAACATAATAGTTTTCAAGTGGATTTAATCAGTTGTGGTCCTTCGTTTGATGCCATATATACAAAATTCTGTGAAAATAGTTTAAAACCATTTGTACAAACACTGGGTAAATGTTCTAAAACCATGCCTACAAGTGCTGTGTACATAGGTTATGTTACGAAAGGGTTGATCACGTAATCCTTTATTGCTTAACTTTCTGTTTATAGCAAGAAAGTTTTTTTGTTGTACAACATTGTTATTATATTCTGGATTCATAAAGGCTTTATAAATTTAATCTATTCATAATTCTTCCTCAAATACCAACTAAAGCTAAAGAAAGGAAGCATAGAAAAGCAACTCTTACTCTGCTTTAGGCTTAAACAGTAATAAATGCATCAGACATAGAGCAATCTCTATATTTCCTTTGTTTGTGCAAATGAATTTTAGAATGTGCAGAGGGGTTCCTTAAAAAAAAGGCCAACTGAAGAAATGGAAGGACGAGAAACAACTCCCTACCTGCTTTAGACCCAACAAATCAAGCCAGTCCATCACAGGGCATAGAGGAATCTCCTTTATGCACCTTTCTTTGTACAAAAAATTAAATTTTCTAGAATGAGGAATAGTGCAGAGAGGAGTTTTCCATAATTAAAAGGATGAGTCAGAACCAGAATCAGACCAGACAATATAATTGTGAAACAAAATCTTGCAATATGATTTCTGGATAGTAATCTGGATTAATTTAAAACTCTGGCTTGAATCACTTAGTATGTTATAGGAGTGTTAAAAGACCAACTCTATAAAGCTCAAACTTGTAAGTTTAGATTTAATATGAATGTCATGCCTTTAACACCTCTATCACATTACAGCCCTAAACGCACATGGAGGTCAAATAAACCAAATAGGAGTCCTTGTGGACTTTTAAAATGCTAAGTGATAATTACGGAGAGGTGGAATCTGAACTAGACCTCTGCATGAAGCTAGGCTCACGATATATATTATGACAACTACTCTAAAAACAGGCATGAGTTTGGACTAATATGAATATCAAATACTTCACTGGGGAGAAAGATGACTCAGTCCTTCATTGTCATTTATAAAAATGGAAATAGAATTGATCCTTAATTTTCATTTACACTTCATCATAAATTTTTGTTTCGCTCTTTTTGGGGCCCTTTATTATGGTTCCACTCTTTTGAAGAATTGCTCTAAAGGAGTTCCTTACCCCTTTATATTTTGCTAAGAGTCATGACTATTTTTCTTCTTCTCTTAATTTTGGAGATTTGTGGTCTTTTATCCTCCGTGATGCTAACGTCCGGATGTATTCAGCTGACATGCTCCCTTTCCTACTACTCTTGCTCCTTGGTTTTGGGGAATTTGCACAATTATGGAGGTCTGCCATGCTTCCCTTTGAATAAATCACTATTAGGATCCATTGATAGACCTCCTTATTGGTTTTCTGTTTGCCCAAATCTTTATAGAATGGTTTTCAATATCATCATGCACAAGTTGAGCATGCTATCTTAATTACTAGACCGTTGTGTCTGCGTACTCCAAACACCCTTATCCTTCTTTCCTTTCAAGACGGTGTTAGAGTTTTGTGAAATGAGAGAAGAAAATAATACTTTTCTTTATTGAATGAGTGAGTGAGTATTACATAGTATAAGACACCTATATATATATATATAAAAGAATGGAATAAAAGGAAGCAAAATAAAGGGTAAGGAAGAAATAAGTGTAAGGAAGGAGGATAATATACCACAAAGGTGAGGAATCATCGAAGAATATGGAGGTATTCCATGAGTTCTCAACACTCCCCTCAAAATGGAAGCATATAGGTTATAATGCGAAAACTGTTATAGTAATAACTGTCTATCAGTGTCGACGGCAATGTGACTAAAGTGTTAATGATGGGGTTGATGGAGTGGATTGAGGCCAAATCGGAGAAAGGAGATTCGATTGGAAAGATCAAATAGGAAGTGGCTGAAAGATACGTAGGAAGATGCAGAAAAAATCCATTGGAGAAGATCCAACTGAGAAGATCCATGTGAAATGAGAGAAAAAAAGAATACTTTTCTTTATTGAATGAATGAGTGAGTGAGTATTACATGGTATAGGGACACCTATATATATACAAAAGAGTGGAATAAAAAGAAAACAAAATAAAGGGTAAAATGAAGAAAATATAGTGTAAAAAGGAAGGGAGGATAGTATTTACTGAAAGGTGAAGATAGTAAAGAATATCAAAGAGAATATTCAGCAGTTACTCATTAGTTCACTATGTGGTGTCTCATTTCAGAAAAGACTTGGGATTTTGTCTTTGGTACCTTTTGGCTCCCACTTATTTTAGCCAAATCATATAAGAAGTTATTTTTATATGTCCTAGTGCTTCTTTATTGAGATAATTACAGAAGGGTGAAGCTTTGGAAGGATATTTGGTAGGAGGAGACTGTGTGATGGCATCATCTTTGTTTGAAAATGGAAGCCCGTAGATGCTATGGTGTGAGATCATTGGGATGGTAAAAGGGAGGAAAGGGGCTGGACCCTGCACTTTTCAAAGCCTTTCAATGATTGAGAGGTGGAAGAGGTGGAGAGATTTCTTGAAGATGGCTCTATTGAAAAAGCTAGGTGGCATTTGTTTTTACTTAATCTTTAATAGAACTTTTCTTCAATGAGTATAATGGCTCGAAGTATTTAGTGTTTGTTTTCTAAAAGAAATCAATCTTTTAATTTTTATCTAAAATTGAAACAACTAATTTTAAATAAAAAATTGATATATATCTTTATTTAGTGTAGCATGAAACGGATCATGAGGTCTCCAATTGAATCATAAAATATAGTTTTTCTTATATTATAACTGGTTTTTCTTAATAAAGAAATTAATTTTTAAGAAAAAAGCCAACAAATATTTTATTTTCTATTTGGCCAAAAGGTTTTAAAAATTCAATAACTAAGTTTTGAAAAAGATAAAAATAAAGCAGGTTGAATCTTTGAGAAAACAAATTTAACAGAAAAAGCCGAGAAAGCTCAGCTCACTAAGTTAGAGTATTCTCATGAGATCTTGTATGCGAGTATAGAGATTTAGACGTTAAGCCTACAGGTCATCTTTCTTTTTCGGTCAATTTGGAACCCCCTTGTCCCCACTAAGGTGGACTTTTTAGCTTGGGAAGCTTCTTGGGGCAAGGAGTTAACGTTGGATCAGCTTAAATGTAGGGGAAGAGCACTTTGCCAATAGGTGCTTCCTATGTGAAGAAGAGGAGGAGACAATTGAGCATCTCTTAGTGCATTGCCAAAGGGCTAGGATGCTATGGAAGCTATTTCTAGCCATTGTTGGAGCAACCTAGGTTTTCCCTTTCTCTGTTTGTTATTTTCTTCTTTCTTGGCAAGGTTCTATTATGGGTAAAAAACTCAAAAGGGTGTAGTTGGCAGCCCCACTATGTCTTTTTTTTATTATTTAGCGTGAAAGGAATAGGGTGGCGTTTGATAATGAGATCATCTTTGTTCACAGGGTGCAGTCAACATATATTAGTAATTTAGGGTCGGAGTATGCTGATGTTGATAGAACGATTCTTCCTTTAGATTTTGATTTGGATTTGGGCTATAGGGTGAGGCTGTGATGTTTGTAGGCTACAGTGGGTGGTTTATTGGCCGCATTTGCTCTCCTCTCTTTTTCATGTGTGGTTCCCCCTCTACACCTTATCTAATTACTTTCTGCCCAACCTGTGGGTTCTTTTTATGATTAATAACTGTGTTTACCATAAAAAAAAAAAAGAAGTCTGAACACATCTGGATTTCTTGCTCAGTGGGTTTGGGAGTGGGAGGCTGGAAGTGAGTCTAACAATGTGGTACAATGTGTCTATTATCAACTTCCTGGTTTTGGAATATTCTAGCTACTTTATAGATTTTCTATAATGTCAACTATCAACTAGCCAGCAGATGTCCCTTTTTTGGTAAAACTGAAGAATCCTTGGAGCACCTCCTAATTCATTGCTCTCCGGTTTGGGGTTTGTGGGCAGCACTTTTAGCTCTTCCAAGAACAGATTGGGTATGTCCTTTCTCAGTTAAAGACGTTGTTGGGATGGTCCTGCTTTCCTATACGGAAAAACGCTAGAAAACTATGGCTAGTGGCCTCCCTCAATCTTCTATGGGCACTATGAAAGGAGAGAAATAAAATAGTTTTTGAAAATGCCTCTTTCTCCTATAAACTTTGGCTTTTCCTTCATTCTAGTTAAGCTCTGAAATTTGGTTTTTAATTTAAATGTGGATACTCTTGAAAAATTCTTTGTGTCTAAATTGTTGGTTTAAGACATGAAGTATTTACATTTGCCACTTTCTTTTTATATAAACACAGCCCTCACATTTACCCTTTTATGTAGTGGCTCTTTAGGCTCCCTTTCCATTCAATATTTGATACACATTTATCAAAAAAAAAAAAAAAAAAAGTAGTTGCTCTTGGATTCCTTATTCTCCAAACTCAGAGATTGGCCCCCTTTCGGTGAGATGACCTATTTGGGCACTAGGATGGATGTTAGGGTTTATGTATAGATCACCTTGTCTTCCCTTCACTTTGCCTTATCGGCTGATTAGTTTAACTTTATTAGGGGTCTCCTCCTATAATTATTTATAATTCTTGCTTTAGGGGGGTGAGAAAGGGATTTTTGGGAGGAGTTTGGAGTTTCCTTTTTGAAGACTATGATTTCTTTGCATTGGGTCATTATCGATCTTTGTTCTTGAAATCACTCTGACCAACTTCAAAGATATCCTTACTTGAGGGCAGTAAAAATATTAGCTCACACGTCGTTGTATTACTAACTCAGGTTAAGCTCAATTTAGTTACGTGTTGGGATAATATTCTTGGAACCCCATTGGACAAACTATGAATTGTCCTCACGATGCAAGAAAACAAACCATGAAGTATGTGAAGAAACTATTATGAACATGTAATTCCACCCTCATGTTTACTATGTATTTTTTGTTTTAGTTTTGTGTTTATGTACTCACCAAACGCCCTCGGTAATTTCGTAGTCATAGCGAGGCCCTGCACAGCAGGTTCAGTGGCGATGGAAGAGGATAGCTCGGCTGATGAAGATGGGGATAAGGGCGTCGATAAGGAAGTTCGGCCAGTGTGAGCCCTACAACATCTTTGCTTCTCGTCTTTGAGGTGGTGGCTTGTTAAACAAGGGCATTTGTTTTAGTTGAGGCGAGGCGAAGAAGGTTAAATTGGCAGTTTCCTTTGAAGTGGTCACTTCGCCAAGTTGGGACGAAATTGTCTGAGTTAACCCTTGGGTTCATTTGTGGCCGTGGGTTTGGGCTGGGGTGTGTTTCGGCTTCCAGGTGGGGAACTCTCAATGAGGCCCCGGGCTTTATCTTTTTTGGCAAAAGAGGCAGGCGGATCCTCTTCCACTCGGCTGATGAAGAAAGTCTTTTTGTTTCTTGATTGTATATCTTCTTACTCTCTTATATTAGCCGGACCCCATTTGGTGGAATCGGCCCCAGTTCTGAGGCCATGATGAGATTCCTGGCGATTGTCAGGTCTTGAATTGTTGCTTTAACTCCATTGGCGTTTTGCGCCATGTCTTCGACAAGGTCCACCATCCCCGAGATTGATGGCGGTGGAAAGAGGTCGGCGATATGAGGATGTGGATAAGATAAACGGGAAAAGGTCCTTGCAGAGGATGTGGGTCGTGGGAGGAAAAAGTTCTTTGCCAGTTGCAAGTTGGGTTTCTCGTTTAAACTGAAATCTTGGGTTTTGGAAGAGGTTCGCGTGGAAGGAAAGGAAGGAAGGGACCAATCTAAGTTTGATGAGATAGAAAAGGTGACATGAATATTGACCCGGTCAGAGAAAAAGGAAACGGGAAGGTCAGACTTATTATTATATGATAGTTGATGAAGATAAATTTTATCTGGAATGTAAGGAGTGAATGATGTGGATAAAGGAAGTGATTGGGTAGCTGTCAAGATCGGTGGGTTGTTTTGTGCGGGAAATAAAATTCAAAAGTGTCTGGCTGATCTAAGTTTGAGGTGATGATTCTGGATTAACTAGTGAAACATAAAGCATTCTGAGGTTCTAGGTAGTATTCGTCTGAAACAGCTGGGAGATTCAGGTTCACGGTGTGCTGGGTTCGGTTCATTGGTGAAGATCGTGCTGGTGTTCTGCGGGATTACTGTAGTACGGTAATGCATGGGGCTGGGAACTTCGCTCAGGACCAGTTAGGACTGTTAAAGGGTTGTGGAATGATCGTCGATGCGTTAGTGGGTTCAACGTCCTTCAGTTTCCGATGAGCGAACGGAGTGAATCGTATTCGATGTTTCGGGTCATGATCGGGTTGAAGTTTACGTTGGTCGTCGATTATCTTGGAAGGTCGTCTGGTGTTATGGATCATTCATTGGTCAGTTCTTGATCTCTGAGTGAACGTCTTAGTAGACGACGATGCTCTGACCTACCTCGGTCGTTTTCACATATTTACCGAGGGGTAGAAATCTTGAAGGGCCTTCCTTTAGATTAGAAAAATAACTGTGGTTAAAGATCAGGGTTAAGGATCGATCAGTCTGATTGGCATTAGTTGAGTTAGAATGACAGTTATGTTCTAATGGAAAAGATAATATAAAAAATTTGCTCAAAAAATGAACAAAGGTCTTGAGAGGTTAAGAAAATAAATGCAATAACAATCGTAGCAACAGGATGATTGGAAGTAAAACCCTTCCTTTAAAGAACTTAATCTCAAGGTAACCAATGGTGAGATTTGAAATAGTTCAACTGTCAAACATCTGGGCAAAGTCTGGGAGTGTAATTTGGTGTGAATACGGGTTTTCCGCGGCGGCGATTCCACAAAAGCAATCATCGAGTTGGTTGGTGGGGATTGGCGGAAGGAGATCAGGAGGTTAAACGACGTATGATCGCTCAAGTTTCTTGCTCCGTCCGGGTTTTAGACTAACCCGAACTGGTTACTCGGGTTCAGGTTCTTTTCTAACGAAGGAACCTTTAAGATAAAAATCCGTGCGATGTTGTTCAAATCTCAGTAGGTTCGTGCGGATCTGATGTTCCGCGGTTTAGCGACCGGTGGGTTCGTTGAACATCTTAGATCTCCTTCAAAATTTGAAGGAAAGGTGAAACGTCAATATTGTTGATTAGATGAAGGGTGGGATAAAGTTTTAGACCGATCGACGATTCGTGTATTATCGTGGTGCTAGGTCCTTACTACGGTGAAAAAGTTATCGATAGTTGGATCTTGATAATCTTTTGTGGAGGGTGGGTCAAATCTGGATCGTCCCTCATGCCAATAGTTATTGTTTCGATGCATAAGAGGAAGGGAATCCTTTTAAACTTGATGTTAGAAAGCTTCTTCTGACGAATATTTGAACTTCATCTGGTCTTCAAGATGAGTTAGGGATAAATGATTGAGTTGGATAGTGGTTATCTCGCGGCTTTCTGCGTACTGCGGTTGTGGCGACCGTTGATTTTGGGAGCTCCGAGAGGGTCCGTAGAGGACCGCTATCGCCGCGCATGTCTCTTGTTCGGGCGCCGACTCTTTGATAATGGTTCGACCGCCGGTGCGAAGAACATCTCTGATATATTTAAAGGGAGCGATTCGATGGCAAATCACGTTATCTTTCGGATGATGCGATATTACGTGAGATCTACGAACGGATAACCACGCCAATAACGGTTTTGAAACGGTTTGAAGCGTCCGGGGTTAAAGTCAATCTGAAAACCTTGTGTGGGTAGGGTTGAAGATGGATCGTTGTCTTTGAGTAGATATAGTGTTTCTTTGCTGGTACCGGGTTTGCTTTCTAAGCGCGAAAAACACGAGAGACTAGCGCGTGGGATGGAGTAGGAAGAAGGTTTATTAATAGGCTAGCTCTTTGGAAAGACAATATATTTCTAAGATTGGAGGAACTCATCTCATTAGAAATTGCTCTCCACGATACTTTTTACTATTGTCTCTTTGGGATCCTAAAGTTAAGTTTAATGAAAAATTAAGTATTGTTAACAGTTGTTCTTGGAGAGGAAAATCCATTGATAATTGAATCAGTCAATAGAGTAAAGAGAAGATTAATTTGGGCATGCAAATCTTACCAACTATGAGCTTTGTAGAAATGTTGGAATTCTCGATGGAGACAGCTACATGTGGGTCTGTTGTCTTTGAAGTATGGTTTGGAGGAACGTTTCCATCACATTTACAAAGGATGCCCATGGGATTGGCACCGGAAGAAATTGCAGTTCATTAAATCATGGACCGATGAAGATCAGAGATGGCTCGAACTAGGTCTGGGAGATGGTGATGATGGTGACTCCTTATCTTCCTGTAACATCGACATTTAACTCTGAGACTAGTTCTGAGTTCTAGTTAATGAGGTTAGAAAATGATATCGATTAACACCTCATGGTGAGGTGGAGAAGTCTGAGCTTCTTGTGATAATCTCGATGTCAATCTAACCTTCTTGTGGTCTGTTTGGAAAAGGAAAGATGGTAATTTCTCTTGTTAAAACATGACAAGCGTTGCGAAGATTGGTGATGACGATTAGATTGCCTATAAAGATCTTTGTGGAGATCCTGTCGTTCCCACAGATTAGTTCTTCTTGGGAAGTGTGGTGAGGAAAGATTTTGATGGATCGACAAAAGAGGTTCTATTGACGATGGTGTGCCTATTGGAAAGGATGAGATCTTTAGAACGCGTTTATCCATTGCCCTGTAGTTGTGGTGTGTTTGCTATTTTCTCCTTAATGAGATTGGGAGTTTATTATTGGCTTGTTATGAGGTGTTTATCCTGTCTTGGAAAAAATAAACGAAGTTATGGACGGTCATATTTATGTTTGAAGATGGAAAGAGAAATAGGTTGTGTTTGATGATCAGCCTTTTCCAGTCGGTCAATCATCTTTATTTTCTTCTTCTTGATTTAACAAATCTTGATGTTATCCTTTTATTAGAAGATATTTCAAAATTCCTAGTCAGGGCTTGTGGATCTTTGTTTTCCGTTGTTTATTTTGTTTTTCCTCGTTGTCGCCTGTGCCTTGGGGTCCTTTTTGGTTTCAATATGATTAATCAAAAAAAAATTCTCCTTTTTTTTCATCATTAACTATTCATATTATATTATAATATTTTATTTGTTTACTCTTGAAGACTACTGTTCAACTTTGTTCTGATAAGCTCGGTCCTACAGGTCTACTTTAAGGCTACAGATCCATTCAATGAGCGGTGGCAAAGTGCTTGGATCCTTCCTTTTTTGGGATCTTCTTTTGGTTGGCACAACAATACTTAACATCTGCGAACCATCTCAGGCTCTAGCGGGTGTGTTAAATTTCTAAATTTAATATGATCATAGGGAGGTCCTTGTTAACTGTAGAACTGCTTAGAAACCTCGTCCATTGCTATCAGGTAGGTTGTTGGTCAATTTATGGTTTTGCCAAATCAACATAGGGACAATCTGATCAAATTCATATTTTATAAATATAATATATATATATATATATATATATATATATATATATATATAATATATATATATATTATATTTCTGCATAAAATGCGCTGCCATAGCATACATGATTAACATGTATCCTTTATGCATATAGAAATATAACTGCCACGAAAGAAGTCGGAAGAAAATTATTTGGTTGAGGGCTTTGTTCTTTCCTTACTTTGTTGGAGACACATCCATGGCAATGATATTGGTTGAGACTTTGGTCCACCAAAATCAAGTGGACATATTTTTTTTTCACAGATTGACCATCTTGCCAAAATTCCTGTCTTTCCTCAAGAATCATATTTTAGGATTTCCTTTGTACTGAAAATCCAGTATGCACTATAATACTCTGTTCTCTATGGGATCATTAGGGAGATATATTTTAGGTTGGTAAAACTGTCTGTGCATGTGTTCTCATTAATCCAAACTTTTAAGTTGAAATTTTATGAGTTGTTGGCAGTTTGTGTGAATCTCTATTGGCTGGTCTCTACTTACCTATTTTGGGAATGGTTTGGTGGGAGTCCAAGGTTACTGTTCATAAGGCTGTCTTATTGCAAGAAAGAAAAGTTTTCTTGTTGACATAGATCCAACATTTCTGGTGATGCCTCTTCATCTCACAGAGCGGACTGGTGACATCATTTATTTGCAGGTATGCCTATTCAGAAGAAAAAGGAGAAGAGTTCGATGATGAAGAAACTCAATCTCTAACCAGAGGAATGCCAGAAGGCGATATCAGTCTCATCAAGCAGGATAATAACTCAGAGGAATGGAAGAAGAAGGACAAAGGGGTAGGAATATAAATACCTTGTAAGGTATCCTTTGCTGATGATATTCATTGCACAAGAGTCATGGAGCTTAGCCAAAAATTGTTCAAGAAGTGAAGAGAGCCCATGTAATAGATCACGTTCCCTACATCGATTTTAGTTTCTTGTGTATGTGAATAATAAGAACTGCAGTTAGCTTCTTATTGACAAAGGTTAATGAAATCTTGTGAGGATGAGTATTGGGTCTTGGTTTGTTAATGATTTGGACAGGGTGGTATTGTATTATGATTATGATCTTGGGGTTATTCTTCTTTCTCATCGGAAGGACTTGTAAGAATGTCTGGTTAAAACGGTTCTTGGTCTGAAATATCTATTTCATTTGTTGTTCTGTTCAGCGGATTATAAGCTAAGGAGGGTGTGGTGAGTAGAAGATACAGACGTAGTTATAAATTTTTCTTATTTAATAGTTTCATAAATCGTGATCAAATGTTTCAACAACAACATATACTTCATTTTACGTAGTCCTTTAAGTAGATTGAAGAAGGTGATTAAAGATCAGTTGATATCTATTAAGGCCAGAGATTTGGTACTGTGATTCAAAGTCAATTGTTGAGATATCGGCTCTTGGGTTATCATTTATATTCAACCATCTATCTTACTTTTTTATTAATGTGTGATGTTATGCTCTTATCACTATTTTCATTGTCGAGCACTAATTCCAATTGCCCAGCTTATTGCGTAGTGTAAACATAAATGGGACATCGCTTCGGTAAGATATACTTTAAAAACCATTTGTTTATATGATTTATGATTTGATAAATATCTTTTTTGAGCTGTTGAGGTCTTTAAACCAAATATTTATTCATAAATTTATATTATCGTGCACAAGCCCAAATAATGACCTTGTTATTTTCTTATTATACTTAAGATGTTGATTTCTGATTGAACAATGCACTTTTTAACATTCGCCTTCGTTATAATATAGTATTATCATCAGGTTCAGACCTTAGTTGGGATAACCTTGGATAAGAAAGTTCAGTGAATAAACATACATAACGTCATTGAATTTTGTAAATAAACAAGTTGATGTATCTGTGTTTACACAAGATATATTATTTGTGGTATGAGGTGATCCTCCGCGAATGAATTAGTAGTATTAATGATAACTAGTTTCTTGATGTATAAATAAGAAGTTATGAATGATCGATTGATCGTTCATGGTTAGGGAAATCATTGAAAGTAATGATTTTGAGGATGATCTTATTTGGTAGATGTGGGATGATGATGCGGACAGTGAACCCATGGAGAAAGATGAAGTGTGAATGGTGGTAATCCTTTGATGTTTGATTATAAGGGTTCTTATGAAAAATCCTTAACTTATTCAATATAATAAAATACTCTTTAGCCAGACAATGTTTATAATCATTGAGTAGAATCTAACATCATTATTATTCTCTGGGGTGGCATTGGTGCGTGAAGTGGTTATTTGGACTGGTTGTAAACCTTTGGTTTAGATTATATTGTTATGAAATTTTTACTAATCTATAAGGTTTAGGTTCCTCTGTAGTAATTGCAAAATAAATTCTTGAAAATCACAACTACAAAGTTAGGACATGAAAAGGATGTTGAGGCAATTAAAGGTGAATCTTGCCCTCTGAGATGCAGCGACAGGAGGCAGTGTTAGATGCCTATCATGGAAACTTCAAAATGAATATTCTGGTTGGGCTTATGTTGATTGGGCTGTTGGGCTGATCCAGATCCACAATGGAAGGGTGGGTTGTAAGGATCAGACTTTCAAGAAATGAGAAGGAGTTTAGAGGAATTTTTGTTTGTTTAGATCTTGTAAGTGCGGAAGACGGATTAATAAACTGTCATAAACTTGGATGGATGTTTTTAAAGAAGTATAATTTCAAAGGTGTTTGGTTGCTTTAGATTGGAAGAATAGATAAATTTTTTCTATAGTATGGGGTTGTGTGAAAAGTGAAACAAAATTGAATGTTCGGTTCTCTTGAAAGGAGGTTAGAAGTGAGTGATGGTCAATTTACTTTCATATCAAATCATGGTATGACGCTAAATTGTTTTTCATTTCTTTATCATATCATGTCAGAAAGGTCTGAGTTATATATTCTTCGTACGTGAATGTAAATTGGTCATGTTATCAGTGATGTTCTTCCAGAAATTGACTAAATGTTGACACATGCTTATATTTTCAAGTGGTGCAAAATTTATATGGGACTTTGAAAGGTTGTTCTGAAAGTTGGCTGTTCTGCTTTGAAGAAATTGAGACGACGCTCAGAGTAACCGGAAGTGAGTTCATCTTTGTAATGATTGATGAACTACCCACACATAGCGGAATGCGTCGCCAGTAGATCATAAAATGTTGACCTGGATAACAATATGGTGAAACCAGTGTGGATCCTCGATATGGATAACCGTGGTAAATCTGCTGATGGTAGATGTAAATCGTGGCCTATGGATATTTCAATATGGTGGGCTTCAGTAGCGGATCTCAAAGATGAATATATGCAAGTGGGGATAATAGCAGTTTATAAAATCAAACGTAGATAGTTAAACATGAAGGTTCATTATGTGAAAAGTGGATCAGTTCTTTTAGTCCTATCTTATGTGAAATGCTTCCGGATCCGGCGAAAGATAGCGATTGGTGTGGTGTTCAGCCGACTCGAAACGGGATTATGAATTGAGTTGATGACACACACACGTGTGTTTGGAAAGAACACATGCATGGGCATGAGATATTTGGTGTTCCATGCTATTGTCTTTATATTATTTGATTTTTCAAATAGCAGAGGCGATGGATACATCTCTGATTTGTATCGTGACATGTATCGACTGCTTGTCATTTTGAATAAATATATTGAAGCGAAAGGTTCTGCAAAATGAATTGATATCAATCATCTCGGTTGAGCCTCATGGAAAGAATGAGAAGGCGAAGAATGAAAGGCGAGCAAAGACTAAACCAAAGCGCCGCAAAGCTTGCAGTGGGTGGTTAGCCATCATCGCCAAACAACAAGTTCGCTCAAAGTTGGTTGGCGGTTTATTAAACATCTCTTCATTTCTTTGGTCAGTTTTTCTAATTTATGTGTTGATTGTTGGATGTCTTTTTGATCGTTTAGAGAAAACAACATGTTAAATATCTCATAGATCTAGCTCATTCGATCAGCAAGATAATCCTGACGCCACCAACCGTGATCGTAACACCTTCTCATATCCAGCTATTGCCTCTGCCATGTCCTTCTCATGCCTTTCATATCATGCCCTCCATATTTGCTGCGGCGACTATCGCGGCATTTGTCGTGCACCTGCTGCGCGTTGAAATCGGTTCTGACAATGAACCGGTTATGTGCGACAAGAATCAGGTTCAGGGCGTCGAGTCGATCTTATGGTGGTGTTGATATTTTGTTTTGATCAAAGTAATCAGTTGATAAAGTTTTGTGTAGTGATCTTCAGTTATATTTATCTTCTTCTCATTCTGTCATATTCGCATAATATATGTCAAAGTGTTCAATAATTCTCAGGATCAGTTCAATGCAACTTTCGAGTTTGATATCTAATGAATAAAATATATTAGAAGCTCGCGAACATGTCGACTTTGGGGTGCGTGAAATCGCACTAGAAGTGATGATTGATGTTGACATGCCAACATGCCTTTTTTCGTCGCTGGTTTTCAATGGAAGACAACTTTGTAATTACGAACGATTTCTTCTTGGGAAAGGATGCTAGGTAATAAACGGGGAAGCATGGAAGTCTTACCACGAATCGGAAGCATAGACATTATCATCGCGGATTTTGCATCTGTGGTTGAACCTTGAATTATGACATTATGGAGCTTCTGACTTATCCCATTTGTAAAGTGGTTTGACATGCTTCAGTTGGGGTGATTGGTGGATTATCGCAATCGTTGACATTCTTGGTTGAAGTCGATTGGTCGGTTTATCGCGCATTATTAGTTCGGATAATAATCCCGATTTGGCATCTGCTTCAAATGTTACTTTAACATGTTGTAAACGTATGACGACCACATGTATGGGATGTTGGATAGCTGCCGCCAGGTTTTGTAAAATCTTGTGCCTTTAATAGCAGATATATTTTCAAGTATTGATTTATATTAGTGTTATTTTTGATTTGTAAGTAAAGAACGTAGTGGTGACCCCGAATGAGCGAGAGCGGGGCATAGCCGTGAACAAAGATGTTTCAAGGTTTCATTCATTTAATGTCAAATTATCCGTTTGATTACACATTGTTATACAATCACAGCATTCTGGGGTGTAAGGTGATGGTGACATTAAAATCAACACGAAAAGCCGCATCATAACGATCTTTCTTAACTATTCTTAAATTTCAATGATGTCTTCATTATTTAATTCTCTTGATTATTATCTCATAGATTCCTTGCAATCTTATTTGAATGAATTATGATGGTCAACTATACCTCATCCTTTTCTTCATAATTCTATTAGTTATGCCTTCATTGTTTGTTTGTAATCTATATTTTGGGTAGTTTGTTTCCGCTGGTGGTTGATAACGCCTTGCGGTATCTCAGGATCATAAGAGACTTGTAACCGTGGTGACATTAACGATAAACGTAATTAATCAATCTTCTGAAAAGAAAACCAACCTTTTTTGATAAACATCTCTTACGACCTTTTGGCATGCGAATATCGGCTGTGGATTTGTCTCCTTCCGCAGTCGATAATGGAAGCTGAACCACGTTATTGTGAGATCATATTGTTGAGCAATGATAATTGTTTGTAACGAAATGAAGATAACTATCATTGATGAAGGTGAGGAAGAAGAGGTTAACATGGATGGGTTGATCAAGAAGTCACAGGTTTATCTTGAATGACGGGCTTTTTGGAAAAATTGGTAAAGTCGTCAGACTTTTAATATCTCGATTAAGCCCTATGCTTTAAAGTTGGATTGGGACCAATTTTACCGTGTCCAAATGTCTTTGGTGGTTTAACAGCCAAGTTAGCGTTGGGTTGGCCGTGGCGTGTTGAGTTGTGGCGGTGGTGTCGACTCTGAGATCGGCGCGTTTGTAACAAAAGTTTTCGGTGTGGTGGATCTTACCGACGGTTTTGCTCGCGTTTTGAACTCGTTGTGTTATTAAACGTGTTGCTGTTGATTTCGGATCGGAGTTCGGACGAGTTCGAGACCAGTTAGATAAATTAATACCTCGGTTAAACGATAATGTTTGGTTCTGGATATCTTGGAATGTCTTGGTGATATTTTTATATGAATGTTGATATATGAAAGTACTTTTAAATGTTTTGAAATTCGTAAAATCTGCGTAAAGAGATATAAATGGCGTTAATAATGATATCTGCGTTGAAATGACATCATATGTGACATTTAAAGTAAATTAACGCCAAATGCACATCTTGAGTGGCATGTTGAAGCGAAACCTTCTTCAAGATTCTCAACTTTTAAGAATAATCACGCAAATTAGATGAAATGATTGGATGATGAAATTTGATCCGTCGGAATGATTTTAAGTGTTTATCGATTTTGTTAAATCGTGATTGGATCGATCAATGAGTTTTGATTAAATAATATATGTTAAAATCTGAAATAATATCTTGAATGTGCGTCTGGTTCATTTGATCGCGCGACTTTTATAGCGACTCTTGTCTGAACAGCCCAATTTTGCAGAATTTTTAGGTAAAAATTGATTATCTGTTCAATCTTTACAATTTTTAAGAAAGCTGATCAATATTGAACAATGAAACATCATTAATCAAAATATATTTGGTATGTAAAGATGTGAATTTGAATTAATAGTTAAAAATTCCTTTTACCCAAATTGGAAATGTTTTGCATTTTCATAAATTTAGTATAACGACATAATATTTATTCATGGTAATCTATAGATTAACATTGGACTAATCGTAAGGATATGAATAATTGGTAAACCTCTAATGGTATTATTGTTGTTAAACCTCCAAAGGCTTAAATTGAATTAAAAATTGCTCCTAATTTTGTGCAAAAAAATTGTGCTCTATTTTCTGCAAAAAAAACGAAATAAACGAATCATGGTTAAATGTGTTAAGTAAGCTAATCTCAAGTGGAACTTTGTCTTTATCTAACATGCCATTATATTTTCAAAGTTTTCTATCTATTACCATTTTTTAAAATAACTTTTTCAAAATATAAAATTTATTAATGGTATAAAAAATAGTGATTCTTTAAGCTAGCACTTGGGAGGAAAATATTTTATTAAAAAATTGAGTAAATGTTATTTATTTTAGCATATAATGACTATTTAATTCAATTATTTTTTAAACTAAAATTCAATTACATAATTTCTCATATTAGTTAAGTAACTTATCTTTGAGGATAGATAAAAAAGTAAGTTGTTTGGATATCTAAAGAATTAATTTCCGATAAGATATTATTACATTTATCTTTTTAAAATATTTTTTATTATTTTAATAAAATTATGATGAAAATGATTACCATTGAATATTGTGTCATAATTATTAATACCTCGGCGAATATTGTATCTATCATTTTTATATCTCATCGATCCTCATTTGGGTAATGTATAGTTTGATAAGCTGAATATTGGGCAATATGGTTCTATCAAAGGATTATAAAACTTACAACCATGAAGATTATCCATGATATATTAAATTTTGAATAATACTTACAATATAAAATATACATTGTTTATTTTAATATTATTTTATTAAATATTAAGTTGTTTAGTTTTAAAGTTTAAAATCTTTATCCTAAATATATTAAGAAAATAATTTAATTTAAATCAATTAATTGTTTGATAATGATAATATAAATTTATTGTCATGATAAAACAAAATATATTTGTATATCTCTCTATAATATGTGTATATTTGCAAAAAATTAAAATGATAAATTATTATGATACATAATTTATTATTATCATTTCTTGCAAAATAATTGTATATTTATTTATTTTATATAACTAAAATAGAATATATAAATCAATATTTAAAAAATAATAGGTGAAGTGAAATTTTTAAAAATATTTTGAAATATTTGTTAGTTAAAATTTAAAATATTTTGTGTAGATTATAAAATGTAATATTTTAGCTTTTTCCTTCACAAAAAATTAATTTATTGAAAATAAGTTAATGGGAAGAAGAAAAAAAAACTTGATTTGCTTTTAGAAAAAAAAGCCAAAAAAATAAAAATAAAATATCCCTTTTATTCTACTATTAAGAAAAATAAAATGCCCTTAGTGATAAAGCCGTTGTTCAGGACAACTACTTTATTTTAAAAAAAATTTGTAAAACAATTGTTTTGGAGAACAACATTTGTAATAGCTTCACATACTACATATTCTTATAACTTTTTTTCGAAAAAAAATATTTTAATCTAGAACTCCAAATAATATTTGTAATTTAATTTTAGCTATTAGATTTAATTTTGGCTTAAATTTGACCGTTAGATCATCTTTAAATATTAGGATCAATGCATAATCGTTGGATGAAATCAGGATTTCAAATATAAGCCTTGGATAAGAAATCCGAACGTTAGAATGCAAATCCGACCGTCGGATGACAAATCCCACCGTTGGAGAAATCTGGGCCGTAGGATGTAAATTCAAATCTTCCCTTAGATAGTCAAAATAAATGTTGTAATCATTTCACGCGTGCAATCTGGGCAACTGATTTGGAGAACGTCTTCGTGGAGTGTAGGGCAGAAGAAGGTAGTCAAGGTTGTTCACTATGCCCATGGTTGCTTTTCTGCAACTGAGTGCGAGGCCATTCAGACCTCAATTTCAATCAAAATCAATCTCCACACTGTCTTCTACCAGATTGGCTACTGTCCGATGCGCCTCTGCTACATCCCCAAAGCGATACTCCATCACTCTCCTTCCCGGCGATGGCATCGGCCCTGAAGTCATCTCTGTTGCCAAGAACGTTCTCAAGCTCGCTGGCTCTCTCGAAGGTATTTCATGCCTTTTTCTCAATACCACACATTTGATTTTACTGGCCTTTCCCTTTTCTACATTCTTTTCTTCTCTGTTTGATTTCTGCGAAAATGATGGAAAAAAGAGTCGCATTACAATCTATTGAATAGGAATGTGTACCATTTACTAATTGAGTTCGATATTTGTCTCCACTTTGGTTGTCCTTCATTGTGTTCCGAGAAAACTGTCTTGACTTTGGGGTATTCAAATATAGTAAAATTACTTGTTGAAATTTCAGTTTTGAAGCATGCAATGTATACTAAAACAGTAACAAGCAAATGTGACAGTTATACAGAAGTGTAACATGAAACTGTTACATGAGAAGTGTGACAAGAAAGTGTTACACTTATAACAGTTTCTGATATATGCAAACTAGATACTGAATCCATTACAGAACAGGGACTGTGATAGAACTTTAGGTAGATCAAGGCTAGTGTTTGACACTATGTCGTTAAGACAGATTTCGCCCCCACTCTTGGTGCTTTTGGAATACCGAGCGTCTGCCTCCCAGGATACAATGATCTTTACACAAATAGACTGAATTAGTTAGGAAAAATGAATGACAATGAACCTGAGTATTTTAGACAACTTTGAATAACCGTTCTTCTTGAACAGGCACAATTAAATTTTTTTCGGACTGGATACCGAAATTAAATTAATTAATTTCAATCGGTTTGAGAAATTTACACCCATTAATTAATTCAATTTTCTCTAAAAAGATAGGGCTTGGCAAAATCACACCCACACCCACACCCACACTCGAGCTCGGTCGTGGCGAGGCGGTGCATGCATGTGTGGTTGAACTGTATAAAACTGTGGTACCCCTTGGGGCCCAATCCATAGAGCAAACTTAGCCTATATATGTCCATGTTGAATCTCTTCCTTAACCAATGTGGGATTGGTGTCATATCCCATATTACACTTCCTTTATTTCCACATTTCAAGAGGGTCACTTGGGAGCTTATTTTCTCATTCATTTCTTACTTGATTTGAGCAAATGAATATATTACATTATTCTCCTCACGGAGTAGAATATGAACCCACGAAATATTGTTCAAAATAACAATAGGGTCCCACTTTAATTTAGGCTCAAAGTTAACCAACAACTCAGTTTTTACACTTAAAAACTGTTTTGGTCCAACAAACTGAAGAAAACACAAAGGATATCCTTTTTCTTGGATGGAATGTATTTTAAAAATCCTAACTTCATTTTCTTTTTTATTTTGAGAAAATGGAGGAAATGAAAAGAAAATTTATGTGCTTCGCTGAATTGAGTGATTTTTCCTTTTGTTTCTCGACACATCTTTGTGTTCACTTTTCCTCTTTTTGATTTTTTTTTTCTTTAAATTGAGCAATATAGAACAAAAGAAAATGAAAGAAGGTAGCCGTCTGAATTTTTACCTTAACTTACTATTTTTGTTTTCTTGACGTCCTAGGAAAAAAATATTGATGATTGAAATTTTCTTTTCTTTCTTGTTTTCAAAAATTATACAAGGTATCGAATTTGGGTTCCAAGAGATGCCTGTGGGTGGATGTGCCTTGGATTTGACTGGGGTTCCTTTACCAGAGGAGACGCTTTCGGCTGCTAAGCAATCTGATGCAGTTCTTCTTGGAGCCATTGGGGGGTATTTCATAGACCTTGTTCCATTCTGTTAGTATATATTTTCAGAAAATTTTAATGTGTGAGTATTCCTTATTTGTGAATTTGTTTGGTGGGTCAAGGTACAAATGGGATAATAATGCAAAGCATTTGAAGCCAGAGACTGGATTGCTTCAGCTGCGATCTGGTCTTAAGGTTTTTGCAAATTTGAGGCCAGCATCAGTTCTGCCACAGGTAATCTTTGTGTGTAAATGATATGTATTTTATGGTAAATTGTTTGTAACAATGCATAACATTAATTTGATGTTTTTATTGTACATTGCTGCCAAGTTGTAAGGCCAAGGATATGAAATGAGAATATCAATACTTAATATGGTTGTGGGATGAATCCGTTTGACCCCAAATTGTTTTCAACCACTTGGGATGTACTTTTTTTAAATTTCTTAAAAATCTGACTTTAAATAAGTTGTATATGGAAAATACCATTATGAATAGCAATGATTAGAGAGTTAAGACTGTAGGAGCTTTAAAGCCTCGAGTTTTAATCAGCAATCAATTACAATTGAAAGGTGCCCTTTCCATTTGATTCTTCTGTAAATCAACTAGTACATGAGATGACCTTTTATATCCATGAATTAAAATTAAACATGCTTAGATTGTAGTTTGATTTCAATCTAGATTAGATTAGAACATGCTATAAGAGGAAACATCATTCTATCAATCATAATGACATTGATATGGAGGACTTTTTTTTTTTTGATGAGTAAAAGCACTATACATATATATATATATATATATATATATATCACAAAAAAGGGCTGAGGGGAAGCCCACCAGTATACAGAGAGTATGCAAGAGGGACAAAAGAGCGAACAAGGAAACAAGAAAACCCACCAGCCTTCATTTACACCCCATTAAAGTTAAAAAATCAACTAAAGATCTAGGCCTATCAACCATGTACATATTTTTCCTAGACCAATAATTACAAAGGAATAAAGCTTTCATCCTTTGAGCTAAAATAAAAACTCCCTATTTTCAAAGGCAATGTTAATTTTAATGGAAGTGATGACAATTTTAATTTCAATGATGACTATTTTTATGATTCCTCAAGCTTCTCTAAGATAATTATTTTTTATTTTGATTTTTAAATGTTTGTAAAATTTGAATATTTTTAGAAAAGATGAATGTTTCTGAACAACATGATATTTCTTATTTTAGTTTGTTGATTGTTGAAGATTTATATTGGTTAAGTATCAAATAGGTAACTATATAGAGACTCTTATAAGTGATGACAATTTTAATTTCAATGATGACTATTTTTATGATGCCTCAAGCTTCTCTAAGGTAATTATTTTTTATTTTGATTTGAAATGTTTGTAAAATTTGAATATTTGTAGAAAAGATGAACTTTTTTTGAACAACATGATATTTCTTATTTTATTGTGTTGATTGTTGAATATTTATATTGGTTAAGTATCAAATAGGTAACTATATATAGACTCTTATTGTAGTTTGACTATCACCTTGGTTTTTGCCTTTTGATTCAGACAAGGAGTCTTCTTGTTTTGATATCACCTTTACCCCTTGATAACACTTATATGCCATTATTGTTGTTGTTGTTGTTGTGCATATTTTAACTTTGCCTTGAAATATGTCCCCTCCAACCAAATTTTTTGGCTTGCATATCTCAACTTCTCCTCTAACCAAAATATTTGCTTTTTCCCTGAAATATGCCCCTTGTTGGGCATATCTCAACCTTGCTCTGAAATGTGCCTCTTACCAAAATATTTGTCTTGATTATTTCAGCATTGCCTTAAAATATGCTCACCATAACGAAAATATTTGTCTCCACCTTGAGATATGCCCCCTCTAGCCAAAATATTCGTCTCCTGCTACAATGCCATTTTCTGGAGATGGCCAAACATTTAAAAAGTTACCTTGACCTTAGCCAACTTTGTTTACAAATCTCCTTGTGGTTGCTGGTGATCAACAGAGATATGAAAGTTTACATAACTCTTGAAAGATGAGTGTTAGCTGGGATTAATTTAGATAAAAAAACCTCCGCATCTTTTGCATTTTGTCCCATAAATTTTACCTCTGTTTGTAGACTCAGTTGATCATGACTGCTTTTCCTGCTGTGGTTGCTTATTTATCGAGTGCTACTTTTTGTTCATGGTGTTAGTAGTAACTAGCACCTTTTAGTTGAGAAGCTGCAATGTCCTCCTCCAGACTGCCATACTTGCAGCCCCTTGAAAAAGTTTAGTATCTAGAAGTCCTAGCTTGAAAGCTACCTAAGATGTTTGATCATAATACACATCCATCTGAACCAGGTTTTCACCCTCAAGTATCATAACTGTTGATTTGTGGCCCGAATTTTGGTTTTGGGCTTATGTCCGACCCGTAGCCCACAACTGATCCCAAGGGGGTGTAGGGGCTTGCCCCTGTGGTATGGACCTTTTTGCTCGGGTATTTTTGTCATGTCAACACATTAGAGTTTAGTTTCTATTCCGCTGTACTTTGTAATTATCTCTTAGATTCATAGTGAAGCTTTCTCCTTTACTCGTGGTTTTTTTCTCGCAAGGGTTTCCACGTAAATTTGGTGTTTTTCCTTGTTACTTATTTCATTATTGTGCCATTGATTTCAACACTAACATTAAAAAGAGACTATAGCTCTCATAATGAATGGATTAAAGATTTTGTCTAGTTGTGGCTGTTCTAGTTCTGGACACCCTGTAGATTGGCAGAAATTCTATGCATATCAGTGCATCATTGCTGTGGACTGAAATCAAGGGCTGATTGAAATGCATTGTGTGATGTAGGTCATCATGCTGTCATAAACTTGTAATTTTGGGAAGATTACCCAATGTCAGACTTCTACTTCTACAACAGTATAAATCTGTTCATACTGATCAGCCCTTGAGTCACTTGGCTTGCTAAATTTCCGGGAAGTCTTTTCCTTGTGGACATCTACTGTGCCTTTAGCTCTTCCAATCACATTTTGAGAAACCTTGTTTTGATAATCAGGCATGCTGTCCATTATGAACAGATTTATCCTCCTCAATTTAGAAAGGAGACTCCCTCTGAGGGGATCTCATCACCATTGGGGGTGTTGTTACAGGGAGGAGAGACCAATGCAAATGCAATAGAAGAACATATCATCATTATTTGGGCCCAATGACTTGTTATGTTGCATCAATGATCAGATCTTTTTGCTTGACCTATGCCTGTTCTTTATGAAAACAGTATTTTAGATGTCTTAAAGAGTTTCCTCCTCCACTAGTTTCTTTCACTGTGGCACCCATTTCCTGTGGCTTCGTGCATCCCGGAGACACAGCCAAAGGTGTAGGTGTTTTAGAGCCTTTAGTATTATAAAGGTGACCAGTTACTGCTGAAGGAGGCCATTTCCATTTGATCTTCTGTATATAGAACATAAGTTGTGGTTACATAAATATGGGTGGTGGTTTCTAACAATTTGGGATAATTATATTGGGATTGATTCTTTTTAACAATTTGGAGCCAATGACTTGTTATGTTGCATCAATGATCAGATCTTTTTGCTTGATCTATGCCTGTTCTTTATGACAGCAGCATTCTAGATGTCTTAAAGAGTTTCCTCCTCCACTAGTTTCTTCCACTGTGGCACCTATCACCTGTGGCATTGTGCACCCCACAGACAGCCAAATGTATAGGTGCTTTAAAGCCTTGGGTATTATAAAGGTGACCAGTTACTGCTTAAGGAGGCCATTTCCATTTGATCTTCTGTATTTATATGGAACACAAGATGCAGTTACATGAACATGGGTTTCTAACAATTTGGGATAATTATATTGGGATTGGTTCTTTTTAACTTGCGGTGTGTTAATCCAGGTGCAGATCCTTACCCTTTCAAGATGGCAACTGAGTCGGACATGATGTTGGTATCATGTGGGGTACGACTTTTGCTTCATTGTTTCCAAGTTTAAGGGGCACCTACATAGAACCTATGAAGTATCTCAAATGACAAAAAAAATCGTCTCCCCCCCCACCCCTCACATACATCCACCCAGAATGGAGTTTTCTGTAGTGGGTTTCTAGAATTTCTTTTGTTTTTTCATGAAAAACTTGGAATTAAATCCTAAATTCCATTTTTCTTAAGGCTTGTATTTACAGATGATTCTTTGTTTCATTTTTATGAAAATAAATAAATGAACAAAAATTCTAAATTTTTAGTTGAAAAATTGATTAAGTGAACTGTATACTATTGAATTGTATTCAATGAACAAAAGTCTGAGTGGCTGTAGAGACTTTGTATCAAAGTTTCTGACTGCATGTTTTCACATGATTGTCATTGGGGTTGGCAGGATCTGTAACTAGTATATGGTAAAAGCCAACCTTTGTGTTGTTTTAAAGTGCTGGCAACTTATATACTGACATTCTCTTTTAGCCCATTCATCATCCACACTGAGCTTTTAGTAAATGCTTGGTTAGCCTTGGCTTCTGTATCCAACAGTCAATATGGGCTGATCATTTCCCACTAAGACCTCTCTAATACTGAGTAAAGTTGTGCCTTGTGCCTTAAAATGGTGTGCCAACCAATATACCACTAGATTCACCATATTTGAAATTTGAAAGGTACAGACATTCAATTTGATGTATATTTAATTACCAATATCATCTAAACCAATTGAAGGTTATGATCTGAATTTTTGGACAATCAAAGAGGTCCAGTATATATATATATATATATATATATATATATATATATATGTATGTATGTAAGTTTGGTATTAGGAAATTGCAGCAATAGAACTTTATCTGCCTCACTCCAAATGTTTCCGTCTTAAGAATTTTAAACAGTTTTTTTAGGTCCAATATGGAGCATTTATCCGTGTCTTGCTATTTGACAATGTTAGGAAATTATAGAATAAATGATATTCCGTATTTGGAGATTGTAGGGATGTTGCATTTATCCTTTTTGCGTATTTAGTAATTTTTATGTTGTAGTGCTATTCTTTGTGAATTGTTTGATATTTGGGTGCCTCATTTGCAACCCAATTTTTGTTTATAGTTTTTCAAATTTTAGTTTCATTCTTTATAGATTGTATAATATTGGTACCTGATCAGGGACCTATTTTTTAATGATCCATTTCTTATATCTGATTCCTGGACCTCATTAACATCCATCAATTTGGGTTCGCTCTATGGTGGGGGGGTGTTGGATAGAGAGAGGTGCCTAATTAGGAACCTATTTTTCAGTGAGCCATTTCTTATATCTGATACCTGGACGTATAAACATCCATCTATTTGGGGGTCACTATTTGGTAGGGTGGGGGGGGAGAGTGAGTGAGGAAATTGTAATTGGAAATGACAATCACATGATACCTATTTTTGTTAAAGATTTGGGTTAATTCTTACAATGTTGACTAGCAGTCCCACAACTAGAGAGGTGTGTTGGATAGAGAGAGGTGCCTGATTAGGAACCTAATTTTCAGTGAGCCATTTCTTATATTTGATACCTGGACGTATTAACATCCATCGATTTGGGGGTCACTATTTGGTAAGGGGGAAAGAGAGAGGAAATTGTAATTGGAAATGACAATCACATTTACCTTTTTTTATTAAAGATTTGGGTTAATTGGAAATGACAACATTGTAAGACTGTAGGATAATTTGTGGATGGCACTTGCTTCATGGATTAAGGTATAATAGGCCTGTTATGGGGAAACTCATGGAACTATTTTAATATTGAGATTTTCCTTGATTGTAAAATGATTTTGAGTGGCAGAACTCTCCTTTAAAAAGATGTATTATTCCTTTTAGATTTAATTATGTCTCTATGGAAAAAGAGTAATTCTTTGTATTTACTCTTTCAGTTAGTGGACGCTTCAACTTTAAAGAAAGAGGTTGCTGAAGGTGTTGACTTAATGGTTGTACGGGAGCTTACTGGAGGTTAGTGTTCATTGAAATATATATATATTTGTTTTTCACCTTTTTGAGTAACTGTTCATTGACAAATATGTATTGGAGCATCTTTTTATCCCTTTGCCTAAGATTTGGGGCACATTGGACCTACTTGTTTTCTCTATCGAGAGTGCAATCGCCTGGTTAAAGAGCTGATAATGGGTTGGGTTCGTCTTCCTCTCAAGAAAAAAGAAGCAAAGCTGTGGCGGGCAACTCCCCTGTGCTTGTTGTGGGCAATTTGGATTGAGAGGAACAAAGTTGTGTTTGAGGATATGTGGTTTTCGTTTGATAGGCTGAAGTCCCTGTTACAAGTCTTTATTGTAGGCAACCATGATTCTTGATGTGGACCTTTCTTTTGTAAGATGCTTGTTGTGTTCTCTATAGCTTGTGTGGTGGGCTGGTAGGTTTTTGTCTTAGCCCTCTTTTTGTGCTGGTTTTGGCCCCCTTTGTATACTTCCTGTGTACTCTTTAGGAGTGCCCGTTTTGGCTTCCCCCTTTTAATATACTATTTTGTTTGCTTATCAAAAAAAAAAAAAAGTAACCGTTCTTACCTTGTCTTTGTTGGAACAGGTATTTATTTCGGAAAGCCAAGGGGTTTCAGAAAAAATGAAAATGGTGAGGAGATTGGCTTTAATACCGAAGTTTATGCTACTTATGAGGTAGTTCTCTGAAACAAGTTCTTTTGCTAGAACTTTCATGTGAAATGCTTGAAGTGGCTGTTTTCCATCTCATATTCTGTTAATGCAAGTCTATACTAGTTACGGGGAATACTTCCTCTCCCAGATAGATGGTCAAGTATTAAATTGTATGTATCTAAGACATACAAGGAGAATTCTTCTTCTTTAGTTCTATTTGTATTTTATTTTATTTTAACCTTTGAATGAGTAGCATGCTCTGAACCTCTAAGAATCCTAGTTTTATTTTTTTCGGACATCTTCCTTCAATTTCATCCTTTTGTATATGCTTTACGATATTAGCGTATTAGTGATTTCTAAAAATGTAAAATTTCTATTCCAGATTGATCGCATTGCTCGCATTGCTTTTGAGACTGCTCGAAAGCGACGAGGAAAACTTTGTTCTGTTGACAAAGCAAATGTCTTGGAGGTAGAAGTTCTTTTATATCATTCAACTCCTCATGTTATGAATCAAAATGTTGTTTACCCCTCTATCATTCCCAACAACATCTACCTCTTGAAAGGGAAAAATTAGGAAGAACATTTGATTCATGCTGCAGAAAATATCTTTTGTTTTCTTTTGTCATCAGGCTGCTGGTTTTACCTTCTTCTTAGGTAGTTTATTATATTCTTTGATGTTGCTGTGAGTGACATGCCTAAAACTTATAGAAACTTTAACCATATCTATATATTGCCTTTTTTGTTTTATATAGAGAATGCGTTAATCCCTTAGGAAGACTTGTGATGTAGGACAACCCTAAAATGGTTGGTAGGGTTTTATCTTTTAGGGTGTAAGGAGAGGAACAAGGAATGAAGTTTATGGTGGAGAAAAATAAAATAATAAAATGGGGAGAAAGAAGATAAGAAGAGAAAAGATAAAAACCTTAGGCCCTGTTTAGTAGGTAGAAAATTTTCTGTTTTCTCTATTCAAACTTTTCGAAAACAAGGAAAACACGTTTAGTTACGAGAATAAGACGAAAACAAATTTTGAAAACAAAGAAAATGAATTCATTATTTTCAACATTTTATATATAAATCAGAAAACAGTTATGTGCTGTTTTCTTGTTTTAATTATAAGAATTCAAAAAGTGTAAAAGCAAAACAAATTATAAGTAAAAAAAAAGTGTAAGCTCAATATAGCAAAAATCAAGACAAAAAATCAAATGGCGAAATGAATAGTAACCTCCATTTAAACACATTTTCATTGTTTTCATTAACTTCATTTTCAAGAAAATGGTTTATAAAGCAGTTTTCTTATTCTTTATTTCAACCAAATTCAAGTGCAACGTATTTTAAAATGAAAACTAAAGATTGGAATACATTGAAAATTTTCATATTCAGAATTTTGGATAGAGTTGAAAATTTTCGTGAACTAAACGGGGCCTTAGAGTCTCACTAAGACCTTCTTGGAGTTTTACCTAGAAGAATATCCATATAGTCTCACCATTAAGGACTGCAATACTTGCCAAGAAAATGGAATATTAGTGATATCAATTAAATCCGTCCTTTAATTTATAGGTTGCTCTAAAAAAAATCCAAATCGTAATAGGATTCTAATAACCTACCATGACTCTAATTCTAATTTGATTTTCAACTACTAATCTTTATTGAATTCCAACTGTTACTAAATCAACTCTAAATGTAACTAATATAAATATGCCTTTTAAATCTATATTGTAGAGATTGATTCTCATTACCTTGTCAAGAGTTCTCTTCTCTTTTGAATTTCCAATGTGAGCGCTTGGGTATGCACATCTTTGTGTGTTTGAAGTCAGAACAGTTGGGGGTGCAAGGGCTTATGTCCTAGACTAGCACGTGTGTGCATCTATGATGTGCAAGAACTTAATTGTATTACCCTTGTAGGAAGATGGCCATTTCAACTTTTATCAGACATTCCAATCCCTTGGACTAACAAATAAACACAAGCTTTGTGTGTCAATTTCAAAATTTTGGGTCTGCATTTATTGATGACTATTTTTAGTGAATCACATTTGGTTTCTGCAGTCATTTCATGCTTCAGTCTAAGGTCAATTACCAACACAGTTTCCTCTTATGGTGGCATTATACAACAGGTCACTCTGTATGAACTTAATGGATTAACCTATTATATCTCTACTTTTATAAGAGGTGGTACTCATTTACTCCATGAACTAATGAGTGTATACAAGAAGCCACTTGGCTTTGGATCTGACCAAAGTGTACAGTGCCTAAATATCAGGTTATGTGATTACTATATTTTAGAGCATTGAACCTTGGATTCTTCATGGGCATTTCTGAATATAATTTCTATTGAACAAAAGCTAGATGACATCTTTTTCTTAAAAAAAAAATTGTGACAAAAAAAGTTGATTTGGTGATTGCAAGTCTCCTAAAGTGGATGCTTCTATCAGTCTCAATTTTCAAGTTAGGGGGATTGGTTACAAGTTCAACTATGTCCATACCAAGACTAAAAAGAAAAAAAGCCATCTTGTATTAGTAAGTTTATGAAAGCCTAGCAAGGAGTTCATGTCCCACCGAAAGTTCTCCAATGTCAATCTGGGTAGGATGTTGCTTCTGGATCTGTTGGTTTGAGAGTTCGATGGATACTCTATTCCAAGGCCTAGGGGTAGGATGGTTTTTATTGTGACCAAGGTTCTGAAATCCCTCTGCCCCACTTAATCACATTTTTCAGTTATCTTCTAAAACCAATTTTAAGAGACTTTATATATTTAGCCTCATTTAAACCCCAACGAATGGGAAGCCACTTTTGTGAAGTCCTCTTGCTGTAAATCTGGAAAAGCCAAAAGAAATAACTTGTGATTCCTACACCTCCAATTGCTTTTTAATCCTGTTTTGACAAGGTGAATCGTTGACTGGTGAGTCAGCTAAATATAATTTGTTTATGGTGTCCTAAAGCATTGAACATGGGTTGTGGATGTGGTTGGATATGATAATTTCCAATCCATGGCCAAAAAGTATATATCGATCAACGTCTTTGTTGAGATGCTTAGATGTCTTCTATGGCTATTTGATCAACTGATCCAACAAACTGATGAACTATTTGTAGTATGGGCAACTAGTCCACATTGAATGGTGTTATTGGATTATCCGTTACAACTTGCTGGCTGAACTTGTATTACCAACAATCTAGCTAGGTTGGACTTGGCGACAAAAATTGCCATATGCACCTGTTTTCCCTCTTATTGTATTTCTCTTGCATCTTATACATTCATAGAGTTCTTATTCTTGTAGATACATTTTAGTTCCATTTTATTTTATTTTGATGCAATTATATCATTTAATTGCATGATATCATCCATGTGACGCCTTTTTTTTTTTTTTTTTTAATTTATGGCGCCCCCGACTCGGGGTGCTCTAATACCACTAACTTGTAACTATCTTTACCTTTTTACCATACCACTTATTCATTTATGTACTGTTAAACATTTAATCTTGAAATATATTCTGTAGCAGCGGATTACAAAATATATTCAAAACTCCATAACTGGGAGTGTTCAACATATACAAATTTTTTTGCATTGCTTACAAAAGCAAAACATATACAAAATAGACCAGAAGGTCCTCAGTGGGCACCTAGTAGTGTGTTGATCTTGGTTGCTGATGTGGACTGTCCGGACTTCTTGTTCCTGCTACACTACAAGGATAAAACACCCGTGCTAAGCTTATAGCTTAGTGGGAAATAATACTCGTGGACGATCTCTAATCAGAGTCATCACACTTTACATAACTGCATATCACTTTAACATTTATGTACTCATACATATGCTTGTTCATATATCATACTCTAATCAGAGCCATCACACTTTACACAACTGCATATCACTTTAACATTTATGTACTCATACATATGCTTGTTCATATATGATACTTATTCGTCTTATCATGTTTCATTTCATATCATATTTCATTTCATTTTAACGCTGCTTATCCCTTTGTACATGTATCATCACATAGCATTCTTTATGCTTTTCATATCATATCATGTCATTTGCATATTCTCTTGTCATTTATTTTACTACATGTTTCATGCACATATACCTTAGAAGTGGATACGGAAACTATAAGGGCAGAAGGTGCTATAATCATTATGTATGAGACAATGAACTATAAGGACCAGAAAGGTGCTGTTATCGTTAATACGAGGCAATGGCCTCCCATAAAGAACTGAAAATGTTTATTATCATTATGCAGACAATGACCATCTATAAAGGCCGAAGCGTAATGACCCCCAACGGGGCCAATGATCCGGTATCTTCGCAGAGACTTTTATGTTAATAGGCATCGCTTTATCTATCCCCTCTGCACCAGGGTTCTAGCCAGACAATTGATTTTATTTCATTTCGTTACATATCTCATATCCCCAGAATAACTATTGTTATCAGGTAATCATATCACGATATTCCGCGATCATTACTCTTATCTTTGCATTTTCATGTATTTCCGTATACTATCAATATTTCTCACAAACAGAGCTCTTTATATCATTCTTAATTCCATTAGCAAATGAGGGCGAGGTATAGAACATTTTTCATATAATTTTTATACTTGTACGAACCCTTTCATTCACTTATTAGGATCCTCATTAATCCAATGGACGATTGTTAGACTTAACGGAAAAGAAGAGGAACTAAAACAAAGCTTACAGGTACACTTAGCTACGCCTAGGCGGAGAGGTTTGCCTAGGCGGAGCATGCTATGCCTAGGCGGACCAGAAAATGCAGAAACCCTAGGCTCTCAGGTCCGCCTAGGTGAAGGGGATGAGGCGGTGTCGAGCAGAAATAGAAATGGCCAGTTTTGGCCATTTTCATCGGAACTCTTTCAATCAAAACACACCATTTCGAAACAAACTATAAAACTAACTTAAATTAACCAAATTACACATGTATTGAAGAGTTAGGGTTTTCCTAACCCAACTTAAACAAGTATTTCCAATACCAAAGTTTCCAAACAATTCCAAACTAGCATCCTTACTATAGTTTCCTCACACAAATAGTTTCCATATAAAGTTCCATACCTTGGCTTTCCTTCTCTTTTTCTTCTTTCTTCTTCCTTCTCTCTTCCTCTTCTCCTCAAACGGTTTGCCCTAACATTTAAAACCAAAATGAGACATTTTTGGTCCAAGATAAGGCCATGTTTGGCCTTGTCACACTTTTGCCTTAATTTTTCCCTTTTTACATTTTGGTCCTTCAATTTTATTCTATTTGCCCTTCTAATTTATCTTATTTCTATGTTAGCCTATAATCTTCATAAATTATGACCCTTGGATCGTGAATTGGTAAATTACTAATTTACCTTTAACTCTTGTATTAATTCTGGATTTTCTTATTTTATTTTTAGTATTATTTTATTCCGAAAAAATATACTTTTTCTTCTATTATACCCTAAACATGTTATAAAACTGTTAGGGTATAATTTGGGGTATTACAATCCATACAAAATTGTAGCGCCAAAAGCATGTATAAACAGTCATAATTGGTTCTAGGCACTGCTGATAAAGAATGATAACAATAATAGGCATAAACCAATTGCATCTCTCTCTCTCTCTCTCTCTATATATATATATATATATGTGTGTGTGTGTGTGTGTGTGTATAGACTAAATAACTTTAGTTTTATATATATAAAATTGCCAAGTCTTATTGGCTGCTTTTTAGGACCATCTATAGTAATTTTGTAGAGTGTACTTAAGGTTGAAACGCAAGATATGGTACTGTATTGATGGTATCGACTATAATCTTCTTAATACTTTAAGATATTGCCCAGGCATCAATGCTTTGGAGGAAAAGAGTCACAGCAATCGCCACAGAGTACCCTGATATCGAACTCTCACACATGTATGTTGACAATGCTGCAATGCAGCTTGTTCGTAATCCCAAACAGGTTAACCTTCATCTTCAAAACAAATTTGCTGGATTTCCCTCTTCCATGTTATTTGGGCCTCGTCTAATTTGAGTTAAGAATCTGGAAAATAAAGTTTCAGAGCATTTATGAAATTTCTAACTGCTTCAATTCCAAATGTGATATATTGCAGTTTGATACTATTGTAACAAACAACATATTTGGTGATATTTTATCTGATGAGGCTTCAATGATCACTGGGAGTATTGGGATGCTTCCATCTGCTAGTCTTGGTGAATTGGTATTTCCAAATCATATGATTCTCTAAATTATGGAATCTTTAAGTGGTTCAGAAGGAATTCCTTGTAGTGCATTCCATTTTTAGTTCCGATTAAAGTTCTATATTCTTTTTCCTTTGATGTTCATTTCATTATTTTTTTCTTTAGGGGCCTGGACTTTTTGAACCAATACATGGTTCTGCTCCTGATATTGCTGGAGAGGTTGGAGTTTTAGTGCTTCTATTTTAACTTCTGCAAGGAGATAAAAGCTGTTATTTATTTTCGCTTTATGTGAGAACACATCTTTTTATCTTGAATTCTTTGTCCTAATATGCAGGATAAAGCAAACCCATTAGCAACAATGCTCAGTGCTGCTATGCTTCTGCGGTATGGTCTAGGCGAAGCAAATGCTGCCACGAGAATTGAAACTGCAGTGATGGTTACCCTGGATAGGGGCTTTCGGACTGGAGACATATATGCACCTGGAACTGTACGTATATTTTTAGTTTAGTAAACCACTTAACTTGTTCTTATTGTTATTGTTGTTGCCACTGCTGTTTTATCTTTATATTGTTTTTAACTTTTAGTTTATTTTATTTCTTTTATTTTTATTTTTTTGGTTTTTTTGCTTGTTTCTGTCATTTCCTTGGTAGGAGACATTATTGACATCCAAATTACTTAACTACTTGAGTTGGTTGGCTTAGAAGGAGGGGGGGTGGTTGTTGGGTTTCTGATTAAGTGGTCGATGGGATTCAATTTTCCCTCTTCTCCTTGTAACCTATTGGGCACTTTTGTGTTAAAAAAGAGGAGTTCAAAATAAAATGAGAAGGAAGATGTCTACGTGAATCTCTTCGAAATTGAAATTTTCTTGTTTGCCAACCAAGTCCTATAGAACTACCTTCCTTCAACATCACATTCTCCTCCTACCCTTTGCTTTGGCCATCAATCTATGGTGTATCCAACTGACATGGCTGAATGGAATTCTTTCAGAGCCATGCCTCATCAGTCATCATTTCATTCTGCAGACTCCTTGTAGGGTTCCCATTGATGGATCTGTTCCAAAATTATTTTGAAATATTCCCTGTGATCATAGAATTGATTTAAGCATCTGCTTATGGTGAGGGATAACTACAGACACAAATAACAAAAGGATGGAAAGGAGAATAATGTCCCTTTTTCTTTCCTTGTGGAATGATGGCTATGTTTGGTTCCCTAGAAAGTACCAAGAACAGGAAAAAAAATATCATGTTTGGTTTTGGTAAAAACAAAAGAAAAGAAAATATAATTAGAATTAGTTAGAAGTTTTTGTGAAAAAATATAAGAAAATGATGCTTTTCTTATTGAAAATGAATGAGTGAGTCAATATTCCATAGTATAGAGACAACTATATATATATATACAAAAGAATGGAATAAATAAGAGTATATTCAAGAATAATAAGTGAGGACTAAATATATGATAGAGGATGATACAGGAACAATCTTTGAGAATAAAATCGAAGATATTCTGTGATTATAACCATGCTTGGGTTTGGAGCATATAGGTTATATGCATGAAAACTTGTTATAAAGGTGTCTTGTCATACGATCTCAGCGGTGTGTGACACCAGGGTGTTCCGATAAAGTTGATGTGATCAGTTGAGGATGCCGAAAGAAGAAAGTTGTCGGAAAAGATTCGTGAAGATTTGAGGCGAAGATCAGCGGGAGAGATCCATCGCGTAGGAGATCCGGCTAAGAAGAAGATCGTCGTGGGGTCGATTTGAGAAGATCCGTCGGAGGAAGTCAGGCCGAGAAGATCAGTTGGAGATCAGTTGAAGATCGTCGAGGAGATCAATTGAAATCCGCATTAGAGGGAGATCCGGCCCGAAAAGATCCCGCGAAGGAAAAGAATCACTCCATGAAAAAGCAACCATGACTTTGGTACCATGTGAAGAAATATAAGAAAATGATGCTTTTCTTATTGAAAATGAATACGTGAGTCAATATTACATAGTATAGAGACACTTATATATATAAAAAAAATGGAATAAACAAGAGGGTATTATAAAAATATCCTAAGGAATAAACCATAGGATATGATATTCTTAGAATATCCTATGATTCTCAACAGTTTTTATATTTTAAAATTATTTAAATTTTAGATGATAGGGAAAAGTAGGTGAAATGAGTTCGGAAAAGCTCCTAGAAATAATTTATTGACGTTGAAATTATTTATTTACTTTTTATTTCCTTACACTTTTGCTCTCTGTATCCTTTCCCACATTTTCCGGAATCCGAACATAACATATAACCTTTCACCTTTCATGCTCTGTTAAAACTCTTAAGAAAGAAGGGATCTTTATGGTCAATGGTCAACGCTGACTTAGAGCTTATGAAGAATAATATATTTGTTATGGTGGTCATTAATGGCTTCCTCTTTGTTTGTACAGAAGCTGGTAGGATGCAAGGAGATGGGTGACGAAGTGTTGAAGGCAGTAGAATCTCAATTACCATAACAACTCTATGGCTTAAAACCCATGATCCACAAGCCAGTTTGAACTTTGCCTGTCGGCGCGCACTTATAATATATGAAGGTTTATCACTCTTAGCAGCGTATCTGGCTCTGTAGCCATGATTGTGACTAACTGTGAGATTTCTTTTAAGACGTGGTCACTATCTTATCATGATAGTAATTTTGGATTTTGGAATTGATTGGTGTTAGCACTTAAAAGGGTGTTTCTTTGGTTATTTATATTAAGGTCTAAGAGCAGCTCCAACCGGAGTATCAAACGAGTCATCAAATTGGCTGACTGTCAATTTGATGCATCAATATGCTTTTTAAGGTCTCTAACGCAAACATCAATTCTTTAACGGCTCTCTTCAACAACCATTTTTTCTTCAACGGCTATATTCAATTCTTTAAATAGTCTTCTAAACCTGAAAATATGCTGCTCATCCTCTCTATTTTGAAATTTGACTACTCTTTTGATTACTTGGATTGGAATGACATCATTTTATTGAAGCATGAAATGGGACATCAAAGTATAAATGGGGCATCAAATGATAAATTTGATACTCAATTTTGATGTTTTCCATTGGAGTTGCTCTAAGAGCTTTGGCAAGTTGAAAGTTGCAGGGCTGGCTTTTAGGACCGGCCATGAGAAATAAATTAAGGTTCTGTGATATATAAGAAAAGAAGCAGATAAAAAGAGAACAAGATCTTGAATTCACAATTTCTGGATAATATAATCTCTAATCAAAACAATTTCAAATAATATAATAGTTTTTTTGATAGTCAAGTATTTTGTTATAATATAGTAAACTGTCCATATTGGATGTTCTACTTCTTAAATTTTGAATACTTTGCCAACTGAATTAAGCATATAGATTTAAAAAAATATTATAATAATGTATTAAAATCATAGGCGTGTACAATTTTCAATTTTAAAACAGGTTATAATATAATGATTTTGATAGAGCTCATATGATATAAGTTAGTATGATTTTGTCCATTGTTTTAATGGTAGTTTTATTTACACCCCATCATCTTCTATACACCTATTCGTTATAAAAAATCGACAGAACATATATTGCAAGATGTAGAACTACACAGAATGTAATCTCTTGTAAATACCATCATATAAATATTTTTCTTTAAATTTATTATCAATTTTACAAAAATTACCGTCTGAGGCAGTGCTGCTGGCAACGTTCCCTATTTGCCCCTGTTTTGGGTTTTTTTTTTTCCTCTTTTGGGAAGGAAGTGGGAAGCTGCCCTTTTTCCAGGGTTGGGTAGTAGGGTGGACCAACCTCATCACGAATGGTGCCCAATAGAGGCCTGATTTTGAAAACTATTATTTAGAATAGGAAAACACGGAATTTTTTTATAGAGGACTTCCATTCTTTTTAGGATTCCAGCTGTCCCTTATTGAGATGTGTTTTTTCTTTTTTCATCTTATTCATACAGCTGTCCTTTTTTGATGAGCAAACTGTTGTCATCTTTTGTTTTTGATATTATATTCCAGCTCTCTTTTTGTCACCTATCTTGGAAAGTGGATTTGTCTTCAAATTTTCAAACCTCTTGAAAAGCAAGCCTAAGGACATTCTACCGCTATAATTATAATAATGTGATATTTTATCTTATCACTTGAAAATGATTTCTTCTTCGAGAGATGCATTTTTTTTTATTGATCCACATACTGTTATTTACATTTATACGATGGGGAGCATGATTACTATATCATTTTTCAAAATTGTGCTTTCCACTATTAAAAAGCGATTTCCTACGTCATTATAATATATTTACGACAGATCGCTAGACATTGCCACGTCGTCATTTTAAGTACGATTTATGATCTTTTTCCAGTTCGTTATCCATCCTTCATTGTTCTTTTTAGTCTTCTTCGTGATTTTTATTGCTTCTGCCTTTGTTATTTGACTTGCAGGGATGATCAACTGATCTATCTTTATTATTTTTTACATTTAACATTCGCGCTCCCTTTACCATCTCCTAGCGATTATCATCCAACTAATGTGAATATATTTAATCGAATAATTCTTCTTCTTCAAATCTATCATTCTTCTAATGATTGTTTTCATCCCTAGAGCTCTTCTAGTTTTTGTCCATCGTCGTTTAATCGCCATATCTTTGCTTCTATTGGCCATTTATTCGATTCTTATCCCTCTATCATTTACATCGACAGCGAAGAAGGCAAAGCCTTTAATATTTTTCCTTTGTCAAAAGAGAGGCTCTAGACTTATGCTAAAGAATTTAGCATAGCAATTCTGGGATTCTGCTAGTTTACACAACTGTGCTCTAAGGGTGTCATTTATAATTTTTCTACAATTAGAGCTTAAAAAGATTTGGTCGACAAAACCAAAATCCATGACATTTTGTATGAAAAGGGGATCTATTTGGTTTTTAATTATTATTTTGACAAACTAATTCCTCGTAGATTTGAAATAACCATGTCCATCAAGTTATACGATTTTGGAGAAGCTCTAAGATTTTTCTCAATATCGGATATTATATTCGAAGAATTTATGGGCATATTTTGTGACGCCCCTAATCGAAACACAGTGCACCTTCCACCGATTTGAAGGGCCCACTCTGTCAAGTGAGGGTTGTCACAATGCTGAGAACTTCAAACATGATTAACTTATATAACTGATGAGTCTTAAACTCATTTATTTTTAATCAATTTTTCTAGAATGTTTTTAGCAATTTTTGATATATTTTTATGCAAAATTATGGAATATTCACCAACTTTGTGTTTTGTAGGTTTTAATTGAAAAAGGAGATAATTGCAACAGAAAAGAATAAGAAAGTGGCAATTGCAGCATTCTCTGTCGTGGCATAATTTTTGTTTGTCGCGACAAAATTTCAAGGTACTTCGAAAAATTATGTCACAAACAAGAACAAAGTTCGTGCCAATTCAAGGCGTAAATAGAATCTTATCATGACAAAGAGTTCTGGTCGCGACATTGTCGAAGAAGAATGAAAGAAGACTCCGTCAGACACCCTTTAACTCCTCGTCGATACAATTATCAAGGCAAATGACAAAGGAACTTTGTTGCGACAATCCTTTCTCTGTTGCAACATAAAATGCTGAAGATTAACAAATGAATTTTGTCACGACAAAAGACAGCTCTGTCGTGACAGAAAATGGTAAGAATACAACACGAGTCAGTTGAGACAAGTGTTTTTATGTTGCGACAACGTTTTCAGCATGGAGCCAGCTCAAGGAAGAATTTATGTCGTAACAAAGAAAATCCTGTCACGACATTATATTCAGAATTTACAACAAAGAGCAATAAAATTTCTGTCGCGATAAAGATTATTTCTGTTGTGACAAACAAAACATGAGGGAGGTGAATTCTCTGTCGCGACTAGAAATTGAAGAGCAACATAATAGGAATGACGACAAAGAAATTCATGTTGCGACATAGTAAAGAATTGAAGGCAGACTTCCGCCGCGACAAAAGTTTTCCCGTCAGCACAATAAAAGTTAGAGAACGATAGAATTCCTCGTCGCGAATAAAGAAAACGCAGAGCTTACGTAAAATCAGATGAGAACCGAGATTAGCTGCCGCCTGGCTGCAACAAACATTTCTGGGCGTCAGAACAAACAACTCAAAGAAGAGATGTGCGACTGCAGGCGAAAAGCCTGCCGAGACAAAGAAAATTTGGCTGCGATGTTAAATTGTTCAGGAATCAAAGAAATCCTGTCGCGACAACTGAATAGACAAGTTGAAGAGAAAAATGCATGTCGCGACATTATCAAAGTCTGTTGCGATAGAATCCAAGAAAAAGCCTAGAGAACAGTCGCGATGTAACTACATGTGTCATGGCGTAAGTCACGATAAAGATTGAATGTCTGGTTTCAATTAACTTTCAGGCTATGGCTAGAGTGACCAAATTGGCTTATAAATTTGAGATCTTATAACATCATTTTAAAGTGCGCCCAACATTGGAGAGTTTATAACAGATGCATTAGGCATTAAAGAACTTTCAAAATCCAGACTGTGTGGTTGAAGACTCTCTCAGATATTATTTTTTCTTTTTTATGTTTTTTTCTTTTATTTCCTTTTAGTAGATTTAGTTTGAACGTAGTTTTTAGTTAGTTTTCTTTGATTGGAGTTGAGTAATGAATCATAGTGCACTTCGAGCTGAAATTCTCTTTAAATTTTCTTTCATTATTGTTTTAATAAAATGAGTTTAAAATTTATATTTCATTTATTTTTACTGCTTAATTCCTTTAGTGAATTTTCTCGAAAGAAGCAATACTGATGAGGAACCGCTTTTGAAGGGTTAAGCTCAGAATGGGTTTGATGATACCGCTATTTTTCTCGCATTGTGCCAAGAACGCCGAGTTAGGAATTCTTGAATTTATTTGATTGGTATTGTTTTTAACTTAATTGCTGACTAAGATCAGAGTACCCAAACAAAGTATTTATCTTGCCTGATTTCCAGAGGTCCTCTCAAGGTGACATGTAGATGGAAAATCCCGAGGTAGAGAGCAAATTCTTCAGGGGTATGGTGTGACTAACATTGGAACTAATGAACTCTGAAAGATTACTCAAATAAATCACTTACTCATGATTTAAGGATAGTTCGGTGAAATATCAGTTTAATCACTCAGAGGTTTATCGTCTCTTTGATGAAAGGATTCTGATCTCGTGTTAGCAAGGATTTAATCAAGGAAATGAAGAATTTCATCAGTATTGAAGGATGAGGTACCATCTAAATTGGAGAAGGCTTGCAATATCCTGTCTATCGGGGTAAGAATTCTCTAGTCCTAAGATCTGGGTATGAAGTATTGAAAAGGAAAAATACTCAATTCTTAGAAAGAGGGTTGTATTCCTTATATAATGATTAGATTCATGTGTTAGAAATGAACATGAATATCTAATTAGTAAAATGTATGGTTGAGGGAGAAATCCAAATTATACCACAATGCCTCTTTGATAAATTTAACTTTCCAAGTTAAGGCTTAGTTAAGATTCAATGTTCTAGTGTTGTCTCACTCAGTGAACTCTCAACTCTATTCTTATTAATATTTTATGTACACTAGTGAATTTACTTTAGTATTATTTATTAAGTTATCTAATATCTTATTATTAGCTCAATAGTAGGGATCTAAAGGTTATGTTGATTTATGATTTACTCTAACCTGTAACATATATGGACTTAATGAAATCCACTTTTATTATCATTAGACGACCGTACTTGCAAGATTAATCAATCAAAATCTTTAATGAATCCAGTTTACAAAAAGGGACAAACATATATTTTCTTCACATTTCTATTCTTGACAAGTTTTTGTCCGCATAGGGGATTAGATAATAGTCCTTGCAGCGCTCCACAAATTTGTTTATATATAACTGTTTGTTCATCGTCTATCTATACTCACATTTTGATCAACAATCCCGATAATAATTTTCTAATCTAGATTATAATTGTTTGAAATCTCATACTTATCGACTATAAAAGCCAGCTCATGTTCTTACAAAATATTGCAAAGCCCCACTATGGGGTTTATGTAAAATTATTATTTACATGCCATACAAAATATGATATGTACAATATTTCTCTAAAATTCAAGATTTACCTTGATAAGTCTTACTAGCGTGTTGGCCCCGACGGATGTGAGTTGTCTTTAGCTGTCTTTGTAGCTTCAAAACCTACATGAACAAAACACCCGTGCTAAGCTTATAGCTTAGTGGGGACCATATAACATGGACGACCACTATCGTCGTAGACCTCGATTATATATATATGGACATATATTTGACAATACATCATTTATTTGTCATAGCATAACAAATAAGTATAACATTACAAACCATAATAATTCAAGATATTAATCATTTTCATGTTTTTGTTGTTAATTACTCATAACACATATCCTCGTGGCTTACTCAGATGCACTGTTATTCATTATTATATATATATATATATATATATATATATATATATATATTTGTTTGTTTTTATAACCATAACTTTATACCTGCATCTTCTAATGGAAATGGATAACGGAAATGTAATAAGAATCGTGAGGGTACACATTGTATGACAAGTGATAACAGAGAGAGTATGACCCAACCTGGCCTAAGTAAATGACCTAAATGAGGCTTCAATACGAATAGTAAGTTGCAAAGATCGTAGATCCCTATAGGCATGCCTATATAGTTCACTACCTTATAAACAGACATTCGCTATTTATGTTTGCGTCATTAGTCATACAAGATCCTTAAAATAGGTTCCTTCACATATTTATCATGATCGTTTTAATAGACTTGCAGTAATTCATGTAACATTAATGCATTAATTCATTTTCAACTACAATTTTAATCTTGTAAACGAGATTTTTTTTTAGACAAAACGATCTTCTAATCAAATATTCCCCTATGTTTTAAGTTTCATATAACTCACAAATTAGGTTGTTTGGACTTTTAAATTGGGAGATATGATCATAACATTCAGATTGTTTTGAGATAGGTTTCAGGGACATAATTATTCCCTTACTTTGATGAATTTCTGGTAACAATGAGGACTAAATTTGGCTATACTTCATGAAAGTTGTTTTCCCAAATGTCTAGTTTGTATAGAAATTTGAATCATACTAGTTGAATCAATAAAACCTGCTATGATTCAAACAATCTAATTACTTTTAGCTTAGGGACCGTTTCCAAGACAGTTTCAGGATGATTGTTCTTTGATGAATTTCGTAAATAATGGGGGACTAAATTTGGCTATACTTTTTTCATGAAAGTTGTTATCTCAAATGTCTAGTTTGTACAGAAATTTGAATCATACTATTTGAATTAACAAAACTCAAGTTATGATTCAAACAACAGGAATTACTCTAGTTCAAAGGAATTGTTTTGGTAAACCGATTTCTAAATTCACTTCGTGGTCTAGATAGGAATTCGATCTAGGTTCTGATAGGAAAACACAAACTATCGGGTCTTAATTTCCTTACAAACTGAATAATCTAGCCTGATGCCTATGGCTTAAGTTATGGGGCCAAAACAAGAACATAGGGTATGGGGAAAATTCTGATGCACTCTTGTAAAACCCTACTTATCTTTTTCACACAAATTATTCTCATATTAGAGGTCACAACCAAAAACAACAACACAACCAAATCAAAATATACTCACATGTTAGATCCTGCATCTAGATCTATTTGCCAAAAAGGTCAAGCTCTACCCTCTTCCTCTTCTTTCTTCTCCTTGAGATCTTCTTAAAAACTCCACCTAGCTTTCTTTTTTTTTTCTTTTCTTCTTACTTGAATAAGTAAAACCCAAAGATGGAGGACAAACAACCTCAAAATTTCTTATTCTCCAAACTGTAGCCCTAGAACTCCCAAAGTCAACAAACGAGAACTTTTTCCCTTTCTTAGAAAGCATTGTTTAGCTTTAAGGGAATTTGGCCCTATTTTAGCCATTTGCATTTTAGTCCACATCTTTCATTCTATTTGTAGCTCCAACTTATTAAAATTCTACAATAGCATATACTCTTTTTATATTATGTCATTTGAGTCCTGAATTTGTCAAATTACTATTTTACCATTTTTCACACTTAACGCTAAATTTCCGAAAAATGCAAATTTAAATTATATTATACCCTACACATGTCATAAAACTACTAAGGTATAATTTGGGGTGTTATATATTTTATGTTTTTTTCTTAGAAAAAAAGAGGACGTCATTTCGATTTTCTTCTTTTGAGAGGAGTTTGTCATTCAAAGGATCAAGTATTCCACTAGTGAGCTATCCTTTCAGCGAGATCAAGTATTTTAAGCTTCATCCTTTTCGCTGTGATGGGACATTTCTTTCGACACCTTGAGATATTTTTGTCTTTAAACAGAGATATATCTCATATCCTAATGTTATCAACAATTGTTATTGCCTGACCTTTTCCTTGGTGGGATGACATATCCAAACCTACCTTCTTGATGTTTTTAGTCTCCGAGGAGACTGAGGAAACATCTTTTGTCCTCATTTTTATTTCTCCAATTTCTTCAAAACATTTCTCAAAGAGATTTTGAGTCATGAATGACTTGGTTCTTATGTCATTAATACCCTTTTGTAGATTTATTACTTTTTCTTCAATTGATAAAAGTGAATTGTAATTTTTTGCAATTATATTCATTCCTTTGGCCATATCGATGGTGGTTTTTTACAGTTCCTGGATGTTATTCGACATTCCTGCTTAGTAAGTGTATGGAAATATCTTATAGAAACTATGTGTTTAGAAATTTAAAGAATTCTGTGTTAGTCAGCTTTTCCTTATTTGTTGCTAGAATTTCCCACTTTCAACAATGAAGTTGTTTGGTTTGGTTGTAATCGTCAACGGAGGAAAAATTTATATAGAGAAAATTTTGGGTTTTAGGGGAGATGTTGTCCGTTTTTTAAACCCATGTTTTTGTCTTGACCATAACTTGACCATCACTCATCCAAATTTAGTGATTCAAATTTTTGGGTAAATTAGACTTCTAGGAGAACAAATCTATCTGAAATAAGTGTATCCAAATTTGGACCCCATTGAACCCAAAAATTTGTCAAAGTGTGGCCTGCTTGGTCAATTTCGCCTCAGCTTTGATATGTTTTGGTTTCTTAAATCACCTTGGTATTATCATGTTGAGTTTCATTCATCCAAATTGAGTGATTCAAATTCTTTGATATTAATGACTCAGAGAACAAATATCTCCAAATGCTGATCCAAATCGGCTCAATCTGGAATCGCGTAAAATTCATCGTTAAGGGAACAATTTTGTCTCAAACTGGCTTCAAAATACCCTGAATCCCAGCACTTTATTGTTTAAATAATAACTTCAAGATATTGATCCAAATGAGGTGATTCAAATTTATATTCAAACTAGACATCTTTAGAACAACTTCACAAGAATTATGTCAAATTACGCTCTATCATTCCTAAAATTTTCAAATATTGGACACAACGATTCGTTCCCGGAAAATGTCCATGAGCGCTCGAATGTTTATACCACATCTCAAATTCAAAAGTCTAAATTACATGATTTTTAAACCATAATAAACTTAAGACATAGGGGTATATTGAGTTAAAGATCACTTTCTCAACAATCTCAAGCATGTGGTTAAAACTAGAATAAAAATGGTCTCTGGGAGTCGTTTCTCAATTGTTTAGGTAGAATTGGTTACGGAAATTGAAATTGTATAAAGGGTACATAAATGTATTGTTATAAGAATAATGTGATCACAGAAGTTGATCATGATAATATTATATGCTCAAAGAGAATACACGTATAATTTCATATACAAAATGCAAAGTATAGTGTTAAATGTTTATAGAGATTATTTGATAAATGAATATCTCATATACATGATATTAGTAGTTGGTTCATGTATATGAGATATCTTTTTGATACCTAAAGAGATTGTTAAGAAACATAATAAACCGATCGTCGCTTATGGCCTGTAGTCGATTAGATAAAAGGCCCAAAGATGCACTACATGTGAGGACCCTCATTCAACATGATGTTGGATCCCGCTGATCATTATAGTGTCCCATTTGGGTCATACAATACATTATAGTTTGTGGTGATCAATTACTTGTATGTGATGACTTCGTACATGCGCTCTTTTCCAAGATCAATTTCTTTGGAATATGCAGACATGACATAAGATGAGATGAAAATTTTGAAATGTTATAAAAGGCGTGAAACATGAAAATGATGTGACATACAATATGTAATTTAAGTATAATGATATGAGAAGTAACATGTATTATGAATAAAATGTTATAAAGTATCAGGACGACGCTATAAAGGGTCGCTCATATTTATGAATCTCACTAAGCTATAGGTTTAGCACCTGATGTTTCATCCGCGGTAGTAATCAAGAGGACGTCGCGGATATCCTCGATACCTGGGCAGCCAATACAATTGTAGGAGTTCGTCACGTGAGGTTTGAACTACTAAGGTGTAAATGTAAGATTGGGAAATAACAGAACCTAAAAGTGCTAAGTAAATGAGACTTTAATATATGTAATATGATGACTCAGAATAATTATCATTGTATGTATATGAAATATTTTTTGTAAGTTTATATTTCTATGATAATTGTTTTTAGAATTATAGAAGCAATATGTTTATTATTTGTTTCAGATTTCCGACACTTTCCTAACACAAAGTCAAAGCCTGGGGCAACTATAGATTATTTGATAGCACAATGTTCCAGAGAGTTGGGGGATAATAGAAGTCTGCAAGAAAGTGGAAGAGGAAAATCAGTTACACTACCTTCGATGAGAGATTGAGGTGGCCTGATTCAGCATAGAGGATGAGGAGGCACAATCTCTGAGACAGTGGATCGTCCTATACTTACACCCCCAGCACCAGCATATGCTATAAAGACTCGTGAGAATGCTCTTAAGGTTATAGCTGATATATTTTCTCTTTATGATATTGAGATGTATGCATTGATTGATTATAGATTCACTCATTCGTATGTATGCATTGAACATGGATTTGATAAGATACCAAAGAAAAGAGAATTGGGCTAAGAGGTACATGCATGTGACTAGTCCATTGGGGCACAGTGTTAGCATGAATAGCGTATATAGAAATTGCCCCATTGTTATCCAAGCAAGAGAGTTTCTTGCTGATTTAGCAACCTTACCATTCCGAGAGTTTGACTTGATTCTGGGAATGGATTGGTTGTCTAAACACCGAGCCATCGTTGATTGTGGTCAATAGACAATAGTGTTGACATGCTCTGACCAGTCTGAGGTGATACCACAGGGCATTAGATTAGGCGCAATGTCTAATGTGATCTCCTCTATGCAAGCTAGGAGACTGATGAAGAAAGGCTGTGAGACATTCTTGGCCTTGATACTTAATTTAGAGAAAGCCGGTTGATGTGAAAAAGATTTCGGGAAAGAGAATTTATGTGGCTCAAGAGTTACCAGGTATTCCCCTTAGGAGGGAGGTGGACTTATCCATAGAGATTGTACCAGGAACAACCCTTTGCGTCTGTGGCACCATACGTGATGGCTCCAATGGAGCTCGAAGTGGCTAAAGGGTCAATTACAAGAGCTTATGATAAAGGATTTATCCGACCTCAGAGCCATTTCTTGTGGTGCACCTGCTTATCTTATGAAAGAAAGATGACACTTTACAGATGTGCATTGATTATCGGCAAATCAATAAGGTGACAGTGAAAAACAGGTACCCATTGTTGAGAATTGAAGATCTTTTTGATCAGTTAAAGGGAGCGGATGTCTTTTCGAAGATGTACACTCAAGGACAGGTATTATCAACTATATAGAAAGATGTCGATGTGTCAAGACCTGATTTAGAACTCGACAGAAGCTATTATGAGTTTTTGGTAATGCCATTTGGGTTGACTAATGCACCGACAACATTTATGGATTTAATGAATAGGGTATTTCGACCCTATGTGGATCAGTTTGTTGTGGTCTTTATTGTTGACATCTTGGTGTATTCTAAGGATGCATAAGAACATGAACAACATTTGAGAATAGTCATGGAGACGTTAAGAGAGAATAAGTTATATGCTAAACTTAGAAAATGTAACTTTTGGCTAAAGAAAGATTCCTTCCTAGGTCATATTGTGTCAGTTGAGGGTATAAGAGTGGACCCTATAATGATTGAGGTCGTTGTAAATTGGAAACTACCTCGAAATGTAACCGAGGTAAGAAGTTTCTTGAGCCTAGCCGGATATTATAGAAGATTTGTGTAAGGGTTCTCTTTCATAGTGTAACACCCCAAAAATACCCTAGCATTTTTTTTATATATAATATTTTTTATTATATGTTTAGGGTATAAAATAAACTAAATGAAATTTTTCTGGAATTTAAATGCTCAGAAAGAAAAAGATATGCAACCTGAAAATTTTATAGAAACCAATTAAATTTGGTAAAAATGTCAAATGGGGACCTAAGAGTCATAAATGAAGAATGTAATTGCTAAAATGTAATTGAAGTGAAATGAAATGAAAATGAAAGTGAAATAAAGTGTTAAAATGACAAAAATGAGAATAGTGGATTTAATGAGAAGGCCAAACAAGGCCTTATGAAGAATTAAGACTTAAGACCCAATTTGGTCTTGTAAAATGCCATTTCTCACATTAGCAAAAAGGGGAAAGAGGGAGAAAGGCTAGGGCACATTCGGTTGGGAGAAAGAGAGAGGGATTTGTGATTTCTTCTCCATGTAATCAAATGACAAGTTGATCAAGAAGAAGGAGAAAGAAGAAAGGAAAGAGAATCAAGATTTAAGGTATGAAAAACCAAACCCTAACCCCCTTTTTACTTGTGTTTGGGTTTAATAAAAACCCAAATGTGGTATAAAAGTGTTCTTGGATGGCTTGAGTTCAGTTTGAGGTTGTTTTGCATTGTATGGATTGGTTTTGAAGAATGATTGTAAAAAGGAGAATGTTGGGTTTTCAAAGGAAATGCTATCAAAAATTTGTCAAAACCCCTATTTTTGTTGTGGCTGTAGATTAAATTATAATCATCCAAATGAAGTGATTCTAATTGGTAAAGAACTATAAGAGATAGAGATACAAATGTATAGAAGGGACCAAGAGCAGATTGTACCACTAAGGCTCTTGAAAATGGGCTTAAAGGGGGTTCTAAATTCTCATGGGTATGCCTTGTTTTAAAGGGTGAATATGCTTTCTTTACCAAAATATGAGTTTTCACTTAGCCACCTGAGAATTCAAAGAACCAGATTTCACACCATCAAAGGAAGTGTACGCAAATTGTAACCCCTATGCCCGTAAATCCGTCACAAAGGGAGCCTGATACAGACTGCTTTTGGTACCAGAGTGAAATAGACGCAAAATGCAATAACTTTTTAGTTTTATGATCCAAATTAAGGATTCAATCGGTAATAAAACCTGTAAATCCATAAACCAAATGAGTGAATGAACTATTACTAATTTATGGAGTTAAGACCCCAGAAATCGAGAATAACAGTAGGTGATCCAATGAGCTAACCAATTTGAAATTAAAATGCCGTAACTTAAGTTTGGGACTGTTTTGACTAAGTGTGTTTTGGAATTTATGAGAATAGATTGTTGAGATGATTAAAGGTCTTGGGAAGGAATATATGGTCTTGGAAATATTAACTTTTCTGTTGGACAAATTTATTTGGGAATTTATTTGATTTTAGAAAGTGTTTGTTACAAGCCGTCAAAGTGGATAGGCTCGGGTTTTGGATGTTAAAGAAAATTACAAATTATTTATAATACGATTTTGGGTGCTTGGGGGTTGGTTAGACCTTGGTTTAAGCTAATCAAATCAATGTTTGAAGTGAATTTTGGACAACATTAGAATTGGTTTTGGTGAGACGTTTTAAAGGTACTGCTGTCTGAAAAAAAAACCAGCATGTTTTGCCCTATTTGTGTTATATGGTTGAGGGCCTTAGAGAAGAAATTTTAATTTGAAAATTTTCAGAGATGTTATTGGATATATAAAGGACTAAACTGGAGAGTTTCATAATTTTTGAAGACCGTTTGAATAATCTTTTGGTAATAAACCAGAGAGTACAAAACTGGAAAATAACGGTCCTTGTATGTGGTGTTAGTGTCTGTTTGAGGTTTTTGACTTAATCTTCCTTTGGGGATGGTTTAATTGATCAAAAGTACTGTTGGAAAAGGATTAAAAGGCAGAGCTTAAATTTTAGTGACATTTGGTTAGGATGGATTAAAGTTTAGGAAACTAACAACCATACCGAACTTGTATCTTGCCCTTATTTGTTAATGAGATTAAGAATACGACATTAAGCTCCGAAAATCAACCCTAACCAAAATCACTAGTACGCAAGAATAATATTGCTCTTTAATTGTATTGGAATAGGGGTTGACGAGGAGGAAAGCCCGAACTGAGATCGAGATTCCGAGGATTGGAATCAAAGTGCAAAGCTTTTTGGGTTTGTTTTACACCTTTTTTTCATTATTTTGAATCGCTATCTCCAAAATGTTTATATTGCATATTGAATTGTTTTAAATTGATTTGATGCAAATAAATTGTGAAACAAGTTGATTTAAGTTAAGAAATTGAGAAATTGATTGATTATAAATGAATGACATGAAAATTGCATGAATATTGAAATGATTGGTTTGTATAAAATACATACTATATTGTGGCCTTATAAATGATTTAAAATGTCCTTAATAGAATGTTAACCGCAACTTGTTAAGAATAGATTAGTATATCAATAAGAGTTGAACAAACGTATTATTGTGGCAGACACCGATCCGTAGCCCAATTTGGCGCTGACAAGATCAGAGGTATACCAATCGAGTACATATTTTTTATAAAATCGGTTTAACGGCCAGAGCTCACGGACCGCACGCAAGATTCACATTCGCAAGACGGGGTGAAGCATAAGTTAAATTCGATAAGGGCTAAAATGCAAAATGATAATGAGAATGAAAAAGTGCATGATTTATGATCTGAATGATTTGTTGCACATGGAAATGCATAGTTTGAGATGACCAATGAATTGTAATTGACTAAATGGAAATATATCTTTATGTATGTATTGTACTGCATTGGTCATTGAAGAAAGTACGAAAACATTGTCTTATGAAATTGTATGATTTAATTTAAACTGAAATAAAGAGAGAATTGTATAGAACCACTAAGCATGAAAATGCTTAGCGCTTAGTTTTTTATTTATGTGCAGGTACCGAGTGAACAGGAACGAAGGACAAGGTCGAGGAGCGTAGAGTCATCAAGAAAGCTGAGTAAAAGTATATACTTTGTCATATGCATCCATTCTACTTTTGAACAATTGATGTTTTGTGATCAAAAGAGTTAAACTTTGAAACGATTTTGTATATTATTTTGAATGAGAATGAAATGCTTTCATTGTAAATGCATTTTGTTAAATGTAAATTGTATGGGCCTATCGAAACGATTGAAAACGCTTTCGTAATTTAAAAAAAATAAAAAAAGGGCTTTTAAATGTTTAAATGAAATATGTTTGATAAACAACAAATTGATTATTCGGATCTTGCTCGACCCACCAATCGGTCAAACCGAAAAGGGGTGTTATTATTAGCTTCTCCCGCTCACCAAATTAATCAGAAAAAGCAGCAATTTTGAGGGATGTGACAAATTTTTAATAGTTTTCAGCTTGAAAGAAACGTCAAGACTAGTATCACGCATCCTACCTCGAAAGAGTATACCCGGTTATGTACGTGCTTTTGCACGGTTGATGTGTTAATGCAAGATGAAAAAGTAGGTTTATGCATCTAGGTAGCTGAAGCCATGCGAACAAAATTATCCCACTCATGACCTAGAGTCATTTTGGTAGTGCTTCTTTGAAAATATTGGCGACACTACTTATACGAGGAAAAGTGTAATTTACTGTGATCAAAGAGTCTCAAGTACCGTCACCCATAAGAATTAACAGACAACCCGAGGTGGTTATAGTTATTCGTAGGGATTATGACTCCAGATAATAGATTACACCTGAAAACGCTTAATATGGTAGCAGAGTGCTTTGCTGCAAAGATAGTGACAACGATACACCAACACAACGGTGAAGACTAGGCGAATGATGGAGCCATATTAGCTCAACTAACAACGCAACCTATTTTGTGTACAAATGATGATAAGCAATAAGAAAAATGATGTAGAGTTATATAAAAAGGTACGTATGGTCGAGATGGTGGGATAAGACTCCGATTTTTCAAGAAAAGAAGTCGAAAAGTTTGTATTTTTAATCGATTATGCGTAAGTAGATGATAAAGAGCTAAAGAAAAAGTTGCTATTTGAAGCTCATAATACGGTATTTACCATGCATCTTGGAGGTGATAAGATGTATCAGGATTTGAAACAACATTATTGGTGGAAAGAAATGAAAAGAGATGTGACAGAGTACGTGTCTAAGTGTTTCCGACGTAGAGCAAGTTGCCGAATACCAAGTTCCACCTGCCTATCAACCCTTCCAATTCCTCAATGGAAATAGGATAACATTACTATGGATTTTGTGTCGGGTTTTCCCCTCACACAACAGAAACATGACTATGTCTGGGTGATTGTTGATAATCTCAAAAAGTTGGCCCATTTTATACCAGTCAGGATGGACTATTCTATGGATCGATTAGCTGAGCTATACGTGAAAGAGATTGTACGATTGCATGGTATACCGTTGTCTATTGTGTCGGATAGAGATTCGCGTTTTACATCGAGGTTCTAGAAGGAACTACAACAACTTTAGTGGTACTAAGCCGACTTTCAAGACAACATTCCATCCTCAAGCAGCACGTGATGAACAAATGAGATTGATTCATATCAAGACATGCTCAAGTCATTATGAATTTCTTGAGGTTGTGATGTATATTCCATTGATGGATTTTACCTATAACAATAGTTATCAAGCAAGTATTGGCATGACACCGTACGAAGCTTTATATGGTTAGAGATGTAGAACTTTAGTATGTTAGACAGAGTTGAATGAGCATAAGGTGATTGATCCAGACATAGTAAAAGATATAGAAAAGAAAGTACAAGTTATTCGGCAAAGGTTAAAGGTGACTAGTGATCAACAAAAGTCATATGCCGATCTAAAGAGGAGAGATTGAATATGAAGTGGGAGACAAGGTCTTCTAAAAGAACTCGCTGGAGGAAAATTCTACTTGGCCAGGCGAAAGGCAAGTCAGTCCGAGGTTCATGGCCATATAAGACTCTCGGAACCACCGCCCCGGCTGCTTATCGCTTTGGTGACATTCCAGAGTCAATTAAACCGCATAATGTGTTTCATGTATCAATGCTTCGAGATACCGCTGACGGGTCACACATACTACCGCATGTCAGTATAAGTAGATGATTTTCATATGATGAAGAGCCAAAGGCTCTCGTTTCGAGGTGAAACAATATAATAAGTAAGTATCATTAGTGAAAGTGTTCTGGCAACACCATAGCAAAGAAGAAGCTACTTGGGAGCCGTGGCTAACTACGAACACAAAGATTCGCAACTCTCTCACTCCTGTAATAATTTCGGACGACGGCTTCTTTGCGGAGGGGGGAGTCAGATCGACCTTAAATTATACCAATGACGCTTTTATAAATATGTCAAGGTGTAATGCTGCTAAAAGTTAAAGTTTTCGAATAATAATGTTAAAAAATAAAATAAGCAAACCCGGGAATTTATTTATGGTCAAGGGTAATTAAGAATTTACCAACTAAGCACCCAAATGTCATAATATATCATAATACTTATGCTCAATTATAATATGAGAAAAGAATGTGTAAACAAAGAGGAATAGGAGCGACTTAAATGCAAAATTCGTAATAAATCAAAAACTATTTGTCAAACATGACCTTAGCTTATGCTTATTACATCACATTCGTCTTGCACTGGGCAATCATTCCATTTTGAGTTTAGGGTCATGTTCAAGAGAGAAAGAGGAGGAGAGAAAGAAGAAGAAAAGGAAGAAGAAGGAGAAGCCTTTAAGGTATGATTGTATGAATACTAGTTTGAATCCTTGTTTATAAGGATCTAAAACATGATATTTACTAATTCAGGTTAGTTCGGGGTTTTCCTATTTGTTATTAAGAATTCTCCTACCTCCAACAATGAAGTTGATTTGTTTAGTTTAGCTTTGGTTGGCTCTAAGTTGTTATATGGTTTGGTTTCTAGTCCCACGGAGAAAAATTTCAGATAGAGAAATGTCAGTTTTAAGCAGAGTGTCGTCTGCTTTTTTTTAAAACCCATGTTTTGTTTTTGGACTATAATCATTATCACTCATCCAAATTGAGTGATTTAAAAATTTTGATAAACTAGACTTAGGAGAAAAATTTTTGAAATAGGTGTATGCAATTCTTAATTCCCATTAAATTCTGAAATTCACAAAGGGAGCCAGGCCAGACGACATAACCTGGGCTTTGTTTTGGTGTCGTTTTGACATTAGAGTGGTCCCTGCTGTTTAGGCCATAACTTATTATCATCATTAATCCAAATCGAAAGGATTCAAATTGCAACAATTTTAGGAGAACAAATCTCCTTGAAATATGTGTATGCAAATTTTGACCCCATTACACTTAGAAATTCGTCAAAGGGGAGCTAGATTGCATGACATAGCTGGTTCTGTTTTGGTTTTGTTTTGACATTAGAGTGGTCCTGGTTGTTTAGGCCATAACTTGACCATCACTCATCCAAATTGAGTGATTCAAATTTCTGGATAAACTAGACTTCTAGGATAACAAATCTCCTTGAAATAGGTGTCTTCAAATGATCCCATCGACCTTAAAATTTGTCTAAAAAGAGCTTTGTTTGTAAGAAAATATTTGATATACTAAATACACATGAAATGCAAAGATAAGAGTAAAGATCAGAATATCGTGATATGATTATCTGACAACAATAGTTATTCAGATATGAGATATGTGGCTGAAAATGAAATAAAAAATGGATCGTTTATTATAACCCGTAGGGGATAGATGGACATGCCTATTAGATAAAAGTCTCAGAAAGTATATTGATTAGTTTGCCCCGTTAGGGTCAAGACTCGGATCCTTATAGAAAGTCATTGTCTCTGCATAATGGTAATAAAGGCTGGCCCTTATAGTTCATTGTCTTGTACAATGATACTGTGAGCCTTCGGGTTCTTATAGTTCATCGTCTCGCATAATGATAATGAAGACGGTCCTTATAGTTTCGTGATCAACTTCACAGATATGTAAAACATGAAACATAAAAACAAATGACAAAGAATATGCAAATGGGATTTGAATAATGGAGAACGACACACGATATGAAACGATATTATAATCAGCGACGACAAGTACACGGATAAGAACAAGAAGCAAAGTGTAAAAATAATAAATGTATATGAATAATGATAAGAAATGAAACATGATATGATAAGTAAGTATGATATGTATAAGCATGTGTAAATGATATAAGTGAACATTTATAAACATGTGTATAAGTATATGATATGTTAGATGCATATGCATGTGTCTAAAGTGGTGATGATCCTTATTGGGGTGGGTCGCCCATGAGTATTCTTCCCACTCGTCATAAGCTTAGTACGTGTTTCATCCTCAGATAGGCACAAAAGAATAAATAGAAGCCGTGACAACCGCTTTTAGCAATCAAGGTCAAAGCAACAATAAAGGCGCCCACCGGCGACCTTTGGGCCTATTTTGTATACGCCTCGCTTTTTGCAAACAATGTAAAGCTCAGATATATTTAACACCCCACGCATGGAGTTTGAATCTATTTTCTAACTGCCATGGTAATACTTCAAGTTAAATGTTTAATAAAGATAAGGAATAAACAAGTTTATAGCAAATGTTAAAAAAAGAAAAGAAAAAAGACACCCGCCTCTATTGACCAAAAGCCCCAGTCACGCCAATTTTGCTAGGTCCTCCTATATGTACTACATGATTCATATTTTTTATTTCATTTAGATTCATTCTTTGTATCTCTATCATTATGTCTTATATTTTGCTTTCACTGATTTGACTCATTTATTTTTATTCTTTCGATAGTTTTTTCTTTTATTACCTGTTTTCCTTCTTTTATTTTTTTTTTTCTTTCTAACTCTAAATATTGTTCATATAAAAGGAACTAATAATTTTATTGTGGACTTTTTGAGCAGGAATGTTGAATAACATCCAGGAACTGCGAAGAATCGCCATCGATATGGCTAAAGGAATGAATATAATTGCAGAAAATTATAATGCTTTTTTATCAATTGAAGAAAAAGTAATAAATCTACAAAAAGATATTAATGACATAAGAATCAAATCATATATGACTCAAAATCTCCTTGAAAAATATTTTAAAGAAATGGGAGAAATAATAATGAGGATAGAAGATGTTTCACTTTCTCTCCTCTCAAAGATTAAAACATCACACAGAGTTTTACATATCGTCCTTACTCCATGAGTGTCAGCGCAACAACAATCACGATATCAAGAGATAAGAGATATATCATCATTTAAAGACAAAATATCTTAAAAGGCTGCATCCAGAAATGCCTATTTTTCAAAAGGATAGAAAGTTTCAAAATAAATACTTCATGGACAAACACCTCCTTAGTAAAGATAACAGTCCCCAAAGGACAAATTCATCTCAAAAGGAGAAAATCTAGATGACATCCTCTTTTTTCCAGAGGAAAAAACAGAAAATATGCCTATAAATTCGTCGAATATAATATCTAATATTGAGAAAAAGTACTTGGCTTTCTCAAAATCCATTTATAACAACCCCAATAGACAGTTATTCCCAAATCTCTATTGAGTCCATTTATTCAAGAATAATAATTAAAGCATCAAACGTATCTCCTTTTCATACAAACGCTCATTTCGATTTTGTCATTTAATTAAATCTTTAAGCTTTGATTGCAGAGAAATTATAAACGACACCCTTAGAGCACAATTGTGTAAACTAACATGATCCTATAATTGCTATGCTAAATTCTTTAGCATAAGTCTGTAATACAAAGAAAGTGGGAGAAGATATTAAAGCCTTTCCAATCTTATCACAATCAACGCTATCACGGCATAATAATCCAAATAAATGACAACAAACCTAAAAGATATGGCCAGCTAAACAAATGGACAAAAACTAGGAGAGCTCTAGGAATGAAAGCAGTCATTGGAAGAATGGCAGATTTGAAGAAGAAAAATTGTTCAATTCACCGTGTTACTAACAATTGGATGATAATTATAGGAGATGGTAAATTGAGAGGACACCGAATGTTAAATGAAAAAATAATAGAGATAGATCAATTGATCATCCCTACAAGTCAAATGACAAAGGCAAAAGTAATAAGAATCATGAAGAAGACAAAAAAGGACAATGAAGGATGGATAACCATTGGAAAAAAGATGTAAAATCGACCCTTAAAGCCGCCGATACGACATGCCTACCATTATAAATGTATAATAATGTCAGGGAATCCACTTTTTCATAATGGAAACCTACTTTTTCAAAAGTGATATGACAATTGTGAAGCCCTGGAAAATTCGAATTTTCGAGAAAGGGTAAAATGGTAATTTCGATCAAAATTCGAAATAAATTTTTTTGATCTCGGATGACGAAATGGGCTTCACCGTTGGGATCGTCTCATAAAATCTAACTACCACGTCGACTCGTCAATTCCAAGCATACGAAATTTCACGCTTCGAGGCACCGAGGGCGTGTGCGTGACATTCGACGCAATCGAATTCATCAAGCACGGCACAAGTGTCAAAACTGAGAACAAACAAATAGCTCCGGCGGGACCCAAGACATGCAGAATACACGCCATCATGAAATCTAGTAAGTGATGGATACGATAAGGTGTAATTCACACGCCTACTTAACGCGACACGTATAGCTTTGAGATGACAGTCTTCGACTCATCTCGACCAAATTCGTTGGGAGAGAGGAGAGAAAAATAAACCGGGATTCAAAAGAGAGTCGTGAGAGAGATAGTGAGACTCCACCTTCTCTCTAAATTTCAAGAATCTGACCGACAAGGTTGTTGAAGTGGAAGATAAGAACATCCTCATCATACTTCAGATAGAGACCGAGTCGGGAGTTTTGGATAAAACCCAAGAGCGCAGGCCTTACTTTACATTTCTACCCTGATAATATGGTTGAATCGCTCTCAAGGGAAGGTTCGCTGTGTTTTCAACCATGAGAAGTTGCTACACAGGCAGACACATTAAATCTCAAGTCTTAGAACTGGTTTTCGTGGGAAGGAAAGGGAATTCGCGCGTGCCTTCGTAATCGTAGCCACATCGAACTCGACGTTAGACTTTCAATTTCTTCAAATCGACCTCGATAGCCTAAGTTATGGTTAAGAAACACCGCTCTACTGGTTAAGGCGGCACCACGCCAGTTAAGGCACACCGCCAACCGAGTTAAGGTGCTCGCCGCCAAAGTTAAGGTACAATCGCCGACCGAGTTAAGGTGCCCGCTAGCTAGGTTAAGGCACATCGTCGAAGCAAGGTGCCCGCCGCCAGGTTAAGGCACACCGGCCTGTCAGCTGGGTACCGGCTGCTAGGTTGTATGCAGTATCTATCAAGTTACATACCGCCTGGCTTAGGTTACGCGCACTGGTCGGTTGTGTGAAGGCCACTCCGCTTCGCTTAGGCCAAGGTCAAAAGGGTTCTTGATGGGTTCCCCGATGGTTCACCCCGACGAGGGATCGCCTGCTGGATTAGCCGGACAGATGTGTTCACCCCGACGTTCACCCCTTTGACGAGGGACCCAAGCAAAGTCGGATTAGCTCGATCAGCACCGGCAGTGTCGAGGGCGTCGATACGCCTGGCCAGCCTAGCGGTTGGTCGACCAGGGATCGGTCGGCGCGACCGCCGCAAGGGGCGCTGTGTATGGTAGGTCGGTTAGTCACTGATGACCAAATTCGGGCCGCCATAACTCTAAGATCCTAACCCAATTGCCGCTTCGATTCTGGCGGTTCCATTGAATCGCTTCCGCCGATCACACCTTAGGGGCAAAGTAACTGAGCCAACCGGAAGCGGGGCGTCGAGCGCTTAAGGCAAAGCATCCGGTGTAAATGCTAATGAGACAAAGGCCAATCATGTGTCATGTCACCAATTAGGTCATGTGTTACACAGTGAATGACATGTTAATGTGTGTCAGATGATATATTAACATATTAGTATGAAGGAGAATTATATGTATTAATTATAATTATCCATGGTATGTTGAGGAATGCATGCTTGAACTTGATATGTGGAATGTTGGATATCATGGTTTGGAATTTGTATGCATTTTAATATAAATGTCCAAATGATGCATGGATGAATATGCATGAGTATGTGTGCACATATAGTTCTCATTTTTATAAGTGTAGTATGGTATAAGTAGGAAAACGGAGTATCAGCATTTGCACATGCAATTTAAAACATCGCATGATACGGTGTGAGTGATGGTCGATCGACACCGCAGTTGTGTTCGGCGAGTGTCAGCGATACATGGTTGTGGATCAACACCGTGATGGCGTTGATAAGTGGGCTCGCGAGCGGGACAAGGTCTCAAATGAGCCTTGATCGTTAAGGAAAATGGTAAAGAATAATTATTCGTGATCAACAAGTTGGAATGGGGGATTCTCAGGTGAAAGACCCACCATGGTCTTATTGTTATCCCTGCGCAACGCGAAAAGCGCCATAGTCATTCGGGCTATTGAGCTCGCTATGCGACACCAAATCCATTACTCACAAAAGACGCATGGTTGCAATGAAAATGTTAAAAGATTAAGAAAATTCGTCGTCATCTAAAATGACAATAGTTCACACTGCATAGGTAGTGTGAGGGTCGATGAGGACGGATACGGGCACGACGATATTTCATGCATGACATATGACATCTACATGCATATTTCCATTTCTGATTGCCATTGCTTTCTTCTGCGCGACTCATCAGACGCGCACTGTGGCAGAGGTGAGCAACCTCAGTGAGACATCACTACCTGGGCTTTGCTCATCCCGTCACTGGGATCCCCTTCGTGCACACATGAGAAGACCCACGCTCCTTCAAGGCCGCGATCATGGGCATGCCCACATGTCTGGTAAATATTATTAAAATATATTAGAACAACATAGCTTTTATATATTTTGAAGAAAGGCAAGAGTTGCATCAAACTCTTAAAGATGGTTAAAGAAATGGGTTTCAAAGAAAGAGATGTGATTAGGGTCTCCATATGAGACAGAGGTGAATGGCACCCGAGCATCCACAGTGCTGTCGGCAATATTAACCACCCCTCATATGACGGCGCCACAACAATACATGCTTATAAATATAAACGTAACAATAATCGCGCTGATCCAACAGCAAAGAAACACACATCTCAAAAGGTTAAATCTATTTTCAAAGCCGATATGACAAAAACGCCCATTATTATAATTCGCGACAGCTAAGACACTCAAAAACTTGCTTTTCGCGCAGCAGGCTCAAAATTAAGACAAATCCACTTTCCAAGAGTATGACAAAAGACAGCGAAGATAATATAAAAGATGTAAGACGACAAATGGGGCCATTTCACTTATCAAAGCAATGACAACTGCGTACATAAGTACGGTGCGTTAAAAACACGTCTCAATAAAAGACCGTCTAGATCCTCTCGAAGCACGAAAGCCCTTTATAAATGTAGGCGCTTTCTCATTGTGGAGATATCGTAATTCCTATCTCCTCAATTTCAGAATCTTTAGAATGGAAGTTTTTCTGTTTTTCTTGCGGAACTTTCTTCAGAAGATAAGAGTGTTTTTATCTTTTACAAAAGAAGCTCTTCCTGGGCGAAAACTTAGTGTTTCATATCTTTTATATTAAAATTGTTCTTTCTTCTTTAAATTTAGTATTTTTTATATTTTTCAAAAAAAAAAAAAAAGGAGCTAAATATGTTATTAATTTTTTTTTCTTGTTCTTCTTGTTTTCTTAGAAGAAAAAACTGTTTTCAAAAATAGGAACCAAACAAGTTTTTATTATCAAATCTCCCAAAAGAAATAATTAAAGAAGAAATATTTTATTTAAAAAAGGGTTAATTACATAAATGATGTCTCAACTTTTTCAATTTTTCAATTTTTGTATCTCAACTTTATTTTTGTTTAATCAAATGTCTAAATTTTTCGATTTTTTATATTTTGGTGTCTTAACTTTATTTTTGTTCAATAAAGTGTTTCAAGGGATTTTGGACCAATCAAAGCTTATTAGAATATTTGAATAAGTAAAAATTGCATTCAAATAACTTTCTTATTATATAAAAATGATGAAATTACTTAAATAACCTTTAACGATATGAAAGAACAATATTATCCTTTTCACATTAGAGTTTTTGCTATATATTTGTTACAGTACATTGATTAAATTAGCTGTTATGGATAATTTTAAAATATTTTTAGTATCTAATGTTGTATTTTTAATTATTCATATATAATTATTTTCACATAATACTTAGAAAACAAGTAAAAATAATAAAAGGTAATTAAATTTTCTAAATTGTTATATTTTATTTTCTAAGAAATTTTTTTATTTTTATCTCAATTCTATAGTTACCAATTTTATCAATTTTTTTTATTGTAATAAATAAATAGTAAAACCCATAATGTGGAAAAAATAATATTATAATTTCAAATCTTTAAGATAATTTAAGTAATTTCATTATTTTATATGCAGTGTTTTTATTGGTCAAAAAATACTTATTGAACAAGAATTAAATGTTCAAACACTTGAAAAAAAAATAAAGTCGAGATATCAATATTGAAAAAAAAAAAGAAAATTATTAGAACAAAAATAAAGTTGATATACCAAAATAGAAAAGCAAAAGAGTTTACGCTTAATTGAAAAAAATAAAATGGAAACACCAAAATAAAAAAAAAGAAAAAGAAAAATTGAAACACCATTTATGTAATTATTCCTTAAAAAAAATAATATACTTACAGTTACACCAGGGGTACTGCAGATCATTAAGGGAGATCCGTTTTTTCTCCACACAGTTTTATTAATCATTGAGCTTCCTCCCCCATGAACAGTAAGTCACAAGACTCTGCAGGAATGTCTTTTTCAGGGAAAAGAAAATTACAAAATGATTGTATTCTGAAATATTTAACTTGAATAATCCCAACTATTAGCAATAATTCTCTTCTCCAAGCTAAGTGTAAAAGAACAGGAGGAGATTCCAATCCAAACCAGCCACTTAGTTGTTCTGGCAATGGGAATCTCTTTCTTCTCCATCATCACAACTACTATTTTCTCCACTTCACTGTTTTCTTCCTATTTTATCAGCTTCAGATCGGAACAAATGTTTCAGGGTGGGTTGTGTGTTCATCCCATGGTTTCTTGCCAGCCAAACAGAAAATTGAGGGCAGAACGGCTTTGGCCCCGGCTGAGTTGCTACCCAGAAAGCAAACCTGAACAACCCTTAAAACCTCTTAAGGCAAAGTAGTCTCATCAATTCATCCACCACCCAATGTTATTGCAATAAAAAACAATTGCAGAGCCATGCCATATAAGTTTGTATCAAAAGGCAGCTACCAACTATATACTCAACAAATTAGGACTTTGTTAAAGAACCATCAAGAATTGAGAATCTATTGGCAATATAGCCATTGGTAGCACAAATAATCTAGTATGATAACAGAGTTGTCAATTCAAGTTCATGTTCTTCATGTCTTCAAACCTGAGGAAGTAAGATCAGAATAATTAAAACTTCCTCCTGATGTAAAAAAGAAAAAAAAGAAAAAAAGAGGAGAATATGAGCTTTGAAGGAATAATGATGAGCTTCTACCAAACCTAGGTAAAAGAATGGAAATACTAGATATTTCTGACAAAGAAAAAGCAAATCAATGTTATCTTCCAGAAGCTTGATCAATGAATCCAAAAGAAGAGATACCACAAATGATGTTCAAGTCCGTTCTTCACCTTATATAAATAAGATGAATTAAGGAAAACCTAAAAAGGTCTATCACCCTAGGTCCTCCTCTCCTATGGATATGCAATCGGGAGAAACTTCTAATAAAGGATTTCATTTGATGAAAGATCTATATTTAAATGGCATACATATGAGTTAACAAAGCATCAAATTATGATACTCCTAAACCATACATTGTTTTATGCACAAGCTTCAAAGCTTAAAGGAAGTCATGACCTAAAACATTCTCAAGATATTATTATCTAAATTTGTATGATATCCTTAAACAATGAATGTTGGATAGAGATACTATCTATTGTAAAGACCTCGTTCGTATCGGTTAGAAACTCGAATGACCAAACAGAACATGTCCATTACTAAACATTTCAATGGGCTCTGCTAATATGAAATTAAGAATAATCTATGATCAACTCAATAGTATAACATGTCCAATCAAGTCTCATGATCTCAAATGGTACAAAGGTGTCTTATGCACCAAAACTTTTAAGAGATTCAGCTATACTTTAGACTCTATAGAACGGAGAGATTTGTTGATGAGATTCCATCATTGATTGTCAAAGGGTGAAGGCTAAGCCCCAAGAGCAACATGAGGGATAAATTCGACATGAAAGATATACCCATGGTGAAATAGCCTTGATATTTGCAATGGGTGGAAAATCCAAAAGCAATTAAGAAAAGAAAGGGCAACTAATTGAAAGTCATGGGAGATTTATGCCAAGAATATAGGTTTAGTACATTAAAAGGTGAGAAGAAGAGGAAAAAAGTTAGGTCTACCCTTTGAAGAAATAAATAAGCTTATACAAAACATTACAAGAACTAAAAGTGGCATCTATTAGCTATAGATGTGGCAAAAGGGAACGCTACCATAATATATTTTTATTACATCGTCTGATAGAAAATTACTTGTCTTGCATTGATTTGGTACCACTGTGAGAAAAAAATAAAATGATCTTTGAGAATAAGTGAAGAATTTCAAAGATGATACGGGATCTAATTTATTTATATTCCACTTTTGGGGCTTTTAGTACCTTCACTTTTCAAGGGTATTCCTCTAAATGTATTTTTTTTTATGGATAAAAGCAAATATATTCATCCAAAGAAGAGCGCCGAGGGATAGTCCCAGATATACATATACATGGAGTATACAAAAGGGTCCCAAAGGGGAGCAAAAGAAAAGAAAAAGGAAAGAAAGAAAAAACTATACCCTAAATGTATAACTCAAATGGTTATCAACATGTAGATCAGAAGGGTTAAAATATCAAATAAAGGATAATGTTAACAGACCATTTCAGTAGAGCTGCACAATCATCTAAGGAATTTGGAATCCTTGGGGTTCTATAGAGAATCTATTGCAGAAAAATATCCTTGTCTTTGATTATGTCTTGGGTCAATTTTTTTAATTTTGTCTCCCACATTTTATCAATATTGGCATTTAATGAAATATATATATATATATCAACAACAAAACATCCTTTTGCTAGGAGGCTGGTTTTACCTTAAATCTAAATAATAGTTTCACGTCCCACAGTTTATCTTTGAATTATATCAAATGAATGGAAACTTTTTATATGACGTAAGCTTCTTTTGCTTTTGAAAAGATAACACTGGAGTATTCCAAAATGGATGATCTATTTCTTACTCGAAGGAGACCATGACGTAAGACTAATGAAATTATGAATTTACATCATTATCAAGTAGAGTTATTTTATGCTATATACAACTTCAAGAGTTTAATAGTCGTTTACCGAATTAAACACTAAGCTGCTTCTTTGTGTAGCTTCTCTAAATCTTACTGATTCATTTATTGCTTTTGACAAGCAAAAACTAATCCGATTTGCTCAATTCCATCCAAAAGATTTTTCTCCAATAGAGTTGATGGTACTTAATGATCGACTTGAAACCTACATCATTGACATGTGATCCAATGAGCAATTTTTCTTAATAAAGGAATGCTCGATCTTGCGTTAAAAATGGTTTATTACTAAAAAACACATCACAGATCCACTGCTTATTTACTGTTACATCGACTGATCCTATCGGGTCGCGAATCGCAACCTGCGGTAACATTTTACATTTAAATATTACGGTAAATCGCTTTTACTTAAATCAAATGGGAGATCAATGGATGAATGATTAATTGCTTATGTATGTAGAAAAATATATATTTGATAGCATTGACAATGAAACTATTGTGTAACACTTTTAGAATATAAAAATTCTTCGAGTACAATTGTAAAATATATTCAATAGCAATATTATCAATAATATAACATTTTTTGTATTTATAGTTAATTAAATATTAATTTATTTTCATTAAATGATGCCCCTAAGCAAAATCTTGGGTCCACCACTGGTTTGAGGAGCTTTGCGAAGGAAGCCCACCATCATCCTCATCTTCCGCTTTAACCGCAAACCTACTCCCACGAAGGAGTTTAAAGTCAAAATAATTCATAACAAAAAATACACATGTATACTTATTTTTAAAATATTCATAAAACTAGTCTTTTTACTTTTTAAAATCGCATTTACCAAAATACGGTTTTAAAAATTAGCCTTAAAACTGCATTCATCAACTATATTTTAACGTAAATGTAAAACTGCATTTACCAACGCGACATGTTAATTTTCGCATCAAGTAATGCGAATATATTGGGCAAGTAATTTTTAAAACTGTAGTAAATGAATGCTATTTTAAAAAACAAAAAGACTAGTTTTGTGAATATTTTGAATAAAAGTCTATATGTGTCATATTTAAAAAAAATGAATTACTTTGATATCAAACTCCCCAATAAGCTTTTGACTTGCCTTCAAGATGCTAAAATTTTAAAAAAAAAATATAGACTGTGTTTACATCAAGCTTAAAACTGTTGATAACAATTTTTAAAATATAAAAATACCATTTTCGTTTTTCAAAACGCCTGCTCTCCGAATTTAATTAACGCTGATGCTTTTTTTATGCTTTTTCAAAAGAAAAGAAAATAACATAAAAAAGTACCAATTTGTTATCCATGTTCTTCTTATTTTCAGACCAAAATACTTAAAAACATTTAACAAAAATGCCCTATTTCAGTTTTCGACGCTGTTTCCTTGCGGTTCAATTTAAGATTTTCGTATTTTTTTAAAAGCGTAATTAAACAAACACTCTATTTTAGTGTTCTTTAAAATGGTTCTTGTACTGTGAATTTAGTTTTCTTTTTTTTCATGTGTTTTTTTTAAATTGAATCGTGTTCTCCATATTTTCTTATTTTCTTTATTTTGCAAAAAAAAAAAAAAAAAGAAAAGGAAAAAGATTTTAAAAATCTTTTAACCAAAAAGGCTCTAATAGTTTCAATTTGGATGCATAAAGAGCCACGACCCAAGTTCAGAGTTTAGTTTTAAAGTAATTTTTTTATTTTTTAAATTACATTCTTTTCAAAATAATCAATAGAATAGTCTTTTCTATATGTTTTTAAAAAATAGTATGGTTTAAAGATATCTTTCGTGTATGTACAGATCCGTTTAGACATCTCATAACTTGATAAAAAAAAAAAAATAGTATTCATCAATTACGATTTTAAAATTATCTTAAAACCGCATTCATTGGTTCTAAAAAAAGAGTAATTTTAAAACAGTGTTTGTTGAATGTGTTTTTAAAATTAACCGGTTGGTGAATGCGATTTAATCGGTTTTTAAAACATTTAAAAGGCTAATTTGTTAATTATTTTAAAAAGAAAAATGCTCATGTAATGTTTTTTTAAAATGACTTACTTTGACATTGAACTGAAGTCCACCCACTCTTTTGTTTTTTCTTCAAAGTAGGGTCCACACTCCTTTCTCTCTATCTTTCTTTCTGTGGGGGTATTTTTTTCCAGCGTTTTCCACTGAGATGGTGATATGTTTTGTCAATATTTACAGGTCACCATTGATTTTCAGTGCTTTACATCTGCTTTCCCTCATTCTTCTCTTTTCCCAGTATTCTCTTCCCTTTGCATTCCAACATCCATGGCCGAGGCATTAGTTGGAGGAGCATTTCTCTCGGCTTCTCTCCAAGTTCTATTCGACCGGTTGGCTTCTCCGGAGGTCCTCACCTTCCTCCAGGGAAAGAAACGCAGTGATAAGCTCCTGTGGAAGTTAAAGATCAAATTGCTCGCAGTTCAGGCGGTGCTCGATGATGCTGAAGAGAAGCAGATTACCAATCCCCATGTCAAAGAGTGGGTGGACGAGCTTAAACATGTTGTCTATGATGCAGAGGATCTGCTGGACGAGATTGCCACTGAAGCTTTACGCCGCAAGATGGAGTCCGATTCTCAAACCGTCGCAACTCAGGTACGGAGCATCATCTCTTCCGGGCTTAATCCATTTAATCAGAGGATCAATTCCAGTGTGGAGAGGATTACTGACAAATTAGAATTTCTTGCACAAGAAAAAGTTGTTCTTGGGTTGAAAGAGGGCGTTCAAAAATTGTCTCGGAGATGGCCGGCGACTTCCTTGGTAGATGAGTCCGGGGTGTACGGTAGGGTTGATAGTAAAGAGAAGATCGTTGAGCTTTTGTTGTCCGATAATCCAAGTGGGAATAAGATTGGTGTGATCGCCCTGGTGGGTATGGGGGGCATTGGAAAGACCACACTTGCTCAACTGGTCTATAATGATAGCAGAGTGGAGGAATGTTTTGACCTTAAAGCTTGGGTTTGTGTTTCAGACGAATTTGATCTTGTCAGGATTACGAAAGCAATTGTTAAATCGATCGATTCTGGGACTTCTGATGACGGTGATTTGAACCAGCTTCAAGTTAAACTAAAGGAGAGACTTAGCAGGAAGAAATTCTTACTTGTCCTTGATGATGTTTGGAATGAAAACTATTCTGATTGGGATAAGTTACAAACTCCCTTCACTGTTGGTCTAGATGGGAGTAAGATTATTGTAACTACACGAAGTGTTAAGGTTGCATCAGTTATGCGTTCTGTTCATACTCATCATTTGGAACAATTATCCTCTGAAGACTGCTGGTCACTGTTTGCAAGACATGCATTTGAAAATGGAGATTCTAGTCCACATCCAAAGCTAGAAGAAATTGGCAAAGAGATCATAAAGAAGTGTAAAGGGCTGCCTTTGGCTGCAAAGACCCTCGGGGGCGCCTTGTACTCAGAATTCCGAGTAGAAGAATGGGAACATCTATTGAACAACGAAACTTGGGATTCATCGAATGATGAAGTGCTTCCTGCCTTAAGGTTGTTTATTCTTTCTTCCTTCTCATTTGAAGGGTAGTTTATGCATTGCCTCTATTTTTCCCGCAAGGACTACGAATTTCAAAAGGAGAACTTGATTTTGTTATGGATGGCTGAAGGTTTTCTACAACAATCGGAAAGTAATAGAACAATGGAGAAGGTAGGTGATGAGTATTTTGATGACCTATTATCAAGGTCATTCTTTCAGAAGTCTAGTAGCTATAAATCAGATTTTGTAATGCATGATCTCATCAATGACTTGGCTCAACATGTTTCTGGAAAATTTTGTGTTCAGTTGAAGGATGATAGGATGAATGAAATTCCTGAAAAGGTTCGACACTTATCATATTTTAAAAGTGCATATCGTCACTTTGAGAGATTTAAGACCCTTACCAACTTGAATGGTCTGAGGACCTTCTTGCCCTTGCCCTTGGCCTTAGAACGGGATTTTAAGGTTTCAAAGAATATGTACCCGTGCACATATTTTCGTCCACCAGCATTTCCATTCAGTAATAGAATTCTAAATGACTTATTACAGAAAGTTCAATATTTACGAGTATTGTCATTGTGTGACTATGAGATAACTGAAATGCCTAAGACAATTGGGAAGTTGATACACTTACGCTATTTGGATCTGTCATATACATCCATCATAAGGTTACCGGATTCAGTTTGTGATTTATGTAATTTACAAACATTGAGATTATCTTTTTGCCATCGTCTCGTTGAATTGCCTACAATGATGCACAAATTGATTAGATTGCGCCATCTTGATATTAGGCATTGTTATATGAAGAAAATGCCAAGTCAAATGGGTGAATTAAAAAGTTTACAAAGATTGACTAATTATAGAGTGGGTAAGAAGAGTGGGACAAGGATAGGAGAGTTGAGGGAGCTTTCCCACATTGGTGAGATTCTTCACATTGAAGAGTTGCAGAATGTGGTCGATGTTAGGGATGCCTTGGAGGCTAATTTAGTAGGCAAGCAACACCTGGATGATTTGCTGTTGGAGTGGAGCCACAATGTTGAGCAAAATGGAGCTGACATAGTGCTTAACAACTTACAACCTCATTCAAACTTAAAGAGACTCACAATTCAAGGGTATGGTGGATTAAGATTTCCAGATTGGTTTGGAGGTCCTGCAATCCTCATCAATATGGTGTCCCTACGTCTCTGGAGTTGTAATAACGTGTCATCCTTCCCACCACTAGGGCAGCTACCCTCTCTTAAATATTTATATATATCAGGGTTGAGGGCAATAGAAAGGGTGGGGGCTGAGTTTTATGGGACTGAGCCCTCCTTTGTGTCTCTAAAAGCACTATCATTTCATTTTATGCTAAAATGGAAGGAATGGTTGTGTTCAGAAGGCCAAGGTGGGGAATTCCCTCGGCTCAAGGAGCTTCATATAGAACGGTGTCCCGAGCTAATTGGAGCCTTACCAAACCATTTGCCTTTGTTGACGAAACTAAGGATTGAAAACTGTGAGCAGCTTGTGGCTCCACTTCCAAGGGTTTTAGCCATTCGTCAATTGACAGCTCGCAGCTATAGCATCGCACAGTGGAAGGAGCTACCTCCACTTCTGCAGTATCTCAGAATAAAAGAGCAGTATCTCGGAATAAAAGATTCTGATTCACTGGAATCCCTACTTGAGGAGGGAACATTGCAAAGCTATACTTGTCTTGAGGAATTGGGAATCATAGATGGTTCTTTTTCCAGAACCTTGAGTAGAGTTTGTTTACCCATTACATTGAAATCATTCCGGATCCATCAATGTAAGAACTTAGAGTTTCTTCTACTTGAGTTCTGCAAATGTCCCTTCCCTTTCCTTGAACGGTTGGATATCGTCCATAGTCCTTGCAACTCTCTTTCATGCTTCCTGCTCAGCATCTACCCGAGGTTGACTCATCTTAGCATCGACAAAGTGGAAGGCCTTGAATCCCTCTCCTTTTCAATTTCAGAGGGGGCAGGGGATCCTACATCTTTTCATGACTTGTCCATCTGGGAGTGTCCTAATCTTGTGTCTATTGAACTGCCAGCTCTCAACTTCTCCGATTGTTACATCTCCTATTGCAAGAATCTCAAGTCATTGTTGCCCAATGCTGCATGCTTTCAATCATTAACTATAAGAGATTGTCCAGAATTGATATTCCCAATACAGGGACAGGGTCTTCCCTCCAACCTCACTTCACTTTCAATCTCAGACTGCGACAAATTCGCATCCCAAATGGAATTATTGAGTCTCCAAGGTCTGGCCTCTCTTAGAAAGTTCAGCATTATAAGTAAATGTGAGTCCTTGAAGGTCTTTCCGAAGGAACGCTTGCTGCCCTCCACCCTTACTTCTCTCACAATCGTGGGTCTTCCAAAGCTCAAGTCTCTAGATAGTAAGGGGCTTCAACTCCTCACCTCTCTTCAAGACTTGTGTGTCGGCAACTGCCCCAAGCTCCAATCCTTCTCAGAAGGGAGGCTGCCCACCTCTCTCTCTTCTCTGACAATCTGGAAATGTCCATTGTTGAAAGATCGGTGCAAGTTTGGGAAAGGCAAATATTGGCACCATATAGCCCACGTTCCACGCATTCTGATCGATGACCAACTTTTGCAATGAGGTTCTTATTCTGTCCTTATATATAATTTTTTTTTTTTGGGAAAAAAAAAGTTTGTGCTTAAATTTGCATGAGCTGATTTATGGATACACATAGCAGGCTTTCAGTCGTGATTTTCTCCGAAGATACGAGAAATCGGTGATCTTTCCAACGAAATTAATAGAGCCTATTTTCAACTATTTCATGGGTAATTTGAAAAATGCTACAGGTATGGATGTTTAATCCTCACTTCAACAAATTGTAAGATTTACTTTTAATGCATTTTAAAACTGTGTTTAAACTCTTTTTTTTTTTGTTAAACATATAAACCCGCTTTTTTTTTTATAAACAGGAACTTTAAAAAATAGTTATCAAACATAACCTTTAACTCTCTAACCCCTAAATTACAATTATTTTAATCATGTATTGCATTGGTTTGCAGGTTGTAGTTGAGCTGATATCTACAAAAGTGCAGCTTATTTTATTTCCAAAAAATCAATGGGTATGTTATTTTCATTTTTGTCTCTTGATGTAGAGTGACGAAATTTGTGTTTTTATCTTCACATGCACTAAATTTAGGTCAAGCAAATAGAAAAATGAACCTACCTAGGAAGACCTCTCAAAATTAGTAATAAATCTTACTCTGCATTAGCAAGAGGTCCACATATTCATTAGTACTTCTAACCAAACACCCTTGAGATTCTCTATCCACATATTCATGAATTCCTTACCTGATTATTTATCATATATAAACATATTTTAAATAATGGGGATACTTGACGACTTTTTTATGAGTTGCATTTTGAGGGTTTTGAATTAGGTGTTGGGATAAATTATCTGATGTCGTGATTTTGGTTCCTCCAGCATTAAGTAAACCTTTGTTTCTTTTCCAAATCAGAACCAGCTCTGAGAACTTCTAGAAAGAAACAAAGTTGTTTGTGACAATTGAAAACATCCTTGCATATTAAGTCCAAATCTTGCAAGCTTAAACTTTTAGGAAAACTAATAATTAGACACGTTATCATAGCTTAGTTTTGTAGAAGGGCAATTTGTATTTCCTTTATTTGTTTACAGGTTTAAGCTTTTAGAAAAATTCATAATTTAAGGTGGAAAACTACTATTTAAAAAGGTTTTACTTTCCAATTTTGATATACTTGCATCAAGAGTTTCAACAATATACTATCTAGTTTTTTTCTTATGGACTATGTTCTTGAGGAGTTCTTAATTAATTGGAACAACTCAAACCACCACCCTTCATGTATAAAATTTTAACGAGTACAAAATATTTGGAGGATGATCGCATATTTTAATAGTTTGATCCTAAAGAAAATATAAATTTGTCTTAGAAAAAACATTAAGTTAATTTTTTCTAAAAAATTAATTTAAAGTTGAATTATTTAACTATTAAACTCTGATGATTACCCTCCTGGATGGTTTAGGGCAGTTCTAAGAGGAAGATTTGTCATTGCCTGCCCATGCAATAGATGAGAGTGAAATTTGAAGACTTAAAAACTCCTTTTGCAAGCACTTTACAGTGGAGTGAGCTTTTATTCTCAAGTTTGTGACAAGGAAGAAATAAAATGGAGGCGTTATCGTACTCTATTCTTCACAAATTCGTTCTTGTTGGGACTTAAACCCTGAACCCCTCCCCTTCATGCCAGCTTGAGCTCTTAGCCACTTGATCTTGTTGTTGATAGTTGGTCCGGAAACATGAAAACAACACCAAAGTCTTGGATTAAGTTTTATGTGGTGTGAGACTACCATGAAGAATATCAATTGCAATTATTCATTTGCCCTTCAAAGTTTTTGTTTTATTTCTTGTTTTGATGTTAGAAATTAAAGTGTTAATATATTTGAGGAAGTTTATTTGAATTTCCTTGATAAGCTGCTAATATTGATTTTATATAGAAATGATTCCACTTCATGATTGAGTTTCTTCATTCATCTAGAATTTGCATTTTGGCATATGCCAAAAAGCTATAACTACTTCACATTGGATAATATAATGTTTATATTTCACAACAACTATGTAATGCAATAAAGATATCTGAAACACCTCATTTTGTTAAATTACGGTTTAATTATACTATTAAAAGGTTAATCCATAAATCTGTGATTTGAAACATGAATTAATGAATAGGCAATAATGTTTGTAATATAAGATATTAATATTTTATTTTTCATGTTCAAAAATTCTAATTCTATAGCACAGATAACAACTACTAAGTATTTTTTTTTTCTTAAATACTTAGGGCTTCTTTAATTCATGTTTTTTAAAACTGTTATTGAGAACAGTTTTTTAAAACACAAAAAAATTCAAAAATGTGTTCTCCGAAAACTCTTATTTGTTCTTGAAATTTTGTATTTTTTATGTTTTTCAAATTTTTTTTTTGATTTTTCACTCCCTGCTTAACATAAAATAAGCTTTAAAACAATAAAACAACTCTGGCCTTACTTGTTTATTATTGCATTTGTAGATTTTGTTTCCGTATGGACAGGGATGAGCAAGTCTTTAAACTTTTTACCCAAAAAATTAATTATCTTTTAAATTTTGTAATAACCCCTTGTAGATTAAGAAAACCAAAAGACTTTTGAGGCAAGACCACATGATTTTTACGTATCCACACAAATATGCAGATATAAAAATCTGAAGGGTAAGAGACCTTTACCGTCTGAGAAAGTTATACATTGGATTAATGGATTGTGTAGCACATAAAAGTTTAAGCATATTTGAAAGAACTTTTACAATAGACATATATAAATACAGTGCTTTTAGAATCAATTTCAAAACCATATTTTTGGCAAAAAAAAAAAAAGAAAATAAGAAACCTAAGAATGTTACAAAGATTTGAAAAGAATTCATTCTTTAAATTTAAAATATTTGCTAAGTTGAAATTCTTAATTTAAATTCTTTCATTAATTCCTTAAAAGATATAGAAAGATTCCTTTTTTCACTCCAGAATTGATATTCTTGCTTTTTATTGGCTCAGAATGTCTTTCATTTTTATCAAATTTTTTAACTATTGTAAGTTTTTAATTTTCTCTGCTCCATTATATGTTCTTTATACCACTGATCCAAATAAATCAATTTCCACGCCCTTGAAACTGATCAAAATAGAATACAAAAGATTCAGATAAACTTTATATGCTTGAAGAATCGATATTGGAATCCAAAACAGAGTGCTATAACTGAATAGATGTTTAAAAAAAAAAAATCAAAGTTCCACTAATTCTTAAAACGTAGAGATGTAAAGACACCCGAAGTTCTAGATCATTTTCTTGATTAAAGAGCAGTCCAGATTCCACACCCTGTAATTTCTTATGTTATCTTTATGTGGCGGATTTGAAATGGTCTATTTTCCATATTCTACAATGACATGTATGACTTTTCTCCATATCACAGTATATTCAAAGGGCTCGGTGTCATACCCTCACTCGTGGACTGATCAAATAAAGGCAAATGACCCTAAAGGGATTTATATAAGAAGGTGGAAAATTTCTAAAAACTAGTCGTTGGTAGAGATCGATCATAGCAAACAAGGGAGAGGGGCTGATATTAGCAACATCGAAGTAGCTGAGCTTAGTGGAAGACTAACCCTCGCATTCAATGCATCAACAAAGCGTAAAATCAACCAAATTCAAATTGCAGCCCATATGATACAGATAGGTTCAAAATGAATTCTATCTGTACATTTGGTATTGAGTGATAGGCGCCTTCTTCATCTACCTCTTTCTTCTAAGGCCCAGGCTTTCTTCCTCGATGCTTTCTTTCGTTCTTCTCTGATCAACTAACTATTCACTTCTCTTTCAAACCAACAGACATGGCCGGAGCTGTAGCAGGAGGAGGAGGAGGAGCTCTTCTCTCGGCTTCTCTACAAGTTCTATTTGATCGGATGGCTTCTCGTGACTTCCTCACCTTCCTCCGGGAACATAAACTCAGTGTTGCGCTCCTAAGGAAGTTGAAGATGAAATTTCGCAGTTCAGGTTAAATGAATGACGCCGAGCTGCCAAACTGCGAATTCGGCTGTCAGAGAGTGGGTGGATGGGCTGAAGGATGCCGTGTATGATGCGGAGGACCTGCTCGATGATATCACCACTGAAGCTTTACGCTGCAAGATGGAGTACTCTGATTCTCAATCTCAGCAGGTACGTAACATCATCTCTGGTGACGGGATCGAGTCTATGGTAGAGGAGATCACTGACACACTAGAATTTCTTGCACAACAAAAAGATGCCCTTGGATTAAAAGAAGGCGCTAGAGAAAAATTGTCGAACAGATGGCCGGCGACTTCCTTGGTAGATGAGTCTGGGGTGTACGGTAGGGTTGATGATAAAGAGAGGATAGTCGAATTTTTGGTGTCTCGTAACGCAAGCGGGAATAAGATAAGTGTGATCACCCTGGCGGGTATGGGCGGTATTGGAAAGACCACACTCACTCAGCTGGTCTATAATGATCGGAGAGTGGAGGAATGTTTTGACCTTAAAGCTTGGGTTTGTGTTTCAGATGAGTTTGATCTTGTCCGGATAACAAAATCTATTCTTAAGGCAATCGATCCGACTATTTCTGATGAGAATGATTTGAATCTGCTTCAACTTAAACTTAAGGAGAAACTTAACAGGAAGAAATTCCTACTTGTCCTTGATGATGTTTGGAATGAAAACTATACTAATTGGGATATGCTACAAACTCCATTCGCTGTTAATAATATGGGAGCGCATTATTGTTACAATACTATGATAAGGTTGCATCAATTATGCGTTCTGATCATACTCATCATTTGGAACAATTATCCTTTGAAGACTGCTGGATGCTATTTGCAAAACATGCATTTAAAAATGGAGAATCTAGCCTGCATCAAAAAACTAGAAGAAATTGGCAAAGAGATTGCAAAAAGTGTAAAGGATTGCCTTTAGCTGCAAAAACCCTCGGTGGTGCCTTATACTCAGAGTTGCGAACGAAAGAATGGGAAAACGTATTGAATAGCGAAATATGGGATTTACCGAATAATGAGATTCTCCCTGCCTTAATGTTAAGCTATTATTTTCTTCCATCACATTTAAAGCAATGTTTTGCATATTGCTCAATTTTTCCTAAGGATTATGAATTTGAAAAGGAAAACTTAATTCTATTATGGATGGCAAGGTTTTTTGCAACAATTTGAAGGGGAGAAGACAATGGAAGAGGTAGGTGATGGTTACTTTCATGATCTATCATCAAGATCATTTTTTCAGAGGTCTAGAAGCCACAAATCCTATTTTGTAATGCATGATCTTATCAATGACTTGGCTCAACTTGTTTCCCGCAAATCTTGTGTTCAGCTAAAGGATGGTACGATGAATGAGATTCCTAACAAGGTCCGACACTTATCATATTCCTTTAGTAGTGAACGTGACCCCTTTGGGAGATTTGAGTCCCTTAGTAACCCGAATGGCCTTAGGACCATCTTACCCTTGTTAGGCCATTTGCCTTTTGACCGAAGTGATAAGGCTTCTAAGAAAAGGAGCCCCAGCATGTCTAGTATTTCACCAGGATGGAGTAATACAGTTCCAAATGATTTATTAAAGAAAGTTCAATATTTGCGAGTTCTGTCATTGTGCTTTTGTTGGATAATTTATTTGCCTGAGACAATTGGAAATTTGAAGCACTTGCGTCATTTATATCTGTCCTACACATCCATCCGAAGGTTACCGGATTCAGTTTGTAATTTATATAATTTACAAACATTGAGATTAACTTTTTGCCAATGTCTTGTTGAATTGCCCACAATGATGCACAAATTGATTAGATTGCGCCATCTTGATATTAGGCATTGTGAGGTTAAACAAATGCCAAGCCAAATGGGTCGGTTAAAAAGTTTACAGAAATTGACTAATTATAAGGTGGGCAAGAAGAGTGGGATAAGGATCGGAGAGTTAAGGGAGCTTTCCCACATTGGTGGGATTCTTCACATTGAAGAGTTGCAGAATGTGGTCAATGGCAGGGAAGCCTTGGAGGCTAATTTAGTAGGCAAGCAGTACCTGGATGATTTGCGGTTGGAGTGGAGTCCTTTTGTTGAGCAAAATGGAGCAGACTTAGTGCTTAACAACTTACAACCTCATTCAAACTTAAAGAGTCTCACTATCCATGAGTATGGTGGTTTAAGATTTCCAGATTGGTTGGGAAATCCACAATCCTAATCAATATGGTATCACTACGTCTTTGGAGTTGTAATAACTTGTCAACCTTCCCACCTCTTACAACCCTATCATCATATATCTGTTATGTCCATGCTACTGATCATCCTGATCTTTTACATGTCCAGTCCTCTGTTTATCAAATAACACTCAAAGAATGTCTGTCTATTTACACATCCCACCATGAGTCATATGAGGTGATTGTCCCAAGCTAAGCGGGGACTTGCCAGCCCATTTGCCTTTGTTGAAGAAGCTGGTGATTCAAAGCTGTGAGCAGCTGGTCGCTCCACTTCCAAGGGTTCCAGCCATTCGCGAATTGACTACGCGCAGCTGTAACATCGCAAGGTGGAAGGAACTACCTCCACTGCTGCAGTATCTCTCGATTGAAAATTTCAGCTCTTTAGAGTCCCTACTGGAGGAGGGAATGTTGCAAAGTAATACGTGTCTTCAAGATTTGAGAATCATGAATTTTTCTTTTTCCCCAACCTTGCCCAGAGTTTGTTTACCCATCACATTAAAATCATTGGAAATCCTTCAATCGAAGAACCTAGAGTTTCTTCTACGTGTGTTCTTCAAATGTTCCTTCCCTTTCCTTGAACGGTTGAACATCGCCCATAGTTCTTGCAACTCTCTTTTATGCTTCCCGCTTAGCATCTTCCCAAGGTTGACTCACCTTGGGATCACAGATGTCGAAAGCCTGGAATCCATCTCCTTTTCAATTTCAGAGGGGGATCTGACATATTTTCATGACTTGTCCATCTCAGGATGCCTTAATCTTGTGTCTATTGAATTGCCAGCTCTCAACTTCCACTGTTACATTTCTCATTGCAAGAATCTCAAGTCACTGCTGCCGCCAAACACTGCATGCTTTCAGTCATTACGACTACATGGTTGTCCAGAATTCACATTCCCAACACAAGGTCTTCCCTGCAACCTAACTTCATCTTCAATATCAAACAGCGACAAATTCACATCCGAAATGGAGTATGGTCTGCAAGGTCTGGCCTCTGTTAATAGAGACACCCCCCCCCAGCGTTGAAAGTAAATGTGAGTGCTTGAAGGTCTTTCCAAAGGAATGCCTGCTGCCCTCCACCCTTCTCTCTCAGAATCTCAGGTCTTCCATATCTCAAGTCTCTAGAGAGTAAGGGGCTTCATTTACTCACCTCTCTTCAAGTCTTGCATGTCAACAGCTGCCCCAATCTCCATTCCTTGACAGAAGAGGGTCTGCCTACCTCCTTCTCTACTCTAACAATTCGGAACTATCCATTGCTAAAAGATCAGTGCAAGTTTAGGGAAGGCAAAGAGTGGCACCATATAACTCACATTCCATGCATTGTGATTGATGATCAAGTTTTGTAATGAATGTACTTATTCTGTCCTATAATAATCTGTTTTGGGGAAAAAAAATGTGCTTAAATACCCACTTTTGTTTTCTTTCCATGAGCTGATTTTATTTATTAATTCTCGGCAATTGTGACTTTCCCATGAGCAGAGCATATTTTCAACTATTTCATGGGTGATTTGCAAAATGCTACAGGTGTGGATTTTTAATCCTCACATCAACCAATTGTAAGATTTACTTTAATGTATTTTAAAACTAAATTGTGTTTATTATTTATTTTTGTTATCAAACATATCTTCTCTCTCTATTTTTTTTATCTGGTGAACAGGAACTTTAAAAAACAGTTATCAAACAGAACCTTAACTCTCCAATCCCTAAATTACAATACAATCATTTAATCGTGTATTGCATTGGTTTGCATGTAATTTTTATTTTGTTTCCTGTTGTAGAGTGATGGAATTCATGTTTTTATTTTCGCATGCATTAAATTTAGGTCAAGCAAATAGAAAAATGAACCTACTATGGAAGACCTCTCAACATTTATTAATGAATCTTATCAAAACTTGACATTCTGCATCAGAAAGAGGTCCATGTATGGGTACACAACTCTGGCGTCCAACACTTTTAAGCACCACTTTTCAATACACTCATTAGTACTTCTAACCAAATAGGCTTGAAATTCTATCCACATAATCATAAATTCTTGGCCTTAACATTTATCATGTATAAACATATTCTAAATAAGTAGGTACTTGTTAACTCTGTATGAGTTGCATTTTCTAAGGGTTTTGAATTAGATATTGGGATAAATTATCTGTATGTTTTGATTTTGGTTCCTCCAACATTAAGTAAACCCACATGGGCTTGCTTTTCGACTTAACGCTGAACCGATTGCCTTCAAAGATTAAGCTCGCTTTGTTTTTTTTTTTTTAAATTTTCATGACTTATCAATAAATTTTAAAAGCTTCCGATTAAAAAGCAAAATATTCTCGTGCTTTTTTTATTCTGTTTCATTTTCCACAAAATAGCAAAAACTCAATCATCATTCAACAAAAGCAATAACTGAAGAATATACACTACAGTGATTTACAACGAGATAGATGGCTGATCCCATCTCGAGACCGGCCGTTTATTTTTCTTCACTCCCAACTTATCTCATTTAAAAATTAAGTCAGACGGGCGGAGATGGGAAAATTCCCACCACCCCTACATTTTATTTTTAATTTTATTTTTTTATATTTGCTTTTTTATTTTTATTATATTAAAATTAATATTTTTCATAAAAATAAAAATATTATGAATTTTTATATATTATTTATTAAAAAACATTATAATAATAATAATTATTTATATTAAAGTATAAAATAAAATAATAAAAAATTATTTTTTAAATATAATCGATAATGGGCTTATTATTATTATTTTTATATATATATCATACGCTTCATTCGGTCATTTATACCCTAAACAATTTATTTCTTTTCGGCCTCACTTTATTTTAAATTAACTTAACCTGCCATTTCCCGACTTTCGAGATTGTAAAATCTTGTCTTGTATCACTAACAACTCATCACTATAAAATCGAAAAATTTTCCGTGGTTTTAGAATTTACCGAAACTTTTCTTGGTCACTAGATTTTTCAAGGAGACTAATTTTAATGCAAGAATCTGCTTTTGGCCATCCGAGATCTAGAGAATTTTATAAGATTCCCGAACCCTTAAGTGACAATTTATTATTTTATTAACATTTTACCATTTTTGAAAATTTCTAATTTTTCTCTGTGTTTTACAAAAAGTAACAATACTCGAACTAGCTTCCGATTTCCAAAAAATAAACTCAAACTCCGTTAAAAACCCGATTAAAAATTAAATTAAATATGCTATTAAGAGCAAGATCGACTTTAACCCAAAATAAACCGGGTCCTGCCATCCTCTTACTCACTACCTAATGTTAAAACAAAACAACTTAATACTTAATGCTATTATGCTATTCAAAGATGTTCTCAAAAAAGCTCTATTCAAGACAAGAAAAAAACAAACACCACCTACGTTTTTTCAAACAAGACCAGCTCTATTTAAATTTCTAAGAAATAAAGTTTTCTTTTGGCAACCGAGAACACGTTAGTGTACAATTCTTTGGAATGTTAAATAGTATAATATGTATATTAAGTCCAAATCTTGCAAGCGTACATTTTCTAGCAAAATTAATAATCAAACATAGTATCAAAAGATTCAGAACTTGATTCTATGGAAGGGGAATTTGTATTTCCCTTATCCGTTTGCAAATTTAAGCTTCTAAAAATTTGATAATTTATGGAAGGTGGTTCCATAAGGCCATACCTCCTAAGCTTGATATACTTGTGTCGATAACTTCAACAATACACTAACAGGTCTTTTTTTATAGCCGTGGTATCCAGGTCAGCTTCTGCGCGTCTCGATTAATCCTATGTGGCCCTCAAGTTAACAGCGAGGTAAACTTTCCGTTAACGCCCTCTATGTATGAATTTTAACATGTACAAATATTTGGAGGAACGATAATATATTTTAATAGTTTTCTCTTAAGAGAAAATATAAATATGCCTTGCAAGTGGGGATAGACAAAAAAACATTAGGTTAACCTTTTTATAGAAAATTTAATTTAAAGTTGAATGTTTAAATTATTGAACTATACTTGTTAATCTTTTAGAGCAGTTCCAGGAGGAAGATTTGCCATCGCCTGCCTGCCCATGCAATAGCTGGATCTTTAATTAGTTGCAAGTGAAATTTGAAGACTAAAAACTCTTTTTCCATGGAGGCACTTGCAAATCTTATATGGAAGGAAGAAGATAATTGGTTGTTTGAAAATAAGAAAACAACAACAATGTCTTAAGAGTAAATTATTGCTACCAAATGCAATAAAGAGGTTTGACACAACCATATTCTAAAATTATGGTTTAATATATTATAATATTAAAGGATTAACCCATAGCTCCATGATTTAAAGTGTAAATTAATAAATATGGTATAATGTTTGTAATATAAAATGTTAATATTTTATTTTCATGTTCAAAAATTCTAATTCTATTATACATGTAAAACCTCGAAGCTTTTTTTCACGCACTTATTTTTCATTATTACATTTGTATATTTTGCTTCTAGAGTACGTGACTAGATGAATAAGTCTTTAAGCTTTTTTTTCCAAAAAAATAATTATTTTTTAATTTTATAATAATTCTTTTTATTTATTTCTTTTGACATCTATTCATTTTAAATTACATTATTGTAATAGTATGTTCTCACATAAACTCGAGCTTAGAACTCCCCTTTAACATTTGAGTTAGTCTTAGAGAGAGACTCTTTTTAAATTTAGAAAACATAAGAGTGAAATACTTTGCATCAACAATTTACAATTTATTATAGGAGAAGTAATACATTAAATTATTCATTACTTACGAAATCACCATTTAAAATGCGCATTGTAAAATACTAATAATACCTTTTAACCATATTCAACACACAACTACTTAATAATATAGCACAATACTAATAATATGTAAGTTTAGTAAAAATAAAAAACAATACAAAATAAATTAATTTAATTTATACAAGAAACACATTAGAAAAATTAGTAAAGGAGAAAACAAAGTTTTAAGGTCATAATGTCGTGATGATATACTGCATTCGTTTCAAGGCACAACTTTAAAACACTATGTTAAAATTAATAGTGTATTGACAATAGTTTTTTTTTATTAGTATATAATTTAAGATTGATATTATAATTATTATTATTTTCTAAAAAAAATAAGGGGTTAAATTACCTATTGTGGTAGGAAATGTGTGTGGAAATCCACATTTCTTCCTTTTCGAAATAAAAAAGAAAGGTATTCATGCTAATGGGTCATCATCGTATGAAATTATGGGTATACATTAATATTGATCAACTTGAACACATCACGAATGCTAATTATGTAAAAAATACATATTTGAACATGACTTACTTATTAATTGGATGACATAACAGGACAAGTATAACTCGATTATGAACAATTTATTCAAAATTATATTTGAGTTTAAGTTCTATTTGATCGGATGGCTGCTCGCGACTTCCTCACCTTTCTAGGGGAGCAGAAACTCAGCGTTGTGCTCCTAAAGGAAGTTGAAGATGAAATTGCTGGCTGTTCAAGTACTGTTAAATGAAGCCGAGGCCAATAAGATCACGAATTCTGCTGCTAAAGAGTGGGTGGATGAGCTAAAAGATGCCGTGTATGATGCGGAGGACCTGCTCGATGATATCACCACTGAAGCTTTACGATGCAAGATGGAGTACTCTGATTCTCAATCTCAGGCGAGGGGATCGAATCCAGGGAGACACTAGAATTTCTTGCACAGCAAAAAGATGTTCTCGGGTTGAAAGAAGGCGTTGGAGGAAATTTGTCGAACAGATGGCCGGCGACTTTCTTGGTAGATGAGTCTGGGGTGTACTGGTAGGGGCGATGATAAAGAGGAGATAGTTGAATTTTTGTTGTCCCACATTGCAAGTGGGAATAAGATAAGTGTGATCTCCCTCGTGGGTATGGGCGGTATTGGAAGGACCAAGCTTACTCAACTGGTCTATAATGATAGGAAAGTAGAGAAATTTTTTGAACTTAAAGCTGGGGTTTGTGTTTCAAATGAATTTGATTTTGTCAGGATGACGAAAATTATTCTTTAAGGCAATCGATCCTGGTACTTCTGATGACAATGATTTAAATCTCCTTCAACTTAAACTCGAGGAGAGACTTATTAAGAAGAAATTCCTACTTGTCCTTGTTGATGTTTGGAAGGAAAACTATACTAATTGAGAGATGCTACAAATTCCATTCTCTGTTGTATCAATTATGCGTTCTGAACATACTCATCGTTTGGAAAACACGCATTTAAAATGGAGATTCTAGTCCGCGTCCAGAGCTAGAAGAAATTGGCAAAAAGATTGTAAAAAAGTGTAAATGATTGCCTCTAAGTTGCAAAAACCCTGGGGGATCCTTTTACTCAGAATTACGTGTAGAAGAAAGGAAAATCTATTGAACAGTGAAACTTGGGACTTCAAATTAAACGTGTTTTGCATATTGCTCAATTTTTCCTATGGACTACGAAATTTGAAAAGAAAAACTTGATTCTATTATGGATGACAGAAGGTTTTTTGCAATAATTTGCAGGCAAGAAAACAATGGAAAAGTTAGGTGATGGGTACTTTGTTGATCTATTATCAAGATCATTTTTTCACAGGTCTAGAAGCATTTTATAATGCATGATCTCATCAATGACTTGGTCAACATGTTTTCTTAACAAGGTTAAGCTATTATCATATTTTATTAATTTTGTGTTCATGTTTTTAAATGAACTTGACCCCTTTGGATTATCAGTCCAAAGGGTAAGGTTCATGTATATTTTCTTATATGTTTAATCAAGGCGGGGACAAAATTTCAACCCATGTGATTTGTATGGGTTAGAAGAAAATGAAATCATCCATACATTTGACCTTAGTTGATAGGGCACTCTTCATTTATTCCCTTTCAGCCCAGGCTCTTCCTCTTTGCTTTGCATTTGCTTTCTTTTCACTCTTCTCTGATCCACTATTCACTTCCCTTGCAAACCAACAGATATGGCCGGGGCCATAGCAGGAGGAGGAGGAGGAGCACTTCTCTCAGCTTCTATCCAAGTTCTATTTGATCGGATGGCTTCTCGGGACTTCCTTACCTTCCTCCGGGAACAGAAACTCAGTGTTGGGATCCTAAGGAAGTTGAAGATGAAATTGCTGGCAGTTCAGGTGCTGCTGAATGATGCCGAGGCCAAGCAAATCACGAATGCTGCTGTCAAAGAGTGGGTGGATGAGCTGAAAGATGCAGTGTATGATGCGGAGGACTTGCTGGATGGTATCACCACTGAAGCTTTACAATGCAAGATGGAGTCTGATTCTGAAACTCAGGTACGAAACATCATCTCTTGTGAGGGGATCGGGTACAGGGTAGAGGAGATCACTGACACACTAGAATTTCTTGCACAACAAAAAGCTGCTCTCGGATTAAACGAAGGCGTTGGAGAAAAATTGTTGAACAGATGGCCGACGACTTCCTTGGTAGATGAGTGTGGGGTGTACGGTAGGCGTGATGATAAAGAGGAGATAGTTGAATTTTTGTTGTCCCATAATGCTAGTGGGAATAAGATAAGTGTGATCTCCCTGGTGGGTATGGGCGGCATTGGAAAGACCACAATTACTCAGCTGGTCTATAATGATAGCAGAGTTGTGGATAGTTTTGACCTTAAAGCTTGGGTTAGTGTTTCAGATGAGTTTGATCTTGTCAGGATAACAAAAACTATTCTTAAGGCAATCCATCCTGGTAATTCTGAAGACAATGATTTGAATCAGCTTCAAGTTAAACTTAAGGAGAGACTTAACAGGAGGAAATTTCTGGTTGTCCTTGATGATGTTTAAATGAAACCTATAGTAATTGATATGCTACTAACCTATCTGCTGTTGGCAGATATGGGAGCAAGATTATTGTAACAACACGGAGTGATAAGGTTGCATCAATTATGTGTTCTGATCATACTCATCATTTGGAACAATTATCCTTTGAAAACTGCTGGACACTATTTGCAAAACATGCATTTAAAAATGGAGATTCTAGCTTGCATCCAAAGCTAGAAGAAATTGGCAAAGAGATTGTAAAAAAGTGTAAAGGATTGCCTTTAATTAGCTGCAAAGACCCTCGGGGGTGCCTTATACTCAGAAATACGAGAGAAGGAATGGGAAAATGTATTGAACAGCGAAACATGGGATTTACCAAATGATGAGATTCTCCCTGCCTTAATGTTAAGCTATTCTTTTCTTCCATCAAATTCCAAAGCAGTAGCAGACGTTTCAATTTTCCAAAGGACTAATGAATTTGTAAAGAAAAACTTGATTCTATTATGGATGCGGAAGGTTTTTGCATCAATCAAATAAAGAAACAATCAAGAGATAGGCTAATGGATACTTTAATGACCTGTTATCAAGATCGTTTTTTCAGAGGTCTAGAAGGCGCAAATCATATTTTGTTGTGCATGATCTCATCAGTGACCTAGGTCAACTTGTTTCCCGAAAATTTTGTGTTCATTTAAAGGATGGTAGGATGAATGAAATTCCTAACAAGGTTCGCCACTTATCATACTTTGTAAGTGAGCGTAAACCCTTTTGGAGATTTGGGACCCTTAGTAACGTGAATGCCCTTAGGACTTTCTTGCCCTTTTCAGTCCATTTGCCTTTTGAGGGGAGTGATAAGGTTTCAAAGAACAGGGCCCCCTACGGGTATGGTTATTCACCAGGATGGAGTGATAGAGTTCCAAATGGTTTATTGCAAAAAGCTCAATATTTGCGAGTGTTGTCATTGCGTTATTGTGGGATAATTGATTTGCCTGAGACAATTGGAAATTTGAAACACTTGCGCTATTTGGATCTATCCTACACATCCATCAAAAGGTTAACAGATTCAGTTTGCAATTTATATAATTTACAAACATTGAGATTATCTTTTTGTCAATGTCTTGTTGAATTGCCTACAATGATGCACAAATTGATTAAATTGCGTCATCTCGATATTAGGCACTGTAATTTGAAAAAGATGCCTAGCCAAATGGGTGAATTACAAAGTTTACATAAATTGACTAATTATAGTGTGGGCAAGAAGAGTGGGACAAGGGTCAGAGATTTGAGGGAGCTTTCTCACATCGGTGGGATTCTTCACATTGAAGAGTTGCAGAATGTGGTTGATGGTAGGGATGCTTTAGAGGCTAATTTGATTGGCAAGCAGTACTTGGATGATTTGCGGTTGGAGTGGAGTCATACCGTCGATCAAAATGGAGCAAACATAGTGCTCAACAACTTACAACCTCATGCAAACTTAAAGAGACTCACCATTCAAGGGTACGGTGGTTTAAGATTTCCAAATTGGTTGGGAGATCTTGCTATCCTGATCAATATGGTGTCCTTGCGCCTTTGGGGTTGTAATAATGTGTCGGGCCTTCCCAATCATTGCGCCATCAGACTATTCTCGAAATATACCCTACCGCCGACTTGTTTAGCAGATATTATAAGATGAATATGAATTTTCGGAAAATAAAACGAGAAACCTGGAAAGTTTACAAGATACAAGGGCAATCTTGTAATTTGTTAAAAAGGACCTATTGGTCATAAAAGTGAGATTAGGGGTTAATGTTTAAAATGCTTGAAAATGAAATGTAAATAGAGGGAGTTATGGGGTTAAAAGGCAAATAAAGAAAATAACCCAAAAATGGGTTTTATTTGAAGGCCAAACATGGCCTTAACTCAAAATTTTATTTAAGACCAAATTGGTCTCAAATTGGGGGAGAGAAAAACGTAGAGAGAGAGGGGAAGAGCAAAAGGAGAGAAGAAGAAGAGAAGAGGAAGAGAAGAAGAAGAGAAGGAGAGAAGTTCAAGCAAGCAAAAAGGTATGGAACTTTGAATTTTGTATGGATCACATGGAATTGTAAGGCTTTTATATGATTAAAGGTTTGTCTCCAAATCTAGGGTTTTGATTGAATTGCATCTTAACCTTAGATTTCTTGAAATTAAGGTTGGTAAACCCACAAGGAATAAGATAAGTATGTGAATTCCCTTGTTAGGTTGAATTCATGGTTAAATTGTGTGTAATGAAGTTAAGGTTTAGAACAAACCCTAACAACTCTCTATGTTTGGATCATGTATGGGATATGACCCATATTAAAATTGTTTTGGAAGGATTTCATGATATGTTTTTGGAAATAAGATAAGTATTGAAAGATGAAATGAGTAGAAAAGAGGTTATAAGAGCAATATGGAATGATTTTGATGTGTGTAGGAAGTATAGGAGTGATCCATGGATGAAAGGGCATGAAAAGCGGTAAAAACACATTCTGACATTCCCGGTCATGTGTACCGCACACTTTGAACATACCGGTACACAATGTTCTCTCGTCGTTTTTGGCTAAAGTGTACCTAAGATACACTTTAGGGGTGTACCCTACACCCCGTTATGTTTTCCGCCACTGGGCCAGATTTCGCCATAACTCGCCATTTATCCGATCTGAAATGATTCATGGGCCAACAAAATGTACTTCAAGGAGAACCATCCATATAGAAATAGATGATCGTCAAATTATGACTCTAAGTGGCCCAAAATCCACCCTGAGTAAATTCATGTAAAACCAAATTCTGGTTTCAAAGGTTGGAACATAGAGAAGTCCGCTTGTTTCTGACGTAATCCTGGAGTCTCGGGTGTCTGGAATTGGGTGATTCCAGTTGGAATAGAACCCAGCACCTTAGTTTTAAATGAGTATAAGGACATAGTGTCAAATATGAAGTTAAGACCTGAAAAAATGAGTAATACAAAACCGCTCTGCAGTGAAAAATTCCAGAATGACTAGTTGGTATAAAAATGCCATAACTTTATTTTGATTATCCGATTGGATTGATTCCACCTAAGTAAACTAGATTCATAAAGGAATGAGAATATATGAATGAGGTGTGGATCCTTATAGACATCATACTATAAGTATGAAGTGCTATATGTAATAGCCATGAAACAAGGAAAATATAGAAATGCAATATGTATAGATGGGTTCATAAAACATGAATATGATATGAATATAGGATATGTCATAAGATATGATAGGTATAAGTTATAAGGATATGGATAAGATATGATAGGATATGTCATAAGATATGATAGCCTACAAGCATTCGACGATGTAAGTACATATGAATATAAGAGTATACAATGTGAACATATGATTGTCATGCATAAACAAATAGATGGAACATGATAGAAATATAGAAAGTATATGAATAGATAAAGACATGACAGTAATACGTAAATGATAGGAATATATGATAGTTATACCGAAATGAATAAAATGGAACATGCTAGAACACATGATAGAAATAAGGAATTCTAAGAACGATAGAGATGAGCAAAGATGAAAGCATAGGAATGAGCATGTACATGAATGACGGGTAATGTATAAATGATATAAAGAGTTATGAATATAGAAAGCGATATAGAAATATATGAATACAAGAGTGCATAGATGCATTCATGATATATGATAGGATTTACATATACGATATGAAGACAAAACTAAATGATAGCAAAATATATGAAATACGAAACGAATCGAAATGCAGAATACGAAAAGCAATACGTCACAACACGTAAATGTGAGTAAGATACACGTAATGTGAGCTTATAAAGACATATGATCATATGACTACCTAGATCAAAGAATGAATGAGTGGATCGCCCCGATTAGTACTTTGCACTCCCGATTAGTACTTCTAGATTCTCGATTAGTACTTTGAGATTCTCGATTAGCGCCCTAAGACTCCCGATGGCACCCCGATTAGGCACTTCAGATCGACTAGTACTTCTAAGACTCCCGATTATGCTCCCACTCGGGATTAGTAATTCCCAGATTCCTGTCACGCTTACTAAGACCAAGATCAGACAGACAGACTTATCAGATCAAGGCCCTACCATTTCTTGCAGCGATCGATCTGGTGTGAATAAACAGATATACGATAAAAAACTTCTAAATAAAGAATAGAAGTAAAGATCCGGACATACCCTCAGATTGCTCGCAGCACCTACGTACCTCTAGAAGAAAGTATACAAAGAAAGCAGAAAAGTCTGAGAAAGTATACAAGCACAGAAAGAAATACGAGAGAAATTATACAAGCGCAGAAGTGTATGATAGATAGAATAAGAGCGTACAAGATATTATGAAGTATATGAATAGTACAGGATAACAAGATATGAAAAGTACAAGATGACATATAACGAAGGAGAGAGTATACGATAGTCTAGTATGAAAGTGAAGAATGAAAGCCATATGAAAGTATAGTATATGAAAAGCATAATTATCACGAAAAGCATATGAAAGCATAACATATGAATAGCATATCAATGTCAGACATATGCAAGTACATAAAAAAAGGTATATAGAAGAGTATAATAGGAAACTTGATCTGGGGAAATAGACGATTGAATATGAATGTATGGATATGAGTATAGAGGTACAAAGAGTGTATAGTACTTAAAAGGATATGAACAAGTAAAGTCTGAGAGAAAGTGATAGAAAGAAAGGTAAATGAAAGAAAGTATAAGCGGGGCATGTAGCCCTTGACATGAAGAAGACATGATATAGGTATAGGATAAGAAATGCTGGCATGTATTAGTATATAGAATCTGATAAATCATAGAGCAGAAGATGAAAAGATATAGACTAGAGACATGATGTAGCACGAAAAGAATAGGAACATTGAAAGACATAATGACGTGAAAAAGATGAACACGTAAGTATAGGAATATGTAAAAGTACCGAATAGGAATCACATCAAAAGTATAAATAAAGGAGATGCGAGCGTAGAGCGTGTAATAGAAAAGATTGACATGCAGCCAGGAAAATAAGATGATAAGGAATTAAAGTTATATAGAAATATGGTTAGATATATATAATGCATATGTATAAGCTTGTGTGATCGCCATTGGTGGTTAATAAGTGTATATTCCCCATTAAGCGTAAAACACATGCAGTGTTAATCAAGTGTGATGCAGGAAACGAAGACAAGGATAGAGAGACGGGGCGTTCGCGTCGACCATGGTAAATTCGAGGAGATAGGTGCTCCAGAGTGACTGTATGATCTTGAAGTTTTGTATTAGAAATGTACTGTATAAGTATTTGTATAAGTAAAAGGGGACTCTGTATATGTGTATAGACTTTTAAGGACACCACTCCAGTGGTGGTTCCTTTGTATCGTCTGAATGATTTTTTTATTTATTACGGGAGATTGTTTGTCTGTGGCAGTCTTAGTCGACTAGAGAGAAACGAGTCGATGAGAGTCCCGATATAGGTATAGATGGTATCGGCGCCCGGACGGTTCGGATCAGCCCGTCGGGTTGGGCCAGGGATCGGGGCGTGGCCATTTACCCTCTCTTAAACATTTATATGTATGGGGGTTGGGGGAGATAGAAAGGGTGGGGGCTGAGTTTTATGGGACTGACCCCTCCTTTGTATCCCTAAAAGCTTTATCGTTTCAACGTATGCCAAAATGGAAGGAATGGTTGTGTTTGGGAGGTCAAGGTGGAGAATTCCCTCGTCTTAAGAGGCTATATATAAGGAACTGTCCCAAGCTAACCGGGGACTTACCAGTCCATCTTCCATTGTTGACCAAACTGGAGATTGAAGGATGTGGGCAGCTTGTGACTCCACTTCCAAGGGTTCCAGCCATACGTGAGTTAACGACGCGCAGCTGTAACATCTTGCAGTGGAAGGAACTGCCTCCACTACTGCAGTATCTCTCGATTGAAAATTCCGACTCTTTAGAGTCCCTACTGGAGGATGGAATGTTGCAAAGTAATTCTTGTCTTCAAGAGTTGAGAATCATGAATTTATCTTTTTCCCGAACCTTGCAGCAGAGCTTGTTTACCCATCACATTGAAATCATTGGCAATCCTTCAATCGAAGAACCTAGAGTTTCTTCTACTTCAGTTTTTCAAATGTCACTTCCCTTTCCTTGGACGGTTGAACATCGCCCATAGTTCTTGCAACTCTCTTCTATGCTTCCCACTCAGCGTCTTCCCAAGGTTGACTCATCTTGGGATCACAGATGTCGAAGGCCTGAAATCTATCTCCTTTTCAATTGCAAAGGGGTATCCAACATCTTTTCATGACTTGTCCATCTCAGGATGCTCTAATCTTGTGTCTATTGAATTGCCAGCTCTCAACTTCGACTGTTACATCTCCCATTGCAAGAATCTCAAGTCGCTGCGGCACAACACTGCATGCTTTCAACCATTAACATTAGAAGATTGTCCGGAATTGATATTCTCAATACAGGGTCTTCCCTCTAACCTAACTTCTTCACTTTCAATCTCAAACTGCAACAAATTCACATCCCAAATGGAGTTGAATCTGCAAGGCCTGGCCTCTCTTAGACATTTCAGCACTAGAAGTGATTGTGAGTGCTTGAAGGCCTTTTCGAACAAGGCCTGCCTCCCTCCACCCTTACCTCTCTTGGAATCTCAGGTCTTCTAGACAGTAAGGGGATTCAACTGCTCACCTCTTGTCAACACTTGCATGTCAGTAACTGCCCCAATCTCCAATCCCTGACAGAAGAGTGGCTGCCAACCTCCCTCTCTTCTCTAACAATCCGGAACTGTCCATTGTTGAAAGATCGCTCCAAGTTTGAGGAAGGCAAAGAGTGGCACCCTATAGCTCATATTCATGTGATCGATGATCAACTTTTGTAAGGAAGGTACTTATTCTGTCCTATAAATAATCTTTTTTGGGAAAAAATGTTGTGCTTGATACCCACTTTTCTTTGCATGAGCTGATTTACTGATACACATTGCACTATAGCAGGCTTTTCAATTATGATTTCCTCACAAAACATGACAAATCTTTGATCTTTCCAATGAAATAGAGCATATTTTCAGCTAATCTCCAAATTACTATTATTTTAATCTTGTGTTGCATTGGTTTGCAGGTTATTTGAGAGCCGGTATCTGCAACAGTGCATCTTATTTTCTTTCCAAAAAAAGCAGAGGGTATGTTATTTTCATTTTTGTTTCTTGTCTTAGAGTGAAAAAACTTCTGATTTTATTTTTGCATACACTACATTTAGGTCAAGCAAATAGAAAAATCAATCCACCTAGGAAGTCCTCTCAACATTTAGTAATGAATCTTATTCTGCATTAGAAAGAGGCCCATGTACTGGTACACAACTCTGCATTAGTACTTCTAATCATATACACTGGAAATTCTACCCACATATTCATGAATTCATGGCCTGACCATTAATCATACATAAACATAACAAGGGTACAGGACTGATTTTTTTATGATTTGCATCTTGAGGGTTTTGAATCAGATGTTGGGATAACTTATGGGTATGTTGTGATTTTGGATCCTCCAACATCAAGTAAGCCTCTGTTTCTTTTCCAAAACAGGACCTGCTCGGCGAACTTTTAGGAAGAAACAAAGTTTTCTTGTGACAACTGAAAAACATCCTTATAAATTTTTAGAAAAATTCTTAGTTTTATGGAAGGCAATTCATATTTTCCTCATTTGTTTGTAAATTTAAACTTTCAGAAATATTGATAACATAAGGCAAAAAACTACTATTTCAAAATATTATACTTTCCAAACTTAGATACGCTGGCATCAAGAGCTTCACCAACACACTTACTATTGTTTTTTTTGTTACTTGGACTTTGTTTTAAGGAGTAGTGAATCAATCGGATCAACTCATATCCCTCCATTGATAAATTTGAACAAGTAAAAATATTTGGAGGATGGTCACATATTTTAATAGTTTGGTCTTAAAAGAAAATATAAGTTTGTGTCATAATGGATATAGAAAAAGAAATAATAAAATTATTAAAAATTTTAATCTAAAGTTGAATGGTTTAACTATTAAACTATGTTGATAGCCCTTTTCGATTTTTTGTAGGTGAAATTTGTGAAGACTTAGGTGGTGTTTGGTTTTTATATCTTTGAATAGAACTTTTGAGAACCCAATCTTCAAATAGTCTTAATAGCGTTAGAAGTATTAAGTTGTTGTTTTTAACGTTTAGGTAATAAGTAGGGATGTGATGAGACGGATTATTTTAGGATTCGTCGCGCCAGCTCTTAATGATGCAGGTTTAATTTAATTAATCGGGTTTTTTAACGGGTTTGGGTTTATTTTCCAGTCGAGATGAGATTCGGTATTGTTACTCTACCTTAAGCCGAGAAAATTGAAATTTTCAAAAATGGTAAAATGTTAATAAAATAATAATTATGTAGGGTTCGAAGCACCAAAAATTCTCTAGATTTCGGATGGCGAAGCCAGTTGCGCCGTTAAATTAAATACCATGAAATTCAGTGGCCGAGAAAAAGTTTCGTCAGTGCAGAATGATGAAAATTTTCCGTTTTACGAGTAATAAGTTACTTGGAGTGGCAAGACGAGAGTTTTTCTGAAAATGCGAAAGTCGAAAATGGCTTAGCTAAGTTCATTTAAAATAAAGTGAGCTAAAGAAATAAATTGTTTGAGACATAAAAACGAAACGAATAAAGCGATATGAACCATGTATCGAAAATAATAATAAACTAAAATCGATTATATTTTAAAAATAAATTTTTATTATTTTGTTTTATCTTTAATAAATAATAATTATTATAATGTTTTTAATAAATAATTTATAAAAATTCATAATATTTTTATTTTATGAAAAATATTAATTTACAATATAATCAAAATAAAAACGAAATATAAAAAATTAAAATTAAAAATAAAAACGAAAATAAAAATATAAGCGAAGTAGAGTTTGGGAATTTTCATCTGCTTCATACTAATTAATTTTTTAAATGTGATGAGTTTGAGAATTGAAAAAAATAAATGATGAGGTCGGGATAAGGCGAATTAAAGATAGAACCTAAGTTGTGAAGTCGCAATAATTGTATGTGCTCACACTTGTAGCGTTGGCAGACTGATAATTAAGTTTTTTAACATTTTTGGAAAATGAGCTTTTTTGAATAGAAGAGTCGATATTCGCTTTACATTGAACTTTTAAAAAATTTCGGTAATAAGTTGTGAAATTAAAAAAAAAACAAGCAGAACTTAATCTTTAAGTATTTATTTAGTTTAAATTAAGTTAAAATACGCAATAAGCTACTGCCTTAGAAAGCGCTTCGTAAGAGTTGAGCTTTTTAGTTCCAAGTATATGACAAGGAAGCAAAAACATTGAGGCACTTGCAGATTTTATATTGAATGAAGAAGGGTGGTTATTTAAGAACAATAATATCAGTTGTAATTATTGATTTGCCCTTCAAAGTTTTTGTTTTTTTCTTTTTTTTTATGTGTGAGAATTTGATGTCTTATTAAATTGAAGTGGTTGATTCGGATTCCCTTGTTAGGTTGTATCATTGATTCTGTATAGAAATGATGCCTCTTTATGTTTCTTAGTCAATTCCTGATTTGCGTGTTTAGGATAGGCGTCTCGAGCGGGGCAGAGCTAGTTGCGGGCATTTCAGGCGAATAGAGCTTTAGCGGCCGGCGAGAGGCCGGCCGACGGCGGATTAAGGCGGTAGGCCAGTGAGCTCATTTCGGGCGGCTCGACCCAGTGAGTGGCGAATCATGGGCTTTTAGGCCGCCCAGGAAGCCGCGCGCTGAGGCCGCGGGCGCGGGCGCGGGGCGCGAGGCGGGTTGAAGCGCGGGCGCCGAGCGTTGAAGCGCGCAAGCCGTTTATAGGCCCCGCGGACCCGTCAGCGCCTGCGGCCTCCATTGTAGGTTTTTATTTAAATTGTATTCAAAGTTAAATAAAAGTAAGTTTAAAAACAATTCGAAATAAAATACATCGTTTAAAATTTATTAATCGAATATAATTCGTTTAGAAATGTATGAAAAGTTTCTGTCATTTCTGAGAATAAGTGCATTATTGGGTTGTACTCTTGTTGTCGATCATTTTATTAGCACTTTCAGCTATATAAGAAAATAAAAATCTGATATCGTTTAAATAAATATTTTAATCGTTATTTTAAATTGTGAGGAGTATCTTGGATCGAATTCGATATGCTTGATATTTTAAGTTCTGCGTATCGATGCTTGGTTTGAACTACCGAGCGTGATCGTACGATCTCTTGTCAGCTAAACGCCCGATCTTAAACGTCTGCTGCCGATTCTTGGGGTGATAAGGTACGTCTCTTTGTTAACCACTCTTCCTGTATTTAAGCGACAGATCTGTTGTCTTCGCGAGCACGGTTAATACATCATATGATAATAGATACTTGTGGGTATTTGTTTGTTGTTTTCCTGCATTCTAAAATATCAAAATCTTCATTATCTTCAAATGGAATTGTTTCTGTTTGTGATATCTTATACATGTCTGTTGTATTATTTGGAGCGGATTATTTACCTTTTATCTTGAGCATTTAAAGAACTTTATAAAGATGAGGAGTTTGTCGTGGATGATGATTTTATCAGTATTAATATTATTCTTAGTATTTTTAACATAAATATTATACAAAATATATAATAAATTTACTTCATTTTAATTTATTTAATTTTTATTTGATCTTCATTGTAAATAATTGGCAACCGTTCATTAAGCGTAATTTTGTCTAGGGTCATGATTAATAAATATAATAAATTGAGTATTTATACAATATTTTTTAATTTTTCTATCATTGCAAAATTGTATCATTAAAAAATTCCATAACTTAAATAATTTTGAAGTACCATATAAATACTAGCTATTTGCATAATGACCGTGTGAAGTTAAGGATAATCTGTATTTCTGAAAATATTTGTTAGTATCGAAAATTTCAAAAAGATGCGTGAAGGTCATGATGTCTGCGTCATGTCGTTTAATCATCCAGCATCACGTTATTATTATTGTTCTTAGATAATTGGAATTTCCATTATAATTGTCTTCTTTTTTTTATATTTTGTAATGTTGTAAGCTTATAAAGTGGTCATTCACAGTTGAGGTATATACAAGAAACATATTTTTTTAATTCGTATTTGCAATTTTGCAACAATCGAAAAATAATTCGTATTTCTTAAGAACTGATTAATATTATGTCTGATATGCTGCAATTTTTTTAATATGTGAGCAATTTTTGTCCGAGTGCTATGATCAATTTAAAATAATATTGCACAATAAGCGTCGTGAAATAATTTTGCGTGATAAATGGTTGTTCTTAAAAATCTTTTTAATCTTTAATATTCTTCACGTTATTATTTGACGTTATCCCAATGTTATTGTAAATATTTTATCTTGAATCTTTAAGATCTATAATTTAAATGATTTATAAAGAGTTGATATATTTATCTGCAATTGTATTGGAGTGTTGTTTTAAATGAAATTATTCTTTTATTTATGATAATTACATTATCACATATAATGACGATGTCACATAAAGCATACATGCGTTAAAGATGTCGAATATCGGATGTTAAACAAGTTTTCATTGAGAATTTGCGAAATATTGTTTTAAATTTTAAGATTCTTGTTTGGGAATTTTTCATAATATCTCTTTTAACGGTATTCCGGACTGACCTTTGTTGAGGATTAATCGATGTTGGTGTTCTGAATAATCGTCAGTTTAATCGTAAAAGGTTATTCGAAATTTCTTATTATGTAATCGTCGTTCATTTCTGTAATGATTCATCGGCAGGAAAATGTTTTAAATTTAACGTGTGCTTTCACTGTGCGTATAATTTAATATCTACGTTATTCTTAATTTTACATTTGTTAAATTTTATCATCTTTTAAAAATGACTTGTCTTGAATTTGATCATGGCTAGGTTCTTCCTGAATTTTCACGTTTGCTTTATTTCTTTTTATTATTTTCCTAGGTATTTATTATCCAAAAAAATTCAGTATATTTGAGCTAAGTTTTTCTTAATGATGTCTGTAGATTTAGAAGAATCTGTGTCTATTTATCAATATTAAAATTATTAATAAAATATTATCTTAAAAAATAAAATAATAGATAAAATAAAATAAACGAATAAGAAAAAATAGGTGGAAATATTCTTCAAATTAGTCCCGAATGAAATTAACAAAAATACGGCTATTGAGTCATAAATCTTGATTTGTCTGCTGAAATATCATAATGTAATATGAAGAAGCAGTGAGAAAATGAAGTATTAAAAGAATATGAGGAAGCGAGTGTGAAAAGTGAATTTGGAGAGAGTATGAAAAATTGAGATAGTTGATGAAAATTAAGAGGAATTTGTGTAGTATTTATAGAGAAAAATGAGTGAAAAAAATAAAAAAATTAAAGAGGAGCCAGCGGTCATATGACCGTTCTGAAATAGGAGGAGAGGAGTGTAGGCTGTGTAGCCAACGGTCTTATGACCGTTGGGCGCTGGAGGGGGAGGGGGAAGGGGAGGAAAGGAGGGGGGGGAGGAGAGAGGAGGAAAGGGAGGGTGGGTGGGTGAAATTAGGACAAGCAAGGAGGGGGAAGGGAGAGGGAGGCTCAGGGAGAGAGGGGAGAAGGAGGGCCCGGCGAGGGGCGGCGGGGGGAGCCACAGCAGGGCCCGGCGGGCTCGTGGGGGCGGTGAGGCCAGTGGGGGCCCAGCGGGAGGCCAGTGGGGGCCCAGTGGCGGGGCCCCGGTGGGGGCCCGGCCGGGGGCCGTCGGCGCCGTCCGGCTGTCAGCCGCGTGGGTGGCGGGCGCCCAAAGTGAGAGTCGGCCGGCGGCCGGGTTGGCGTCAGCGGGGCGCATCTTCCGGCCAGACCGGGGCACCGGGGGCCCAGCACGCTCGAGGCCCGAGGCCGCCCGGCCGGCCGGATTGAGATCTTTCCCTATTTGCAGATGCCAAAAAGCTACAACATTCCATAACATAATAATAATATTTCACAGCAACTATGTAATGCATCTTCATTCATACTTATATATATATTAAAACTAAGCTTGTGTAAATGAGATGTGACTAGTATTTCTGTTTTTTTTTTTTTTTTTTTTTTTAAAGGCTGAATTGGCAGGTTGATAGAATCAGTTAGGTGTGGAGCGAAAAATATTCATTTCTTGTCAAAGAGAAAAAGCATTTTTCCTCTTTCTTTTTTCTCTGTTCTTTCTTGTACTGAAAATATACTACCTTGTTATGTTTCTTTCATAAGTTTTATGACCAAATGCAACAATCGGCCATGACACACTCCATATTCTAAAATCTTGGTTTAATTATAATATTAAAGGATTAATCTATAGTTCCATGATTTGAAATGTGAATTAATGAATATTCTATAATGTTTGTATCATAAAATGTTGATATTTTATTTTTCATGTTCAAAAATTCTAATTCTATTGTACATGTAAGAATTAGAACTTTTTTTAATACTTATTTATTATTGCATTTTACATTTTGCTTTCATGACAAGATGAATAAATCTTTAAACTTTTTTCACAAAAAAAAAAAAAATTAGTTGCTTTTAAAATTTGTAATAACCCCTCATAAATAGCAAGGATTTTTTTATTCATCTAATTTTTAATTAAAAAATCTTAATAAATCAATTGTTTTGATATTAGTACATAATTTAGGATTGATATTATTATTATTCTTATTTTAAAAATTAGGGGTTAAATTGCCTAGCATGATAGGAAAAGTGTGTGGACATTCACACTTCTCTAATGGTGGTTAGGCCAACCTCATCGGGAAAATTGCTTCCTGCCTAATAAATCTTCCACTGATTCTTTGTTGAAGGGGGTGGTCCATACTCCTTGCTATCTGTTGGAACTGGGCTCCGGGTTATTGGGTGCTTAAGTGGGCTGGCCAGGCCCGGCAGAGCCCGGTCGATGACCAGGCAGGCAGGCCCGACCCAAATTATGAAATGATAAAAAAAGTAGTGTTTGGAAGGTTTGAAAATAACCGTACGAAAAATCACATGTGGAGGGAAGGATTCTCGAATAACAACAGAGAAGATTATGTCTTTTTCTTTCAAGAAGTTTTTTTCCTTGAATTATATTTTTCGTATTGAAAGCATGGTGGCCAAGATATTTGTGCTATAAAAACGTAATGATTCTCGTTTATGTGGTTTCATTCATGATGATGTTTTTTTAATCGAAATTGGGCTGGAGCTTGTTGGAATTGCTCGGCCGGTCCGCTGAACCTAGATATCGGGCTCCTCTGCAAAAATAAGAAACAAAAAGGATTGAGGATCGCGTTCTTCTCTAGATGCTAAGTCGGTTCTTTCGGTGGAAAAAGATCGGCTAACTTGGGAAAAGGAGATTTTTGTGTGTACCTTTCGCGGAAGTAAGGTGTTGATATTTATAATTGGTGATCATGATAACCTTCTTAGTTGGATGATGATACGGAATGATACGTTTCCTTGTTGGATGATGATACGATATTTCTCTCATTGGGTGAGGGATTTTCTTTCCTTATCGTTAACCGATTAATAAGGGATAATTGATGAGAAGCGATTATTAGGGAAATATCTTCTTACACAATTGGTGGAGGTTTAATTAGGGAAATTAGGTATTTTTTCCTTTGTCACAGTTCTTTGGTGAGGATTATATTACAAGCTTTTGAAGGGGTGAATTAGGCTCGTTTGGGCTATGTTTGGGGATATCATCGGTCGAACAATTATGTGGGCATAACCATTAATCTCATACTTAAGCGACATTTGAGAGGCTGTGTTAAGGTATACGCTTATTATTTTAAACCCGATCGGTTGCCCCTGACCATTGGAATTTAAAGCAAGTAAGGCAAAGGGGTACATCTGGAACCTCTTGGTCCCGAGTGGTAGTTTACATTTGCTAATTAGCCGAGCCTTGATGGAGGTGTATTAGAAACCAAACCAAATTTATATCTGGGGTTTCTCACTGTAGCAAAACTGCTGAGTATAGTGGTCTACGGTCGAACACAGGGATGGGTTTTCTTCATGTGAGGTGAGTCACAATTGATTGAAAACGGTGTTTTCACTTTGGATTTTGGAGTTTTGGTAAAAATGGTGAGGTTGATTGCTTGAAAAACTGTAACTGTAGAGAAATAAAATGTAGAAGAACTCCTTGAAGGTTCGGGCCACTGGGCTTAGGGTTCTAAGGTAGAGGTATGCATCCTCAAAGTCCACTCTCGCGTTAGGGAGGGTGGCGCATAGTCGTCTGCGAGGCAGGATCTATGTTTGGCCATAAGAACTGAACCCTAAAATTCTTTCTCCTATTGTGTAGCATTTATTAACCATTAATGTTTCCGAGCAGTTAAAAACATCCACTGGATCTACCCTACATGAGCTCATAAATGGCAACTAAGTGAGCATCAGTGGATCTAGCAATAAGTATCCATGAGCCTGGAAAGCTTGCCAAGTACTGGCAACTCAAGGGTATATCACAGGGGTTCAGACCTAATCATGGGATGCAGAAACATAAATGGTCGCAAATACTGCGTTGATTCACGGGGAGAGACAGTGTTTGCCTGTTGCAACCAGGTGAAGCCTCCTCTTCAAAGATGATGGAGGATTTAAGTAGAGCATCCCTTGAGTTATCATCCTCGAGGGTGTTTGGTGGAAACATCTGAAAGGGAGAAAGCGAGGAAAATCACCTGGTAGGAAAATTTGAAAGCTTTGTGTAGTCTGTGATAAAGTGAGACTAAATGATTTTACATGAGCTTAGTGACTTATATAATGCTGAGTCGAGAATTACATAAAATGTGGAAGGAACAAAAGAAATTATCAAGGGCAATTTGGTACAAAATCGAAAATTGCAGTCAAAAGTTGGTCAAAGGCAGGCTGTGAAATTTCGCAACCTGCGAAATTTCATAGATTGCGAAATTCTGCAGGTTGCAAAAATTCGCAACAACTGCGAATTCCCTCTTTGGTCTTCGTTCATACTTGCATTGTAGCTCGATTGCCTTACGATTTGCGGCATTACGCCGGAGTTTGGCTTGGGTTCATCGTATTTGCGTCGACTCGAAGACAATGGTGTAATTCTCATACGAAACTACAAAAATATCAAAATGTGATTAGTAGTATAGCGAGGACCTTAGTGTATCAATTAGGTTATTTAGGATTGGATTAGTACCTGAGTGCTCAAACCTATGATAAATGAGCTCAGCTTGACCTTGTTGAGCCTTTAATCAATTTGTGTAGTTCATTCGATATCTGTTATAGGGTTTTGCAAATTGGTACCTTGGCTCTGGGTTGTCACATTTATTAAGCCCCCAATGTTTGTTTGGCTCTGGGGCTGTGCATACGAGCTCTAGAGCTCCACAGCGAGCTACTGGGGCTCCTGAGCTATTATGCCTTTTTGGGCTGTTGGGCTCCTTGAACTAGGCTACTTTGGCCTTCTAGGCTATTCTGCCTTTTTGAGCAGTTAAGCTCTGTAAAACTGAGCTGTTGGCTCTTGGGCTATTGTGCCTTTTTAAGCAATTAAGCTCTGAAAAACCGAGATGTTGGCTCTTGGGCTATTGTGCCTTTTTGAGCAATTGAGCTACGAAAGCGGCTGCTTAGCTCTGAGGTACGTGCCTTTTGATCGATTGAGCTCTGCGTACCTTGGCTCTGAAATTTGTTGTGCCTTTTTAGGCGACCGAGCTGCGCTGGTGTTTAGCTCTGGGCTGTGCGTATCCCGAACTAAGCTACTTGGCTCTGGCTGTCTGCCTCAATTTGTTGTACTCTTTTGAACTGGTATGATCCTGGTGCATTCAGCCAGGCTATTATTGCCTTTTAGCAATTAGCTGAAAAACCGAGTTGTTGGCTCACAGGCTGTGTGCCTTTTTAGGCGACGAAGCTAAAGCGGGTGCCAGCTCACAGGCCATCACCTCACATTGTTTTGATCTGTTATTTGCTCTTGAGGTGCATTGTGCCTTAAGGCTATTGTGCCTTTTGAGCAATTAAGCTGCGAAAAGGCGAGTTGTTTAGCTCTGGGTGTGCAGCTTCCGGCCCAGGCTGTGGCTCACAGGCCTGTCTGCCTCCCAGTTTGTTTATGCTCTTTTAAATTGAGCTGTCGCTCTGGGCTATTATGCCTTAGGGATGTGTGCCTTTTGGGCGCCAAGCTCACGCGAAATTTGCTTGGCTCCTGAGCTATTGCCATCGAGGCCCCGAGCTGCGGCTCCTGGGCTGTCTTTGTCTCTGTTTGTTGTGCTCTTTTGGTAGGCTATTCGCTCTGGGCTGTGTGCCTTTTAAAATTTATTGTGCCTTTTGAGCAATTAAGCTCGAAAAATTGGCCCATTAGCGCACAGGCTATTATTACCTTTTAGGTAGTAGAGCTGAAAAGCGACTGCTTGGCTCTTTGGGCTATTCCCAGCCCGTTTATGCTCTTGGTAGTATTCACTCTGGTATTGTGCCTTGGAGTTGTGTGCCTTTTTAGCAATTAAGCTGCGAGCGGGTTGTTGGCTCTGAGCTGTGTGCCTTTTTGGCGACCGAGCTGCGCGGCTGCAGTGGTAGGTTGTTGTGCCTTTTGGGGTGGCTAAGCTCTAAAGCTGAGCTGCTTGGCTCTGGTGCATTGCGCCTTACAGCCCAGGCTACTTGGCTCTGGGCTGATACGCCTTCGAGTTGTTTATGCTTTCACAGGCTGAGCTATTCGCTCCTAGGTTGTTGTGCCTTCCGGGCTATTATGCATTTTTGAGTAATTAAGCTCTGAAAAACTAAGTTGTTGGCTCTTGGGCTATTGTGCCTTTTTACAGGTCGAGCTCTGGCGAAATTGCTTGGCTCCCCAATTCATTAACCTTAGATTAGGCTACTTGACTCGTGGGCTGTCCTTCCCCGAGTTGTTTATCCTCTTGCAGGCGAGATTCATTAGGTCTGTGGGCTGTTGTGCCTTTTAGGCGACCGAACTCTGGCCAATTTGCTTGGCTCCTGGGCTGTTGCGCCTTCTGAACTAAGCTACTTGGCTCTGAGATTTGACCACGCCTCCCATTTACATTTATGCTCTTTTGAACTGAGCTATTCGCTCCTGGGCTGTTGTGCCTTATGGGCTATTGTGCATTTTTTAGCAATTAAGCTTTGAAAAACTGAGTTGTTTGGCTCCTAGGCTATTGTGCCTTTTGGCGACGAACTCTGAAACTAAGGCTATGGCTCGAGTTGTGCACCTTCTGGCCAGGCTGCCAGCTCTGGAGCTGTCCTCGAGTTGTTTATATCTTGGCCTGAGCTGTCGCTCCTTGGGCACATTGTGCCCAGCCACAGGCTATTGTGCGGCACGGGCAATTAGCTGCGGCGAGTTGTTAGCTCTGAGTTATTGTGCCTTTTTGGGGCGGTAGAGTTAAGCTGAGAGAAACAGCGACCACAGGCTGTGCGCGCCCGAACTAATTTGCTGGCTCTGGGCTATTCTACCTCCCGAGTTGTTTATGCTCTTTTAGTAGACTATTAAGCTCCTTTTGGCGAGTTACTTCCGTGCGAGATGGTTACCTCGAGGAAATTTTCATCAGTACACTTAACGTAAGACACAGTGACAAAGAAATTTGTCGAGGGTGAATTCTTGAGGTGAATACTGCATTGCCATTTCATTTTGAGGTGGTCCCTGACGGTCTCTGAAGTTCCCTCACCTCTTTAGGGATCGTTCTCTATTTTCTCTGTTTCTTCGTGGGGATCTGTCCCTAGCTCCCTGCCTCCTGGGGCTTCCTTCCTGTTTCTTATCGCCCCTGCTTTTCTCCTTTCGAGTAGAAGAGGTCATTTGCTTGGATATAAGGGCTTCTTTGTTGTTGATATAATTCTCTGCTTTGGCGAGCACCTCGACCATGCTTGTCTGAGGGTTCTTTGAGATGGAGAACATCAGGTCTGATAACTGCACCCCTAGCCCTGCGATGAAAGCAATGATGGTGAATTTCTCGTCTAGAATATCTACCTTCGGTGACTCTGCGTTGAATCTCTGGACATATGACCTCAGGCTCTCCTGCGGGTTCTACTTTATGGTCAGAATGTGATAATTTGGCTTCCTGTACGTCCTAGCTCCGATGAAGTGTGAGGCAGATCACGATGGAGAACTCTGCAGACAGTGAAATTGAAGATGGCGGAAGTCTTTTAAACTAGGCCAATGCTGGGCCCTTTAGCGTAATAGCGAAGGCTGCGCATGTGCGGAGATCCCGGAAGTATCGTGCGGCTCCATCTAGTTCTTATATGCATTGAGGTAATCCTGACGGGGTCTTTAGTTTCCTTCAGATTTTTCGACTGCGACATTTGAACTTTCTTTGGAAGAGAGAGTGCGGCACCGGTATGAGCGAGGATTCATTTTGTTGCACTAGTGTGTCCATAGAGACTAGAGCTCGGCCTTTTACCCCTTCCTTCATATGGCTGAGCTTTTGCTGGATGTCCCTGAACCTCTGCTCCCATGATCGCTCCCCCATGCCCTGCTGATAAGGGGTTGGTTCATTGTCTCTGTCATTCCTATCAGACATTCCTTCATTGCGATCCTCTCCTCCAAGGGTAATGTAGGATCAACGGCTCCACTGGCACAATTTAGTTTCTCGCCTATAATCGACTTCTTGAGGAGGGTCGAGGTGTTGATGTTCTTCCTAGGGAATGGTGTCTGACTGGCTTCTCTCGGGCTGCTCCCGCGCCTCCTAGGGCGTTATGTTGCCACAGGGTTGCTCGACTCTCTTAGTAGACATTGGTTGGTGAGACGGAGCGCCTCCATCTCGTTGGTATTGGCGTGTATGGTTTCTAGAGTGCCTCCGGGAGGTCGGCTATCTATGTCGCCTTGCTAGTCTTGCATCCTTGGGGGATTGGCGTGGCTGCGCTTGTGTTAGAGTTGATGTCATCCGTCGTTTGAAAGGTCGACTTTATTTGTAAAGGAGCTAGCTACGTTCAGCGGGCCGGCGTCGAGGCGATGATGTTTTCAGCTGAAGTGGGCAGACTTGTTGGGGTGCGGGCAGATCCGCTGACCACTGTGGATGTGAGTCCTCTGTAAAAATAAGAAACAAAAAGGATTGACGGGGATCACGGGTTGCCTCTCACGTCTAAGTCTTTACAGTGGAAGAGAGATCAGCCCCCTTGGGGAAGGAATTTGTGCGTACACTTTCGTAGATGGGGTGGTGCAGTATTTATAATGGCTTGGTGATCATGATAACTTTCTTAGTTGGATGATGATACAGATAATCTACTCCTTTGTTGGATGATGATACGATGTTCTCCCATTGGTGAAAGATTTTATTTCCTTATTGTTAACCGATTAATAAGAATGTTGATGAGCAATTATTAGGAAATATCTACTTCCTAATTAGTGGAGGTTTAATTGGGAAATTGGGTATTTTCTTTAATCTGATTCTTTAAGGTGATTATATTACCGACCTTTTGAAGGAGTGGGTGGCTCGTTTTGGGCACATTGTTTGGGGATATCATTGGGGCTAGAGCAATTATGCGTCTGCTCCTTAATCTCCTCTTAAGCCTGACATTTGGGCTTATGTTTTAGGTCTGCGCGTCTATTATTTTAAACCCAATCAATTCATAACTTCATGCAAGAAAATGTAGCTGGTAAAACAATGAAAAAGAGATCTTGAGCGTCACCATGGTAACCCGACAGATTCATTTTTTCTACGCTATCTTATCTTTATGTGGTTGACGCTCCATGGTCTGTTTTCAACATTTCACAATTGAGATGGGGTATTTTGTGAAATGGTCAATATCACAGTCAATTCTAAGAAAGTATTTGCAATATTGTTGAAGGGAACACATTTTTCAATGTTTCATGCATCCACGATAATTAAATGGTTGATTTTAGGCTTTGTGGCACAATAATTAAATAATTAAATGCTTATTAGGCAAGGACCAAATTGGAAACTATATGATACAGGGTTTGTAGAAAATGAATCCATTCGTAAGCTGATTGGCTTATCCTACCCTCATCATCTTCTTCTGTCTTCTGAGGCCTAATCTCTCTTCCTCTTTAGTCTTTGCCTTTTTTTTAATGATAAAAGATTATCCAATAAAAAACTTACAAAAATGATTGAAAAAAAACCACAAAATGTTAGAATGATCCATATAAATTTTGAATTTTAAATTCAAATATCAATCTCCCATAACACCTTTCCTGACCGCACAACTCTTGGGGAAATGCATGATGCTTTGGTCTCCATATAAAGAAAAGATCTTTGTCTGATTTGGGTCCACTAAGCCTCTTTTCGAAATCTGAGGAAAATCACCATCAATTTGTTTGAAGGGTTAAGAAGAACGAGAATATTTGAGTCCTCGATTTTCTCGATTTCTTAACAATGGTTGGAGGTATGGAGTGCGGCATTTTCTTATGAAATGATCGATTGGATTATGTTCGATCGATGTTTTACATTTTAGTATCGAGCCACACTATATCTACGCGCCTTTTGCGTGTTTGTCGCAATTTTATATTCATGAAAATTTGCAATGCGATCGATGTTGATTTTCGAGAATGCTAGATATTTTGGTTTGACATTTTACTTGGTTTAATACATTAAAAACTATTTTATAATAATTTTGATGTGTTTTGTGTTTTTAAATGATATCCAAACTACGCGAAATTAGTACTTTTGTTTCGGATGAATTTTCAATGGCGATTCTCATGGTAGTACGAAGAAGATGACTTAAAAAAAAAACTGGTTTTAAAATTGCCTTGCAGGAGTTTTCACCAGGAGAAATTTGAAGGTTGAAGACAACACAATTTGTTTGGTATGATTTAAATTTTGTGAGTTGTACCCATTTGGGCTGCCAATATGAATTGGGCTGGAATTTGAAGCCGAGCATAAACAGCGCATAAAGTTTAATCGAAGCCAGCTTAATTTAGTTAGGTTGGGGTGAAGTGCAGGCTTTGGCCTTAATTTAATTTGGGCTAAACTGGACTGGGCTTGGCTATGTGGACTAATGGGCCAATACTACCGCTTTCATTCAGAGCATCGGATAATAATATTTTTACTTTGTTTTTCCTTTATGCTGATTCTGCCTTCTCTTCACGTAGCCGTAATTACAACAAAGTTTATATTTCCAATAGGAGTGGCGTAGTTTCTTATAAATTTATTTTATTTAGCATGCATATAATGTTTACATGCTAATAATATTCTTCAAATTGTTTAAAGTTTTTATAATGATATTAATTGATCAATATAATTTTAATTAATTAGAGAATAGCCCTGACATTCTTAATTAGTTAAAATTATATATTAAGTTTAAGATCACATTTTATTACATTAATTGTAATTAAATATATGGATTGTGATAAATCTCATACCCACGGGGAATTTTATTTTTGTTTTGTATGATTAATTGGGATGAAAATATCAAATCATATTTTCTAATTTGCACGAGGATTAGGAAAGGAACGTGATTTGGTAGTCTTATCATAAAATTATTTAAAATCTAATTAGTGAGACTTTAGCCCATCGCAGGTTTATGTCACTAGTTTTGTATTTTTCAAACATGGTTACATTGGTAAAACATAGCATTGTATCTTTGCCTCAATGTTGATTATTAAGCGTGTGTATTTAATGTTGCGGGTTGATGACTGCGAATATTTATGATTTAAGTGTGATAACATATAAGGTATGGAAGGGAAAGAGTTCTTGCATTTGGGATGGATGGATATTGGTATCTTTATGGAAAGAGGAACCGGAATCCACTATCGAAACCCGTCAGTGCGAGTTGTATGTCTTTATGATAAGTGGGAGAGGTCTAATTGCCTCTCGTGATCATAAAGACTAAGATATCTCTTGGTATTCGTGGTTAGGTCGAAGACGAATTACTAAAGTCGAACCACTTCTGAAATAATCGATGTGCATTTGAAACCGACAAAGCTCTTGCAAAATTACCTTAATTATGCAATTTTCATCCACCAAGCTCAAGGACAAGAGGAGTCGCGTGATCATATCATGCGCATGAGATATAGCGATGACTTAGGACATTAGAAGTTCTGTAATCGAGGCAGCTTTCCTTGTTCATTATATATTATGAACACTCTGCTAACAATACAGTCCTTAAAATCTCTTACAACACACATAAGGATAAATGGTCAATTAATGAATTTATTGACCATGTGCGCGCAGAAGAGGGAAGGTTAATGATGGAAGGCGAAACGGGTTAACTTGGCCACCTTTGGAAAGAAAGAAAGGATCAAGAGCTAAAGAGGAAGGAATTCCTATTGATCGGGGCATAAAGAAGGAGTCAAAGTGTTTTTCTACCTTAAGAAGAAGGACACATGAAGAAGGGTGCTTGAAATTTAAGATCTGGCTTGATAAGAAAGGTACTCAATTTTCTTTTGTATGTTATGAATCTAATATGGTTAATGTTAATCATAACACATAGTGGATTGATTCTGGTTCTACAATCCATGTTTCAAATACCTTACAGGGTATGCAAAACCTAAGGAAACCAGTGGGAAGTGAGCAATTACATCTATTGAGCCGGCAAGATGAGTTCACGTGTGACTATTGGCACTTGGCATTGTATTGCGACGGTTTCATTTTAGAATTGGAAAAGACATTTTATGTTCAAGTTTCTCTAGAAATTTAATTTCCAATTTCAAGACTTGTACCTTCAAGTTTCCTTTAGCTTTTAGATTCGATTCCCGATTTATCCAATAAATCTAAAGTTATTGGTTATGGTACAATGTCTGATGGTCTTTTCCATATTCAGTTACAAAATGATTTTACTTATAATTCTATGCATGTTACTGTTGGATTAAAAAGATGTGTTATGAATGAGGAATCCTCTATGTTATGGCACGGAGATTAGGACACATCTCCATTGAAAGAATAAAGAAATTGGTTAATGATGGGGTACTTAGTACTTTGGATTTTGTTGATTTCGAGACTTGTGAATTGCATTAGAGCGAAACAAACCAACAAGTCTAAAAGGTCACAAAGAAAAGCCCTGAACTATTAAGTTATACATACTGACATTTGTTGTCCTGACATGGATGCAAATAGTCAAAATACTTATCACCTTCATAGATGATTATTCACGATATATGTATCTCTACTTACTTCGTTGAAGGATGAAGCTTTAGAGCGCGCTTTAAAGTTTTAAAAATTTGATGAGAGGAATCAAATCACGGAAAACATATTAAGATATTGAGATCAGATAGAAGGAGTGGAAATACTATGGTAAATACCTGAGAGAATGAATGACTCTGAAATTAGATTTCTGAAGTTTAAGTGAAAATGGGATTGTTGCCCAGTACACTATGCTTGGTTCTCTAAATCAGAATGGTGTGGCAGAAAGAAGAAACCGAACTTTAATGGACATGGTAAGGAGTATGAGGAGTAATACAAAACTACCTCAATTCTTGTGGACTGAAACTCTAAAGACGGTTGTGTATATATTAAATCGAGTTCCAGCCAAAGTGTCTACAAGACTCCTTTGAGTCATTCAAGGTTGGAAACGAGTTTGCGACATATCTGCGTTTGAGGATGCCGTGCGAAGTAAATTTATAACCGCGAGAAAAGCTAGACCAAAGGGCCAATGGAGTGGAGTATTCATTGGATATCTTTGAAAAGTCCAAAGGGGTATAGATTTTATTGTCATCTGGCCCACTAGGATTGTGGAATCATAAGTAAAATTTCTTAGAATGACTTAATCGATTGGGAGTGATCCCCCGAGTTTAAGGACATTGTTTTGAGAGAAGGATCATTATGAAGGTCAAGCCCTCTGGTTAGTGATAGATTGATTGTCATTCACACCCCTCAAATACAACGAGTGTGAAACTGACCATTTCCACAAGAAGTTCCACGTATTGCTAATATTGATCTGTGGATCAGAGTTGCAAATGAAATTGTTGAACAACCAATAGAGCAACAGGTTGATCAACAAATTCCTCAAGAGAGAATGATGAAACAACTTATTAAAGAAAGATCCTACCAAGAGTTAGGAAATCATCAATTCTAATGATTATATAGTGTATTTACAGAATTGGACTATAACATTGGATCAGAATGATCCGAAGCGTTTTCACATGCCACGAGTTCTAAGGAATCTAACTCATGGTACAATGCCATGAAAGAAGAAATGAATTCTATGGCATCTAACCGAGTTTGGGATCTCGTTGAGTTGCCTGATGGTATAAAAGCTATTGGATGTAAATGGGTCTTTAAAACGAAGAAGGACTCATTGGGTAACATCGAGAGACATAAGGCTAGACTCGTTGCCAAAGGATTCAATCAAAGGGAAGGAATCGACTACACGGAGACCTTTTCTCATGTATCTAAGAAAGATTCTCTTTGAATAATCATGACATTAGTTGCCCATTTGACTTTGATTTATCAAATGGATGTAAAACGGCATTCCTTAATGTAATCTAGAGGAAGAGGTTTATATGAAACAGCACAAGGATTCTCCTCTAGTGAAGGTGAGCATTTAGTTTGCAAGCTTAAGAAATCCATATATAGATTAAAACAAGCATCCCGCCAATGGTATTTGAAATTCCATGAAGTCATTACTTCATTCGGTTTTGAAGAAAAATATCATGGATCAATGTCTATATCAGAAGTTCAGTGGGAGTAAGATTTGTTTTCTTGAGTTATATGTGGATGATATTTTGCTTGCAACCAATGATGAGGGTTTGTTATATGAGGTGAAACAATTTCTCTCAAAGAACTTTGATATGAAGGATATGGGTGAGGCATCTTATGTCATTGCATTGTTAAGATCCATGGGAAAGATCGAGGCATTTTTTGGGTTTGTCTCGAGAGACCTATATTAATAAAGTTTTAGAGATTTAACATGAAAAATTGTTCAGAATTAGCTCCCATTTTGAAGGAGTGGCGGGGTCAGTTTAGGTGGGTGCCTAAAAATGATTGAGACGAGGAACACATGAAGAACATTCCATATGCTTCATCTGTTGGAAGCCTAATGTATGATCAAGTGCATTGCCGGATACAGCGGAAATTGCATTTCTTTGTTGGAGTAATAGGAAGATATCGAATTAATCAAATTATTGACCACTAGAGAGGCTGCGAAGAAGGTGATGAGATACCTTCAAAGACAAAAGGATTACATGCTTATGTATAGGCAGACATATAGTTTGGGGTGATTGGCTTCTCCGATCTGCGGACTTTGCTGGCTGTGTTGATTCTCGAAAATCAACGTGCGGTTATATTTTAAGTGATCAGCTGATGGGTGTGTCTTGGAGAGTGCGAAGCAGGACTGTAATTGCCACTTCACTATGGGGCGAGTTCGTATCTGTTTTGAGGCTAGCTACATGGTGTATGGTTAAAGGAGTTTCATACAGGGCTTAGAATTGTGGATTCTATATCTAGGCCATTGTAGTTATCTTGTGATAAACTGGTGCGATGTTATGGCCTACAAAAACGATAAGAGCGGAAGTCAAAGTAAACATATTGACATTAGTACTTAGCCATAAGAGAACGTGTTAAGGAAGTAAGTGGTCATTAGACACATTAGCACTAAGTTGATGATTGTAGATCCTTTAACTAAAGGCATGCCACACAAGTATTTTAAGGATCATGTAGTACAAATGGGACTTGGTTCCACGATGTAATTTTATTATGCGTACATTACATTCTTTTAAATAAAACTCTTATTCGATCGATATTTCTTCTATGGCTTTGTGCATTTAGTTATTATTATTATTTTTGAGAAATATCATTAAGTTTGGACAACTGAATAAACATGGTTTATTCATTTTGTTTCAGAGTTTATGTTGGGAACTTGATATAATTATGCCACATGAAGAATCACTACTCACTTATAAAGGACCTATACGCCATGATTTATATATTTAGTTTTCCTTATGATAGGTGTTGAGTGTATGGACCAAGTGGGAGAATGTTAGAATGGTCCATAAATTTTGAATTTTAAATTCAAATATCAATCTCCCATAACACCTTTCCCTGACCTTGACTCACTTGAGAGCTTGTGATAGCACAGTCTCCGCACAAAGAAGAAGACGCATCTCTGATTTGGGTCCCTAAGCCTACTCAGAAATACAGAGAAAAATCACCATCAATTTGTTTTGAGAAGGGTTAAGAAGAACCAAAATATTTCCGATTTTCGATTTTCTCGGTTCTAACAATGCCATTTTGAGTATGTAGGTCTGGCATTTTCTTGTAAATGTCGTCGATTGGATTATGTTGTTCAATCATTTTTGTTTTACACAATAATCATAAAAGTTAATATTTATCACATGGCAAAACCCATTTTGAGGCCCCTGTACTTTTATTGTTTTCCACATTTCGTCCTTGTACTTTTATTTTGAGACATTGCATCCTTGTACTTTTATTTTCATATAGATTTCGTCCTCATGACCCCAAAAATGGAATCAACGGGGTTTTTATCGATTGACATTTATGCTGCGCAGCTTCCCATAATTGCACATCGGTAGTTCTGTTGCAGCACTTCCTCCTTCTTCTTCCATTTTTTTTTCTCATATTCTTAAGTACTGAAGGTGTAAGACCCGAGAAATTCCAATTTCTGGAAAAAGGGTCAAAATCGTAATTTCGATTACAAAATTGTTAATTTCGGTTAAAAATCAGTAATTAATAATTCTTTAGATCTCCAGATGACCAGAAACGGATTTCACCGTTAGAGTCGTCTGAAAATCTATTGTAACGTAAATTTGTTGAATTAGAGATAGTTGGAATTTACACATTTTCGAGGCATGTCGTGTTTCGGTCTTGATAAAGCGATTTTCGATGCGACGAAAGTCACATATAACAAGTACTCATGTGCCATAAGTGGTATGAGTAGAGAAATGATGAAAATGGACGGCCGAGATAGTGCCGAATGTCAAAACTGGAGAAAGAAGGGGCATAATGGTCATTTTGGAATTTGTTAAGTCACTAAAGGACAAAATTTCTACAGTGGTTGTCCCTTACAAATTCAAAAGCCAAGAAAACGTGAGAAATGGAAAAAAGATCCAGTAGCTATGGAGTTGAGTTTCTAGTGAGAGAAGATCGAACTTCTCTCTAGAAATCTCTTGGCGATCAGAAGCCAGTCGTAGTCTTCGGGACGAAGGAAACTTCTACTTGCGGAGAGGGAACTGTGGAGTGCGGGATTAGGAGTTTCTCCAGGCAGAAGTCAGGGATTTCTCCTCTTTGCGTTTTATTCTAGGTACAAGTACTTTACAAATGTTTGAGTCGAAGAGGCCGTTAGGGGCGTTTGGGGCCGTTGATCGGTCCCCGAAACATGGGACGAATTATTAATTTTTTTGGAATCCATTGGGCCGTCCATCACTGGGCACGGCTGTTGGGTGAGAAATGTGTGAAAAATTGTGAAATAAATTGTGCATTGATTGAATGAGGCCGGAAATGGCCGTGAAACTCGGGTTCACTAAGTTAACTGATGATTTGTGATTTTTCGGGAATAGTAAACGAGGGTTTCCACTTATTAAAGCGATGTTCTGAAAATATTTATGTGAAAATATGTTTGGCGAAGTGATTTAAATTAAAATTACTCGTGTTTGATCATTAATAGTAGGCTAATTTTTGATGTTTGAAATGATAATTACATGACATGATTGTGTGATTGGATATTATGTGAATATGTGCATGTTTTACATATTTGCATATGATTAGGCTTGTATTGGAAGTGGCATGCATGCATTCCATAGCTGGAACATTCTAGGACTATAGGAATTAGTGCATGAGGCAGTGCAGAGAAAGTAGTTCGGAGGGGTTGTCTAAAAATATTAATTATCGGAGGGTAGTCAGATTAAAAATATGTCGTCGGAGGCGACCCAGTTGATATTCATCGGAGGAGTAGTCCACAGACAAATTAAATATATCAATGTCGGACGTGATTATTCATCGGAGGAAGTCCACAAACAAATAATATATCAATCGTGGACGACGATTGATATATATATACACATCGGAGGGTTGTCCACGAACAAACAAAATAAAAATTTTCATACAGGAAGCAGGCGAGTGTGATGGAGTCGGTGAGGTCTCGGGATCTGAGTTGGTCATGTAGACATTCAAGTAGGATCATGCATTTGCTTGAATGTGTGTTTTCATTGGAACATTGTACTGCACTTAGGTGGTGAGTAGCGCAGGCGATTCATTTCTTGAACGTGCTTCGCCTGTGAGGGATATTATTCTACGGTACGGGAGCGTGCGAGGGGTGGCTCGTCTTAGGGCAGGATTAGAAAGAGAAAGCCGGGTTATTGGCTTTGATGTATACATGTATTAGAACTTTTAAGTTTGTGTATGTATTGTATAAAGTAAACATGTGCTCTTGTAACTGTATTGGGTATATAGTTGGATTCATAGTTGGCATGTATATTGAGTATTGTTTATGGGCCCAGTAGCGTTTTAAATCATAAACCGTTATATTGGACTGCTTAGGACAAGAGTATATCACCGAGTTTGTATTTAGGTAGAGCTCCTCGTCTGAAAGGAGACTGCGAATTTTCATGAGAAATGTCGGGTCTGCAGAGCATTCCACAGTATTCAGGTGGGTTGGCGGGTGGTCGCGGACCCCGAGGATCGGGCGTCTGACAATGTCAGGCTTAGGCCTCCCGAATACCTAGGGAACTTCCCGGGTTTTGGGTATCCCATCACCACTAGGTGTGGTTCGATGGTAGTGTGGTATGAGATTACCTAGAAATCACGGGACAAAACTAGGACTACATACGTGTTTTGTGTGTTTTGTGTGATTTGATGAAATGTTGTGATGAATGTTTGATGAATGGTATATATACCATGTCATGTTATGTGAATGTTGTGTGCTTAGAAAAAAAATAGCACCTAGGTGTAGTGGAAAGTTTTGGAAAATTTTATGCAGTGTACAAAATTGGAACAAAAATGAGAAAAGAATAAATTTTATAAATTTATTTGGCCGTAGGTGATGAAAATAATTTTCAAAGTTGAAGAAAAGTCTCAGAAAATAATTTTACTCAAATTTATTTGAGTATATGGAAAATGAGAAAAAAAAATATATGTATAAATATTTTTTCAAAATCTCAACCGATTGAAACTAAGGAAAAAAATTGGACGAGAGAGCACGGGAAATGGGCTCTTTGCCCATTTAAATCTTTATTCAAATGCAGGCGTAGAGGCGGCACGACACGAGACGACGCAGCAGCGGCACGGGCGGCTGGGGCGCTGCGAGCGCGGAGTGCTGGGCGATAGGCGGCGGCGCCATGGCTGGCGTTGCTTGGGCGTTGGGGGCGCGACGTGCGGGCGCGCGGCGATGCGGCTACTCCGGTGCACGCATCACATTTTGAGTGCGGTTTGACTCGGTATTTTTTTCGGTCGGATTTTGGATATTGTTAAATTAGACCGAGTTCATGAACAACATTAATCTAAAATTATTCGAAAAAAAAAATATTAAATTAATTAAAAATAAGCAAAAATCAAATAAAATTAGCCAAAATTTTTGAAAAAAAAAATTTGCAAAAATAAAATTTTTGTGATCAAAATGATTTGATTTGTGGATAAGTGTCACGCATGGCTTCATAAATCACGGGGGACTTGATATATATGCCCTGGTTTTGTGTATGATTAGTGTCTCGGGGCTGTGTCTATGCCTTGGAATCTTGTGTGTATATTGTTGCCATGTGGTTGTGTGGATGGCTGTGAGGCGAGGGCCGCGAGGTAGTCCGCGGGCGCTGGTCGAGCTGGAGCATTTGACCGGCCGTCGGTATTTGATCCGAGGCGGGGCCTTTGCCGAGCGATAGGTATCGCGGCGGTACACTATTGCTCGGAGTGAGCATAGCGGTAGACGGGGAGGTCGGTAACCTCCGGAGATTTAGAGCGCACCATCCTCCGGCGTTCACGGGGAGGGGGCCGATGGTGGCGGACCATTGGTTTATCTTGGATAGAGAACATATTGGAAGCTATGGAATCACCTGTCTGACCCGGATCAAGTTAGCTGCATTCCAGCTAGAGGGCAAGGCCCAGGTATGGTGGAGATGGGTTAGGACTTCCTAGAAACTTAGAGGTGCCTTGACATGGGTAGAGTTTGAGTTGTTCTGGGTAAGTACTTTCCGGAAATTTGAGGCATGCCAAGGCTCAGGAGTTCCTAGAGCTGAAGCAGGGAATGATGACAGTGATGGATTATGTGGCTAGATTCCGCGAGTTAGCCCGGTCATTGAAGATCAGTGACCCTGAGACATGGCCAAGGTTAGGAGATTCGAGAATGGACTGAAGTTGTCCATTCGGGCCAGGATTGTAGGTGTAACACCCCAAATTATACCCTAACAGTTTTATAACATGTTTAGGGTATAATAAAAGTAACAGTATATTTGTCCGGAATAAAATAAAGATAAAAACAAAAGCAGGAATATGTATAAGTTAAATTACAAATAATAAAGAAGATTTGAGGCTATTATAAGAATAATAAATTGATTTGTAAATATTAGAAGAGTTGAAGGACCAAAGAGTAATAAAAGAAGGATATTAGAATAAAATAAGGAAGAAAATCAGGAAGAGACAAGTGGCTTAGTAAGGAAAGAGGGAGAAGTTTCCTTGACTGGAAAGAAAATAAAAGGGGATAAGACCAAAATAAATATCTCTATTTTGGTCTTGGAGAGAGAGAGTAAAGAAGAGAAAGGAATAAATAAAGTGTTAAGAGAAAAGAAAAGAAGAAAGAAGGAAAAGAAAAGAGAAGATCATGTGCATGGAATTCTGGTATGGATACATGGTTTAGAACCTCTATCTTGTGTACGGTTTGCTCTGCACTTAAACTCATTTTCAGGGGTTGAGTTGAGAAGAGCTTTAAGACTTAGATATGTGTTTGAGAAGGGTCTAGTTACAAGTTAACCCGTAGCCTCCTATTTTCGATCATATGCAGAGTCGATCTTAGGATGGGTTTTTGGGTAAGAAATACAGGTATTCAGAAGTGAGTCCTGCTTTGTAATTGTAGCCACATCAATTAAATTGATGTTAGGCTTTAAATTTTCTACTGACCTCTGTAGACCAAGTTATGGTCCTTACCGAGGTCACTCACGAATTTATCGTCATTCAGCCGGTCAACTAGCCAAATTTATAACGGGTTTTTGAGTCAGAAATAAGAGAATTTGGTAAGTCCTTCTGGGAAATTGTAGCCAGAACTTGATGTTGGGGCTTTTTGATCTGCTCACCTGACTCCCTCAGACCAAGTTATGGTCTTTACTGAACAAATAAATGGGGCGAGGGGCTCATAGAGGTCAAAACAAACAGAGGTCTGACCATGCGCTAGAGGTCAAAGAGGCTCATGCAGAAGAGGTCAGCAGGTCTCATCTTGTAGAGGGCCGCGAGTCACGCATGCAGAGCTCAGCTCGTCATGCGTAGCCCGCCTTGTCCCCTGAGAGCTTAGTCGGCCAATCCGTGTCAGGCCACGACGGTTTACGCATGACCTCTAACTTTTAAAGTCATATCTCCTTCCGCTCCAAACTCCGATTTGTGTTCTTGACTTCTATGGAAAGCCCATTGAGTCAAGAATCCACCCATATGCCTGAGGAAGATATTAGATGCCTGGACTGAGGTGAGATGAGCTCTGTCACCAGGTCAACTCTGCCAATCCAGTCGCCTGTCGACTGTTTTTACGATGACCTCCAACTTCGTAAGGTCACATCTCCTTCGTCCAACTCGATTTGCGTTCTCGACTCTAAGTGGAGCCTATTGAGTCAAGAATACATTAATATGCCTGATGAGGATATTATATGTCAGACCGAGGTGTTAGACTGAGCTCGTCCAAGTCAGGTCAGCTCGTCCAGTTCAGGATTTGCCTACGTATGACCTCCAACTTCGGAAGGTCATAACTTCTCCGTCCGAACTTCGATTCGGGTGTTCTTGAACTCTATGGAAATCCCATTGAGTCAAGAATCCATTAATAGACAGATTGATAAGCTGGGAACTCATATTAGCTCCAGAAAACACAAAAAACAGTAGACACTACAAGTACCATAGTTATTTATTTTATGAATGCCTATTATGAATTCATAAATAGCTCGTAAGCATACATGGTAAGCATAGTTATTTACGCATATAATGAGATATGGAAAATGCAAAGATATGAATAAATGATTAGAGAGAGGAGATATATATATATATCACATATGATTACCTGGTAATAACAAATTATTCCTGGGAATATGAGATATATAATTTAACATAAAATACATATTGATTTGTCTGCTTAGAACCCGTAGAGGGATAGATGGTACACCAAAAACCAAGTCTAAAGATAGTTTCATATCGAGCCCTGTTTGGTCGCACAGATAGGATCCCGCTGGGATCACTGCAGCCCCGAAGGGTCACCACAAATGCTTTCGCCCTTATAGACCACTGCTTTCACGTTGAGTACAAAGACCTTCGGGTCCTTATAGATGGTCATTGTCTCGCATAATGATAATGCAAAGGTTGATTAATTTATTTATGCCAAACTATATGTTCATGACATTATTAACAAAGGACTATTAATAATCCTCAAGAATGTATCATGAAACTCGTCATTTTAAAACAAATATAAACCAAATACACCATAAGTAATTTCATTTTCAAATTTTAGTTTGGCATAATATCCCGCAAGTGCAATGTGTCGACAAGTAATAAAATGGATATAAGTCCGTATATCGATCCTACGTGAGATCTCAAGAATTCTAAATCAACTACCCGACTAATTCAAAATCCATACTATTTCGACTACTAATTGGGTATTATGATTGAAGCCTTTTAAACTATAAACATATGCAATTGTAAAGAGCAAAAAGAATGAATCAATGAATAAACTGAATTCAAGAAGAAATAAAAATAATAATGAATGATTAAAGAAATAAAATGGAAATTGATGTTTATTTTGAAGAACATCGAAAACTGCTATGGTGAAACATCACCCCTGTAGGGATGTAACTCGCATATAATTGTTTTGTGTATTTCAGTTTCAAAATTCGTCCATATGCCTGGAAGAAGCAGTACCGATCTCTCCACACTCCACACCATTATATAATTTTCCCATTCTCTCTAAATGTGGAATAGATAACCACTTGTGATCAGAATTCTTTATCTCGGGTATTTTTCTTTTGCAATACTTCATACCCATTTTATGGACTCCAAACCTTAGCTCCCAAGTTATCTATCAAGCAAGGATATACAACTTCCTGTCGCTTTCCTCTTCTAAATTAGAAACAGATCACCTCTCCTGATTTAGGATCTAAGCTAACACTGGGATTGGCTTCACTATTCGAACAGGTGAACTCTCACTTTGTTTAAATTGATAACTCATTCAACCCATTCTTACTCTCAAGGAGAAGAGGATTTATCTAAGTAAACCTCGTTAGAGCTCATTGCATCTATAATTAGCGTGTTAATACCCTTAAGAAAATGTTCAAACTCGTGAATGCTCTCCAGGTCACTGTAGAGCCTCCTTGAAATCGTGAGCGCTGAGACGCGTAAGTCTTAAACCGTATAAGACACTCGATATTATGATCAATAAAATAAAACCATAACCGTAAGTAAATTCGTAAACTAAAAATCACAATCACGCAACTACTACAGGAAAGATTACTTTTATGACTATAACTCTTTCAATGGAAGTCGGGTTCTAAATTATCACTACATTACCATACCTTTCCTCCGATCACGAACGACCAGAATTTGGAACCGAAAATTCGAATTCCAAATTGACCGATCTTCAAACATCCATAGTAATTTGAATAGAATTGATTTCAGATTCAGCCAAATAAAAAGTATAACATCCAATTCCAGAAAAGAAAACGAAAACTAGAACGATAAATCTATTCTAATTTCTAACTATCAACATTGAAGAAAAGAAAAGAAAAGAAAAGAAAAGAAAAGAAAAATAAAGAAAATGAGCCTTCGCCACCTGCACTTCTCGGCTCCGTGTCACCGCCTGCCGCCTTTTCATCCGGTAGCCGCGCATTTATAGGTTTCTCAATCTGGGCCCTAATCCCAATGCCTTCTTGTGGATTTCCAAGAATGGCCCAAACTACCTTCAAGTCGCGACCCCGCCTCGGCCGTGACATCATCCATGTCAGCGACATCGATCTCACGTCGCGACATCAACTTAAGTCTCGCAAAGATTCAACTGGAAGCTGATCGCGACATCGCCTCGTCGCTGGCTATCAGCTTTGTCGCGACATCACTTAATGCCTTTTCAGGTTTCAACTGGTCGCTCATGATGTCGCGACTTCGATATCTTGTCGCAACATGAGCTAAAGGGACTACAAGCTTCAACTGATTGCTTTGCGTCGCGACACGCCTCATGGCTCGCAGGTTTCAATTGGTTCTTCGGCGTCGCCGGCTTCATCAATCCCTTTGTCGCGACAATGTTTCATGTTCTTGTAACTTTCACTGAAGTTTTCTGGCGTCGCGATTAAATGAACCTCTTTGTCGTATACATCAATCACCATCGCGCATACGCGAATCTCGTCGGATTTTGTAATTCTTTCAATCGGTTATTTGATGTCGACATTTTATCCTTTGTCGCGATACGTACATGTCATTGCGTTTCACGGTTACTTTCATGACGCGACATCACCTCGGTCGCGAAGACGCGATGAATCCCGCGCTTCCATCGACGTTGTGTCGCTGGATCAACTGCCGCGAGTATCGCTTTATGGCTATGCGCCACTTGATGGTTCCTCGCGGTCGCTGATATCAATCCCTTGTCGCGACATCAATTCATGCCCTTGCAAGTTTAATCGTCGCATCGAAGTCATTTCGTATCCTCTGGTCAGCGTGACAAACAAATTGAGGTACATCACCTTCATTCCTACCGGGAAGCTTCGCTATATTTGGCGGGCTCGGCCGCTAATTTCATCAACGTTCTTCCAAGTTTTCGATGTCGCATGTTTGATCTATTTGAGTGGATGCCCACCTCTTCTCTTCACTACCGCTGGTCGCTGACAAACTTAATGCGGGCGCCACAATCGCCGATCGCCGGCGCGTCACGACAAAGATCCGCGATGTCGCGATACAGCCTTTCTTTCACCCGCTGTTTCACCTGAGTTTCTTAACTCGCACTCTCGCTTTGTTCTTCAAGTCGCCGTCTTCCGATCGAGTTTTACCGCCGCACCTGTATATGCATTTTGATACGTCGCCAAAGCTTCACGATATCGTTCCTTCATCTTTGTGCTCTTTCACGCAATCCTTGCCCAAATTAACATTCTATTAATCGCTATCTTCTTCTCTGCGCTTTTCCTAAAACTCTTCTTTTCTTTGAATTTCGCTATTTAACACTGGTTAGTTATTCAATTCGCACATAAATCATTTTGTTTAGATGGAAATCAAGCGTAAAACATTAGTAAGATGACTTTTAAGCTCATCAAACTCCCCTAAATTTAAAAAATTTTGTTTATTCAAGAAGAAAAAGCAAAGAGAATGAGTTTATTCCTCAAACAAAAATAAAAGAAAATTTTTAAGGACATTTTTCGATTTTGTTCTCAGCTGCGCTCAATTTAATTGAAATACAAGGTATGCATTATTTTCTAGACATCAATCAAGTCCGGGCCAAGGTTTATTTCACTTTATAGTATACAAAACTAAACTGAAATTGTTTTTACAAACAACATACTCATCGATCCTCGTTGAAATACAACAAGCTCTTTCATCTTCATAATTGGTTCACTAATCCCTGGTCCTTCATGCTTTTATGCTTATTGTCTTCCAAATTCCATAAGCTTGTTGTTCATATTGATCTCCACTAATGTAGGTAATTCCATCCTTCAAGATCAACTCAGTCTTTTTGGCTTGTAATGTTAGGGTCTGGGGCAAGGCAAGATAGAAAGGAACTTTTAGGTTTAGATTACTCCGAACTTTTTCTCTCTTCTTTCTCACTACGCCTTTTTCCTAAATAGTTTCTTTAATAAACTCCCCAAACTTCAATGTCAGACATCTTCTTTGATTTCTTCTATCTGTAACTATATGCTCCTATCATTTGTAATTCAACTGGGAATTTCCTTTGTTTGTTGTTTGTACCATTCAGGGATATTACGTGTTTTACCTTCTTAGGCTTCCCAACACCCTTAGCGAACTTTGGGTTAGTAACTCCCATACGGATGGCATTAGGGTACTAGGTGTTGAAACACCCACTAAGAGCAATAGTTGAGGAGTTAGGCCACAGGTGTTAAAACTTATCCCTTCTTTTCTATTGTATTTATTTTTTGACCCTTTTCCTTTCATTCCCCTTTTACATCTTTTCTCATAGGATTAGCAAAACAACCCTCCCCGGACTTGAATTCCATGTATCTTTCAATTCTTGGGTAATCACAGGTTCTTTACTGGAGGATTGATTCTTTTGGAAGGTTTGGGGTTTAAATTGGCTGATTTTTAGAAATAAGGCTTGATTGGCTCAATTTCTGGAACTAAGGTATATGCTTTAGCATATAGAGAGGATAACTGAATGGCTGAAACTTTCGAGAATGGCACCGTATCATTTCTTGTCCAGGTATTTGTATCACACCACAGGATTTCGCCTCAATCAATAATCTATGAGTTCTAAATTTGGGTTGGCTATTTGTTATTGACCATTAGGAGTTCCTTGATTAATTTTTGATGATGAGTAAGTTAAACTCTTTGAAGTATCCAAGCGGAGTTCCTTGGCTGTGTTTCACTTCTGATCTAAAATATGTTTTGTTCCTTCAATTTCATTACTTTCCCTCTGATACGGACTTATGACTAATTTAATCACTTTGCACTTTGTGTTTCAATGAAATTGTATTCAGCTGGACCTTGTTCTGCTTTTTTGTTATTTTTCAGTTTACTCCTAAACTGATTGCTTCATTCATTTCAGCATTATGACATATCAGCAATTTTTATTCTTGAAATAAATCATACTTTAATTTCCCGACTATGCATCCTGCAAAGCAACATAACATTGAACAATGATTGAGAAATAGCACACAACAATTCAATTCAAATTTCTCATTTTATTTATGATTCAATTTCAACAGTTGGATACAATTCAAATGGGATAAGGAGGGTAAGGCAGGTTAGGCAAGGAGAAGGTCTATTTTTTTCTTCTTTTATTGCCAGAAGCAAAGATGTTTGGGGGATCTAGGTCTAGTGTATCTAAATGAGCTGGGAATTCAGGAATCTTAATTTCTCTTCTTTCCTTTCTCTTCTTGGTTTCCCTCTCAATTTGTTCTTCAATGAAAATCTCATTAGATAAATCAACCTTTTTGTTGAAACTCATCTGCCTCTTCCAAAACCATTCATTGTCTTCTCCATTTACTGTGTGACCTCACAAAATTTGGAGAGATTATTGTTGATCAAATCCAAGTTCTCCAGCCATTCTTTTTGCCTATAAGACTCTATATCTTTTTGCTTTTTGTCTCTATCATCAAGTTTGTTTTCAAAATCCTTCTGTAGAGACTTGTATATGAACTTTAAGCCCTTGATTTGCTCCCCAAATTTGGCTTCGTGCTCTGTATCTCTTTTCTGTATCAATGTTAGGAGTTGAGAGTCACGCTCAAACTGATTGTTATAAAAAGCTTCATGACTCAGTTTGAGTTTTGTAACAAATTGTGATCTCTTTCCTTCGTTTCTTTCTTAAACTCTTCCCTTGCTTCCTTGAGAATTTTCCTCATCGTTATAACTTGCATTTCAACTCTTCTCCCATTTCTTTGTTCTCTTCTTTGTAGCTCCATCTCATTGCTCCTTTTCCTTCTGTTTAGCTCTTGCTCCCAGCTCTTGATCTCTTCTTTTCAATTCTTTTTCATAATTGCCTTCCTAATTCCTGGCATGGAGTTACTCCTTCTCTTTCATCTATTCTCTTTTGCATGGCATTGAGAGCTTTCGGTATCGGCCCCATTCTCTTGTGCTCCCGCCAGGCTTTCTCCGTCGCTAAAATTTACGTGCCGCAGGGAGGAGGCCGCTAAGGGATGGAGGGTCTATTGGAGCTGCCTTCATCTGCCTTCGTATGCCGCAGAAATGAAGTCATTGTGGTCGACGGGTTTTACGGGTGCTTTCTGCTCCTTGATCGAGCAACTCTCTGAGTCTCTTACAGTCTTTCAAGCTGGGCTTCATCTCTTCTCTACCAGCACCACCCCTTTTCTTACGGTTTCTTGGTCCTTTGCTAACTCCACATGGGGAAGGAGTGGTGAGGATTCTCACAGGTACTTCTTCTTACATTCCCATACTCCTTTCCACTTGACCTTCAAACATGAAACCGATTGATTGTTCTTGGTGAGAGATAAACCCTCTTTTATTCCTTACAAAGCTGATACCTCGTAATTAGAATTTTCAATGACTTAACTCCTACATTGATCTTGTATCCTTTTAGGATGGCATCACAATGACCTGACTTCTTGTTCTCTCCAGCATTGCACACGTGTTTTGTTGGAACCAAAACGAGAAGCCGGAAGTAAAACCATACCTTCGCTTCCTCGATGGGGCTTCCCTTGTTGATGTTCTTGGCCTTGGCTATTCTCCTTGGTTTAGCTTGCACCTTACCAATAGGTGGCTTCTCGGCCGATCTTTCTAAAATCTTGGTTTTCAAAGTTTCTTGAATTTTTGAACCATGCTTGTGCAGCTGCCAGGAGACCGTAAGCCTGGTCAGTGGCCTTAGCTTCATATGAAACCGAACTCCTCTAACAAAACAGCTCCATCCTTCCTTCTGCCAAATTTGAATAAAACTCTCTTTACCAGTCTTTGTATACCTTGATTTTTGGTGTGCGTGAGACTCTCCCGCCCCTCTACCCTTTCACATCATCTCATGAAGAATGTGGGATTTTGAATCTCCTCTTTGTGACAAACCCCTTTTCAACATAATGTTTTTTCCACTGGGAGTACGCTTCGTCGGACACGAAATCTTCAACTTCTTCTTCTTCTGCTTTCTTTTCCTTTCCGCACCCACGCTCTTTCTTGGGAGTTCATAGGAGCTTAGTGTTTAAATTGGCACCTCTCTGGTGTTCTTCTGACGAATCTCATCTAAATTCATTCTTCTTAGAGTTCTTCTTACAGTTGTTCATGTTCCTCGTAATCTGTCTGGGTTAGGAACTAGAGGTGGGAATTTCAGCCATTAGAAAGGAAGAAAAGCTTTCTGAGAAGGTTTGGAAAGTGGGGTTTTGGGGGTTGAGATTCGGAAGGAGGAAGGGGTGAATAGCTGTAATGGTTTGGAGTGAATGAATAGGTTTCCAATATGGTTGCAATTCAATCAATGTTTGTGGGCTAATTGTTGCTTCATTAAAAACATGTCCCCGACTTCAATTTGGCGTCTTTTTTATTCCAGAGATCATTAGATTCTCTTATTGTTCCTAACCCCTTTTAGACATTTCTTCGAGGCATCTCAGGCAAGATTTAACAAACAATTCAAGTATATCTCTGAGGTGGGTTAGGGAGAAAGTTGCTCCCCTTTTTTTCTCATGTTGTGACTTCTCTGCAGGATTCTTTGGAATTATTCTGTAATTGCCTTGCCATTCGTATCTTTAAACACTTGCGGAAGCTGCGCAATATTGAAAAAATCTAATTAAACTACGATTGATTTCTAAAAATTAAATCTATCCTTATAAAAACAAATAAGCCTAATTTTACGACAACTAAAAGAAAAATGTTCAAAACTTAAAACCCGAAATTAAATCCTTATGGAGTTACTCCATTCGTACTTTCAGGTTGGAGTCATAATTTGGACTTCTTTGTTGTAGTACTTCTTAACCTCGAGAACCAGTTGGAGTTCTTCATTTCCTCTTCCTGTTTGAATAATGCTTTAACCTCTGTCCGTGACCTTGAATTCTTCCCCATTATCGGTCTCGGTGTTTGCTCCAAATGTAGTACTTGATACCACTTGTGTATGGCCCGCTCGATTGGATTTAATTTCCTGAAATAATTTGGTCTAAGTGCATTGAACTGTTCCCACACTTTCTGAACTCTTTTCTCAAAATTCTCACGATCATGCCATTTCTTTGTCTTGTCCTTATATATTCTAGCATTATCATAAACTTCATTTCAATTCTTCGGTCGAGCGGTTAGACAATCTTTCGCTTCCTGCGACCTTAAAATCGAAGTTTAACTTAACGATAGCGCTGTTGCCTTGTATTCTAATTGGTAGATGGCATGGTTGCAAAAACAACTACGTATGGGGACATTCCGATGGGGGTTTGTACAGTTACATGGCAGGAGTGCATCGTAATTTGGAAGACCAATCCTTCTGCTTGAGCTCACGGTCTTTTCAAGTATTCTTTTGATCTCACATTTGGAAATTTACGCATCCATTAGTGCAGGGATATTATTTAAACTCATTATGCTTGATCTTACATACATTCATGAGTTTTACAAATATTTGTTTGCAGTGGGTTCCCCATCACTAATGATGATTACAGGTGTTCGAATCTGTTGAAATATTCTTTTTTAAAGAAACTCACAAGCGTATTAGCATCATTCCTTAGACGAAACACTTGCTTCACGCCCATTTTGGAAGCGTAATCTCACGCTGAAAAGCGTATGCTTATAGGTTTCCAAATGATAGTGAAAGATCCCATAATATCTATTCCCCAGCCATCAAAAATGTGACCCACCATAATACCTGCGAGGGCATTTCATTCACATTGCGATATTTCAATCTTTTGGCATCATGGCACAATTTAACCCGCCGACACAATCTACGAGAAGATAATTAAGGCGATAAAATCTGATTGGAGTATCTTGCGAAAATTTGTTCTTTCTCGAGAGAAAATGTCCCATATGGTGATGCATAACATTCATTTAAAGTGTTACCTTGTTCATTTTAAGCACACGTCTTCGCAATATCATGTCGGCACCTCTTTTGAATAATATTAGGTCATCCCGAATATAATATTCTTTGTCGGTTAAGGTTTCTCTTACATTGATAGCTGAATTGTGAAGACATTACTACGAAGCGAGATAATTCACAATATCGATATACCGTAAGAGATTGGAAGGAAACCTTAAACAATTGCTCGTCTAGGGAAGTTCTGCAGTAACATCACATTTTTCGCCTTTATGTTTGCTTCTCTCTACTCTTAATAGTGATCGGCTGTCGCACATTGTCACATCCTTTTAACCTTGATTTCCAAATCAAACTCACACTGCAATGACACCCACCTTATCAATCTTAACAGTTTCCTTTTGACATGTTAGTATTTGATTCTTGCATGATCGATGTGAATTACCACATGAGGATCTAGAATGTATTTTATACAAAAATTTTCCGCGACAAATACTATGGCTAGCATCTCGCTTTTAGGTTATTTGAGTAGTTCTCTTGTGCCAGTTGAAGGTGCTTTAGCATAGTATATGACCACTGAATACTTTCTCTTTTCTTTGCTGACCACGACTCCATTATGAAATCAGCGGCATCGCGCATTATTCGAATCCACGATCCGATACAGTGCGACCGTATAGGTGGCAGCGCGATCGATCGCTACGATTTCTTCAAATCATGGTCGCATCAAATTGAACCTTGTATCTTTTGGGTAATCACGCATGAGTGGTGCATTTATTTTTTGAAAGTCTTTGATGAAAGATTGAATTTGGGTATACGGTGGGGTGATCAGAATCCAGCAGGTATATTCACATGTTCACTCACTAAGTGGTCATTCTTTAACGTTATAGCGATCTAGGGTCGAACACGAGGGGATGGGGTTTTTCTTACGTCTGAATGATTTGAGTGAAAACAAAGCGGTGAATTTGGTTTAGTTTAAGGTGGGGGTAAAGCATTCTGGGTTGGTGGTTTTGCAGAAAAGAAATAAAATAAAATGTAAAAATAGAACTCCTTGAAGCATTCAGGGCCTTGAGTTTAAGATCTAGGCTAGCCGGGGTCCCGAGGTTGTTAAATTTCCTCGCGTTAGAGGATGACATATAGTCATCTCGAAACCCAGGATCTTCATTGGCGCATTAAAAACCTAAACCCCAATAATTTTATTTTATTAGAAAGCATTTATTTAGCATTTATGGTTTTCCTGTTAGAAAATGGTACGACTAAGCCTCTGATGATTCGTAAAGTATTCATTGAATCTCGAGTGGATCTAATAATAAGCATCCTTTGAACCCTAAAAGATACAAGTATTGATCAAAGTGGATTGCATCTGAGTGAAGCCCTAACCCACGCCAGCCTACATAGACAACAAATAAGGAAGCAACTAATGGATATTAGTGTGTCCCAAAAGTAAAATACTAAACCACAAAAAACATAGTAATATTGTGAAAACTTCTGCATGAAAGGCTTTAAACTAGAAATGAAAATTAGAACCAAAATACCAAACAACCTCTTTGCTTGAAACAGAGGAACCACCGTGGCTTTGAGATCCTTTGATGGCCTTTGCTTTAAAGGAAGGAAGTGGTTTAAGCTAGCTCATCCTCGAGTTGTCATCATAGGGTGTTTAGTAACGAGAGAAAGGGAGAGAGAAGGAGGAGAGAAGAGAAAAATGGAAGGCAAATGAAAAATTTGCTGGTGTGTCTTGAAAAGAGAGAAAGTTAGGGTTACAAACTTACTTGGGTGGCTTATATAAGCCAGCCCACGAATGTGTGAAAATACAAGAAGAAGCCCAACATTTGGCTAATGCAGGGACAAGTAAGTGGCCACACCGAAATGAAGTGGGTTTGTTAATTGAAAAGTGTGAGCGGAGACAGTTTCGCTGTGCTAACAATTTTTCGCTGTCTTGAAGATTTGACCTAGACAAGCGAGAAATTTAGCCCTAGGTAGCGAGTGCACGGATGTGAAATGGAGGAACTAAGCTATTACCTTTGGAGTTGGCCCCAGCTAATGGATTTTGGCTAACTTCTGGCAGGGATTCTGGGGCTAAAGCAGAGAATGAGTACGGCTGTCGGCCGGGTGGGTGGCTGGCCTAGAGTCCTGAGATAGCGGTGGGAGTTGGCCCATCAGCGTTTGATTTTCGGCTGGCCTAATGCAGAAAGATCAAAGTTTCTCTAAACTCTTGTTCCATTGGCCCCATTCTGGCAGCCTCTTTATTTTCTTACACCTTCATTTTCTTCATTTTCTTCTCTTCTTTATTACAGTGCTCGATATGATGTTGAGTTTGTGCAGATTCAACCGTGTAGATGGCTCGGCAGTGTGGCATGATGCTTCTATAAAGCGCAAGGTAACACAAATGCGATGTTAGAATAATAGGGACAACAATATGTAGGTGGGTTGGTATAACGAATTAGTACCTGGCGCTTAAAACCTATTAAAATGGGTTTGAAAATAATGCGCGCACTGGGCACTAATCATGAATATCTATACAGAAATCCATCATGTGCCCGAGAAGCTTCTTACTCCTTTTCTCTGTGGTAGGTGGTCATGAGGGTTTTGATAATGGATACCTTGGTTGAGTGACTTCTGATCCGATGTGAAATTTTGTGCCGTGAACAATGCAACCATCACACCGTAAAATGGCATTTTTCCCGATTCGATTGCTATGACTGTTTGTCTTTGTAGCATCTTTGAAACCTTGTTTCCAGGATTGATAAGCATTGATCAAAGCTAGATCCCTTCACTGATTGAAGTCATCCATGAAAATTTCCATCACTTCTTCAACTGAATGGGAACACTTGAAGCATCATACACCTGCGGAATGTATTGGACATTACACTTAGCCCGAATGGCATCCTTACGAAGGCAAAGGTACCATAAGGGCATGTAGTTAATAGTCTTCTCTTGATCACCAGATTGCGATATATGATAAGTTGTATCTGGTACCATCCCCGAGGAAAACAAAAGTGAGAGGTATCACTCTAACACATCCGACATCGATCAATGGCATTGAAGGGGAAATGATCTTTTCACGGTTGCTGGTGACGCTGCTGTAATACGATACATACCCCTCCGTCTGTCTTTGTTCTTGTTGGAATGTTCGTTTTTCATTTCGATCCACGGTAGCCACTCTTTGGAACCACGCCGGTAGGCTCACCCAGTTATGCAAAATACTTGAATAAAACCGACGATACCAATGATTTAGTGACCTCCCAAACTACTTCCTTAAATGGATTCGATCTCCGCTTTTTGGTGTTCTGAATGGTTTGAAGTCTCTTCCCTAGCGAGAATCTTATGCATGCAAATTGATGGTGATACCCTTGACTCTTGATGGACCCGAGCTAGCGATTCCTTATGTACCATAATATTTTTAAACCAATCTTTGTTCCTCGGCATCACTTGAGTGGTGAAGCCGATCTTCAGTTTTCTTTGGTAATTCTAAATAAGCATACTTTAAATGACATGAACTCTTTAGCCCCAGCCCTTTGCAGCAGTTTTCTTGTTAATTTCCTCTTTTCTAAATATTTTCCCCATTATTTGTTTGTTTTTAGCTGACTCATCATAGTTTCTAAAGAATGAAAAGCTGCTTTGTATGGAAATTCGAGTAGACATCTTCAGGTATCACTGAATTCATCTCTTTTCATGATAAATAAAAGTAGATATTCTGATCATTATTAACATCGGGGTTGGAAGTATAGACAAAATCGACCACATTGCCGACTTTCCTTGTCACATGCATATTTTGCATACTTTTGATCGAGGTTAAAAGCTGGCCGGTTTCTTCTCGACCTTGAGGTAGAACTCGCTTTGCATGTCGATCGGGGCGCTCCGGTGGCTAGGAATGGTCTTCCCGATGACGGTGCTGTGAGATCTTCTTCCGTATCCGGGAATGATGAGTCACACTGGGAAAACAAACTTCCCAACGTGACGTTCCTTCTTCCAGTAGCTCATCGAGGTTTTACCATCGATCATGCGCCGTTTGAAGTGCGAGTTGTGAGATGGCTCTGAACTTAGTTTCTTTATCGACGGAAAGGGCATCAGGGTGTCTTAGCTCTGATCACGAGAGAGCTTCACGGAATTGATTCCTCCAGCCAATCTGAGGAATCGTGAAACTCCACAGGTGCTTTCATCTTTGTAGTTTTTTTGGTCTTAGCTGCAGTGGCGGTGAGATTCATATTCCTTCTCTCTTATTTTCTTTTTCTTGCTCGGTATGTCCTTGAGAATTTTATAGTGGCATTTGAGTTACCACTTGATAAAGGCATCACGATTTCCGGCTCCCAGAGGATTTTCAAGAACCTTGCAGCTTTGCTCCTCCATCCTTGACCGCGATCTTTTTGTGGAAATGGGACGTAGAGCTTTGATCCTTGGATGTTCTTCCTTTCTACTCTTTCTTTTTCATTCTCGATTACCTCTTCCTTTACAGTGCACTGCTTCTTTGTTCTTTGTCATCTTTTTCTTTCATCCTTTTCTACTTCCTTCCTCCTCGGTTGTATAGCCCATGCGATCTTTTGGATTTTCTTTGTGTCACTTGGGAAGACATCTTTCCTCTCTGGCTTTGCGAGGTTAGGGAGGCCATTTCCTTACACTTATCTCAGTTCTTGAGATGCATTTGTGGTGATGCGAAAAATTTGGGAATTGTGTATTTGCTTCGATTCTCAGAACTTTTTTGTTCATGGAGGTTGACGGCTTTATTATCCCAGTAAAGCTACGACATGTTCTTGAAGATTAGGCCGCCTCGACCACGATATTCATTTCTTTGTTGGGTTCCTTTATTTGCTTCTTTGTTGTTGGAACCTTGGTGGTGGTGATAACCACATGGAGGTTACTGTCCATGCCTTGGGCCTTGTGAAGCCCTCCACCCGTATTAAGAAATTCTCATGGTTCCTCGATCTTTGGGTGATAATGTCTTTGTGAGTTAGTATTGGGTTTAAAATGGTAGTTTCTAGGCTCGCCCCGGGATACTTAACCTCTTGATATCATAGAATTGTTCATCGAGTAGCTCTCTCTGACACTTTTCCTTGAGTAACTCTCTTTCATTTGCATCATCTCATGAGCGGTGTATGTCTTCCTTTCTTGCTTGTCCGACTGTGCATAATGGCATCGACTTGGCCTCCATAGGTACACATCGTCTTGCTTTCGGCTCCATGATCCCGCTCCTCTCTTTGTTTTCCTCTTGAAAACTGAAGGAGTCGCCCGTATTGTTTAAGCCCAGGATCTTTGTCCGGGTCTCTTTTGCTCTTGACTTTTCGTTTGAATGCTCCTGACGGAAGCATCGATGATTCCTTTGATATATCATTCAATGCATGATATCTGATGTCCATGTCGAGGTCTTGAGGATCCTATTCCATGCGATGGACATCTTCTCGACAGCCAGTTTGAATCTTTCCGAGGCCACATATAGGCTCTCATCTTCCCCTTGCTGAAAAACAATGATTTCCCTCCTCCTTTCCGAAGTGAGTGATGGGGAAGAATGCCTTGAAATAGGCCTCTCTGGGCTCCTCCAGTATCAACGAGACCATATGTGGTAAGATTCATACCATGTGGCTCTTTGTATCTCTTAGAGAATGGGAATAGATGTAACGGTAACCTCTGGTCTCACCCCATTGAAACAGCTGTGTTTGCCATCCTTTGAGAAATCTCCCCGAGTGTTCATTTAGGATCTTGATGGAATGACCGATGGCGGGTGTTCTTGAACCATTGTAATTAGTCTTGGTTTTAGTTCAAAGTTGTTGGCATCCCGATAAGCGGTATCGATTGCGGGAAGTATTCATCTGAATGATAGGCTTCAAAGAAATTCCTCCATGTAGTATGAGTGATTAGAGGTCTTACAGGCTCAACTGCTCTGTGTCCCTCGAGTTTGATCCTGTCTTTGAGATGCACGCTGTGGTGGTGTTTTCTGCTTTCCTTGTCTTTCTCGAGCTGCGAAGTGTTTTCTCTAATTGATGTTTGGTCAGTTGGTTTTTTGCGCACCACATGCGCCAGTTTTACGAAGCAAAACCTGACCCGTTAATGGGATGGTCAAGCAGCGGTATGGCTAGTGTGGTTCCGTTGTAGGGTTAGTGGTCAAAATGAACCCTTTGCTTGAAAAACTATTTTTGTTCTTTTTGGGTTAAATGTCAATTAGAGTATTTCTTCACTTTCATCTGAATATTGGTTATCAAATTCTTTCGATCCCGGCAACGAGCGCGAAAACTTGTTGAATGATAATGACGTATACAAATTTATGGCACTATTACCGAGGACTGATGCAATCACGGCCAACGGCGCCATAAAACTTGTTGATTTATTTTATTTATATAAACTATGAGATTCGAGACATTATTACCAAAAGGACTATTAATTAATCATACTTAAATGTATCATGAAGCAGTTGTCTTGGAAACAATATAAACCGAATACACGAGTAGTAATTTATTTTCAAATTTTAGTTTGGCATAATATCTATGAAGTGCAGTTGACAGTAATAAAATGGATATAAGTCAGATATCGATCCACGGAGATATCAAAATTCTAAATCAACTACGACTACTCAAAATCCATACTATTTGGGTACTAATTGGCATTATGATTAAGCTTTTTTAAACTATAACATATACGATTACTAAAGAAACGAGAATGAATCGATAGATTAAAGAAACTAAGGAAATCTAAGAAGAAATAAAAAAAAAATAATGAATGATTAAAGAAATAAATGGAAATTGGATGTTTATCTTTTGGAGAACATCGAGAAAAGCGTATGGTGGCACATCAGTTCTGTAAATAACTGCATTATAATTGCTTGTGTATTTAGGTTTCAAAATGTCGAGCGTTTGGTCTGTTGGATCTCTCCACCTCCTGATTCATTATATAATTTTCCTGATTCGAAAACGGGTGAATATGCCATGATGTAATTTCATATACAGGTATTTTTCTTTTCGCGATACTTCATACCCATTTTATGTTTATAAGGCACTTCGCCCGAGTTATCGGTCGACGAGGGATATCTGACTTCTGGGATTTAGCTCTTTCTCTAGAGTCAGAGAATAGATCACCCCTCTCCCTTGGTCAGATCTAGAAGCTAACACGGGATTGACTTCACTATTCAGTTGAGGTGAACTCTCGGCTTGTTTTAAATTGATAACTCATTCAACTCATTCTTGATTTCAAGTGAGAAAGAGGATTTATCTAAATGAAGCACTTGAGCTCATTTAGATATAATAAGCGAGGTTAATATATGCCACTTAGAGAAAATGTTCAAAACTCTCAGGAATGCCTTCTCTGTGTCACTCAGAGAGCCTCCTTGAAATCAGAGCAGTGAGACAAGTCTTAAAACTGGTATAAGACACTGATATTATGATCAAATAAAATAAAAACCATATGATAAATTCCGGCTTTAAAAATCACCGTCTATTTGCGACTACTACGGGAAAGATTACTTATGACCATAACCTTTTCTCGATAGGCTGGGTTCACAAATTCTTGAATTACCTTCTGACTTTTATACGATCATGAAGCATTGATTGAAGCCCGGAAAATTCAGATTCCGAAATTTATGCGGATCTGAGTATCAGAATGGTGAATAGGGTGATTTACGCGTCGACCCATTTCAGTATAACGTCGATTCCGGAAAAGCGAAAACTAGAGCGATAAATCTATTCTAATTTCTTCTTATCGACATTGAAGAGAAAAGAAAGAAAAGAAAAGCCCAAAATAAAAAATAAAGAAAATAGGCAACCCATTTCTGGTTCTCTCGTCTATGCTTACGCCCACTTATTTATCTTTCATAAGAAGTTATTATAACGTCATTGCCGGGTTTCTGAGTTGGGCGCTAAATCCCCATCTTATTCTTTTTGTAGTTCCATTGTTGGCACGACACGCTTCGATCGCGACCTCGGTTTCCTTGTCGTGACGCCATCCATGTGAAACATCGATCTCTTGTCGCGACATCGCAAATCTTCTGATGTTATTGTTGTGTCGCGGATGTCGCGACATGAGTCTCTTTATAGCCGCGACATCACTTAATGCCTTTTGGAACTCTTGGTCGCTCATGATGCTCCAGCGACCGATATCTTAATCGCAACATGAGCTAAAGGGACTACAAGCTTCAACTGATTGCTTTTGAATTATGCATTGACATCAATGCCATGGCGACATCGGCTGCGTGGCTACTGCGGGTTTCAATTGGTCTTTCGCGATGTCGCGACATCGATCCGCTATCGCGACGACGAAGTTCATTATTCTTATGACTTTCAAGCGAGTTTTCTTATGTAGCGACCATGACTCTTGTCGTGACATCCAGTGATCCTTTGCATGCTTCAATCTTGCCGACTTGTATCTTTCAAGCCCCGGATTTCATTAGCCAGCGACATCTATCGCTATCAGCGACTTGTACATATATCATTGAAGGTTTTAATAGTTTGCTTACGATTTTGCCAGCGACATCAATCTCTTGTCGCGACGCCGGCTGAACTGCAAGCTTCGCGGTGCTCTTGGTGTCGCGACATCAATCTCTTGTAGCGACATCAGCTTATGGCTGTGAGGTTTTCACTTGATGGTTCGTGGTGTGACATGATCCGCAGCCATGACATCGGTCCATGCCCTTGCAAGTTTCAGCGGTACGGCTGCGATGTAGCGACGGTCCTCTGTCGCGTAAACAAAAATTGGTACATAACCGTCTCACGAGCATCGCCGCCCGGCGCACACTCTTGTCGCGACCTCTATCAAATTTTGCTTCGAGATTTTTACGTGTGGCGGCAAACTTGATCTAATACGATGGATGTATGACCTCTTGCCGCCCCACGCTCTGACCTTCAGCGGCGGCGTCGCGCGTCGTAGCGCCATCATTATCGATATCCGCATTGTGCAGTCTTCTTCTTCCCATTTCTGGTTGCTTCTGCACAGGTTTTCACTTAACTCTCGGCTGCCTTGTTCTTGAGTACGACCGTTTTATTTGGAGTTTTCTTTGTGCTACTGACCCTAGATATGCATTTTGATTACTTGAAGCTTCACGACATCGAGGTTCCTTCATCTTTGTGCCTTTCCTGCTATGACTTGCTCGATAATTATCTCACATTAACGCTCATCCACTTACCTTCTTTTTTAAAAAACTAACTTTCTTGAATTCCACTGCTATTTTAACAGTTTGGTTAGTTATTCCATAATTCTGCACATAAATCAGTCTTGTTTAGATGGAAATCAAGCAGAAAAATGTACTAAAAATAGATGACTTTTAAGCTCATCACAGCGCCTTCGGGCCCTTATAGACCATTGTTTCATACAGTGAGTATAGCGCCTTCGGGGCCCTTATAGTTTCCTGTATCCACTTCTAAGGTTTATGCAGACATGAAACATAAAGAAGTATGATATATCTTGATGAAATACGAGAGAATATATTACATGATATGAGAAGCATAAGCGTGCTATCTCTGATGATAGTATCTGATTACAAGAACAAAGTAAAATACAAGATGACATGAAAAGTATATGAATGATGATAAGAAATGGGCTGGTTGTAATGAAGTATATATGTGAGAAATTATAAGAATATACTTTATTATATGTGTTATATGCATTTGTATAGAAGTGTGTTGACCTTAATAAGTCATCCATGTGTATTAATTCCCACTAAGCGTAAAAACAGCACGGGTGTCAATCAGGTGTTGAGTACGAGGAGAAACCAGGAGGACCAGGCCATCCATCAGGAGTTAAAGGCCACTGGCAATAGGTGCCTTTGGAGACCTTTAGGTCTATTTTGTATATAAATTTTGTAAACGATGTAAAATATTGTAGATGTTGAACACTTCACTTATATGGAGCTTGTATATATATTTTGTAATCGTACACTCTGAGAATATATTACAAGTTAATTATTTTAGATTATATGAATGAACTAGCTTAAAGTTTATATGTAAGGAAAAAAAAAGAGGACTACTTGACATCCTATGCCGAAGTTGGGGCGCTACAAAGGTAGTGGTATCAGAGCCTAGGCTTTAGCGCTCTGAAAAGCCTAGGTTTAGGTTGCTCTTAAATAGAATATATATGATAGAAAAGCCTGTGTTTAGTACTGTGTTGGCCTGATGTGGATGTCCTTGTGTTTTGTATAGATGGATCGTCCCGAAGAAGCTGCTGAGAGTGTTAACCCAATGGAACAAGGGGTTATCGCCTTCGAACCTTCGAAGTAATGTACCCACGAGCCCACATAAGCCTCGCTAAGAATATCGCAAGACATGGCTCCTGCTTTTGATAGATCGACCTCTCCTAAAGCCCAATGTACACAAGAAGAAGACATGGAGCAGAGAATTCCATGGGTCGAGCATGGAAGAGTTAGAGAACCGACTCGTTAGAAAGCAGAAAGGTATTAGGAAGAGGTTAGATGCCCTCCCGATCGTAAAGCATCATGTGCAAATTTCACTATCATAGGCTGAGGCATACGATCAGGAAATTAGTATTCAAAAGTCTAAGGATTCAAATCCCCGACACGGGAATTCTTTGTCCAAGAGTTCAGGCAAAGTATGCACAGACATAGAGATTCTATGGAACAGCTCGAATTTGAAGCAAAGGAGCTTATCTGGTCGAATATGAAAAAGAATTTAGCCATCTTAGTAAGTATGCACCGGAATCGGTCCTCACCGAGGCATTTATGTGTAGGCAATTTGAGGATGGACTGCATGATTCCATCAAGAGGTATTTGGCACCTATGACTTCTCTCCATACCGTGGATTTCTATCAGTTGGTCAAAGCTGCAATGAAAGTAGAGAAACTAGAAATGAGCAGCAAAGAAAAATTTCAAAAGAAGAAGTTTTCTAGAGGAGCTTTGTCCTCCTCGGGAAAAAGAGCTAGAGAACTCACCTGCAATTTAATCCGAACATAGTTCCTTCACGAGAGGTAGCTGCAAAGGTCCACAAAGGCGTAGTACGCGTAGAGGTCAGGCGATTGTGGAGAAATTCTCGAATGCCCTACTGGCCATAGAAGGCATTCTGGGGAGTTTGCAGTAGTGACGGAGGGTGTTTCCTGTGAGCCTTGGCGCGTGATACAGCACAAAGGTCCCCGAGAGGACAAGGATAATAGAAGTCAACAAGGAAGTGGCAAGAGGAAGATCCGCTGCACCACTTTCGACTCGATCGTGGTAGGGTCGTGAATGCCCATCTCAAAGATGGGAGGACGAGGCGCATAGTTTCTCGGAGACAAGAGATCGTCCTATGCCTATATACCGCACGAGCATGCTATGAAGGCTCGTGAGGATCAAAAATGCTCTCGAGGTTATAGCTGGTATATTTCTTATATATATAGAGATGCATGCATTTATCGATCCCCGATCTTACTCATTCATATGTGTGCATGGAGCATGCATTCGACAAAGTATCAGCAATGGAGAAATTAGCATACACATGAATGTAACTAGTCCGTCATACGCATTGGCTGTGAATAGCATATATAGAAATTGCCCATCATATACAAACAAAAGAGTTTCTCGCCGATTTGATAACCTACCATTCCGAGAGCTCGACTTGATCCTAAAGAATGGATCGGGCCGTCTAAGCAATCGAGCCATCGCTGATCGTGGACAAAAGACAAAGAGGTTGAGACGCTCAACGTAATCGAGGTATTGCGTGCCAAGTACTTCGACTGCGTGTAATGTCCAATGTGACTCCACTATGCAAGCTTAGAGATTTTAAGGAGGAAGGATGTGAGACATTCGTCGTGATACTCTGACTCCAAGAGAGGCCGGTTGACGTAGAAAAGATCCCAAAGAGCAAGGGAATTTCCGCATGTATCCCGAAGAGTTACTAGGCATTCCACTCTGAGATAGAGGTGACTTAGCTATAAAATTGTACCAGAACAAGCCCCTATGTCTAGGGCACCGCATGTGATGGCTCCACCGGAGCCGAAAGAGTTAAAAAGTCAATTGCAAGAACTTTTGACAAAGGATTTATCCGACCACAGTCCTCGTGCACCTGTTTTATTTGTGGAAAAGAAAGATGGCACTCTACGGATGTGCATCGATTATCGGCAAATCAATAAGGTGACAATGTAAAACAAGTACCCATTGCCGAGAATTGAAGATCTTTTTTGATCGCTGAAGGGCGCGGTGTCTTTTCAAGATGTGACTCCACGATCGTGGTATTATCGCCTGAGAGTAAAGAGGGAGATGTGCCGAAGATCGTGATGAACCCGATATGGCCATTATGAGCTTTTGGTCATGCCATTCGCTGACTAATGCAATCGACAAGATTCATGGATTTGATGAACAGGGTCTTCCAACCTATGTGGATCAATTTGTTGTGGTTTTTATTGATGACATCCTGGTGTATTTAAGGATGCACAGAACATGAACAAAGACTCGAGAATAGTTTTAGAGACGTAAGAGAAAAGAAGAGGGAGTGCTAAGCTCAAGAAATGTGATTTTTGGCTAAAGGAAGTCTCATTCCCAGCCATATCAGGTCTCGCCGAGGGTATAAGAGCTGATCCCGCTAAGATCATGCTTAGAATTGAAATCACCAAAATGTAACCGAGGTGAGAAGCCTCGGGTTTAGCAGCATAGGAAGATTTGTGAGAGGCTTTTCGGTCATAGCTTCCGCTCACCTGCTACTTCAGAAAGGAATAAAGCTCGAGGGACGTATTAAATATCAAAATAGTTTTGAACAATGAGTGGGATAGTCGGGTCAAGCACCAAAGATTACACAAATTTACCTGGGAAAAGAGTGCTACCTTGCAGCAATGATGCTTCATGTATTGGCTTAGATGCGGTTAATGCAAGATGGGAAAGTAGTGGCTTATGCGCCCAGCAAATAAGCCACGAACAAATTATCCCACTCATGACCTAGGAGTTAGCCGCGGTAGTGTTTGCTTTAAAATATGGCGACACTACTTCTATACGGGAAAAGTGTAGAGTTTGCACTTCCATCATAAGAGTTCAAGTATTTACTAACGCAAAAGAGTTAAACTTGAGACAAACGAAGGTGGTTAGGAGTTATTTAAGGATCATGACTGCATCATAGATTTCCACCTGAAAGGCTAATATAGTAGCCGATGCTTTAAGCCTAAAACAATGGTGCAATGTCAATTAGTACAGTGATTGGGAGACTAGGAGATGATGGAGCCATGTTAGCTCAACTAGAAGAGCAACTCCGCTTTTAGCAAAATGATTATAGATGCGCAGAAAAAATGATGCAAAGAGTTTTCGCGTAAAAGTTACGTATGGTTGTAGATGGTGACAAGACCAAGTTTTTGTGAGAAAGAAGTCGGTTTGTATTTCCAACATAGATTATGTGCTGAATGATAAAGAGCTAGCAAAGTTGCTATTTGAGGCCCACACGGTATTTACTCATGCATCCTGGAGGCAATAAGATGTACTGTGACTTAAAAATAGTTTTATTGGTGGAAAAGAAATGAAAGAGATGTGACAGAATATGTGTCTAAGTGTTTGACGCGGTCGCCGTCAAAGCGAACACCAAGTGCCAACAGGTTTGTTAAATCCCCTCCAATTCCTCAATGGAAGTGGGATAACATTACCATGGATTTTGTGTCGTTTTCCTCACACAACAACAAAACATGACTATGTCTCGGGTGATTGTGATAGTCTACAAAGTCGGCCCATTTTATACTGGCCAGATTGACTACATTCTATGGATCGACTAGCTGGAGTTATATGTGGATGAGATTGTAGCGATTGCATGGTGTGTCAAGACCATTGTGTCGGATAGAGATCCGAGATTTATACTCGAGGTTCGAAGGAATTACGCTCACTTTAGGCACTAAGTCGAATTTAGTACAAGATTCCATCCGCAAACAGATGGACGAGAGATTGATTCGTGTCAAGATATGCTTCGAGGTTGCGCCATGGAATTTTCGAAGTTGATAGGTATATTCATTGATGGAATTTGCCCATAACAATAGTTTCAATCGCTACTGGTATGGCACCATATGAAGCTTTGTATGGCCTGGGAAGGTAGAACTCCCGTGTGTCGACAGAATCAATGAGGCATGAACCCATAGGTCTGTACATAGTAAAAGATAGCTTAAGAGGAAAGTGCTGCTATTAGGGCAGAGGTTAAAGGCGGGCTAGTGATCGACAAAAGTCGATGCCAACCCGAAGAGGAGAGATATTGAATATAACGTGGAGACAAGGTCTTTGGGAAGGTATCACCATGGAGAAAAAATTTTAAGTCTGGGCCGAGAGGCAAGCCGAGTCCAAGAATCAGGGCCATATGAGATTTTGGAACGTGATTGGCCCCGTTGCTTATCGATTGGCACTCCGAGTTGGCCAATTACATCGATGTGTTTCATGTGTCGATGCTTCTGAGATACCGCTCTGATGAGTCGCATACTACCAATACAAGAAATACAAGTACAAGAAGATTTGTCATATGATGAGGAGCCAAAGACCATTCTGGCTCGAGAGGTGAAACAGTTGCGGAACAAACAAGTACCATTAGTAAAAGTGCTTTAGCCAACACCACGGTAGAGAAGAAGCTACTTGGGAGCCATAACTACAGTGAGAGCGCAGTGATCCTCAACTCGAATCAGGTATGAATTTCGAGGACTAAATCTTTTATGTGTGAGAGTCAGACACTTAAATTATACCCTAACGCTTTATAACATGTTTAGGTATAATAAAAGTAACAAAGATATTTGTCCCAATAAAAATAAAGATAAAAAAACAAGTGAATATGTATAAGTTAAATTACAAATAATAAAGAAGATTTGAGGCTATTATAAGAATAATAAATTGATTTGTAAATATTAGAAGAGTTGAAGGACCAAAGAGTAATAAAAGAAAGATATTAGAATGAAATAAGGAAGAAAATTGTGTAAGAGACAAGTGGCTTAAAGGAAAGAGGGAGGAAGTTTCCTCATTCGACTTGAAATAAATAAAGTGATACACTAAAATAAATATTTCATTTTGGTCTCGAGAGAGAGAGAAGAGAAGAGAAAGGAAGAAGAAGAGTTAAGAAGAGAAAAGAAAGAAGAAAGAAGGAAAGAAAAGAGAAGATCACGTATGGAATTACTAAATTTGGGTATGAATTCGGGTATGGGATACATGGTTTAGAACCCCTCTATCTTGTGTACGGCTCTCGTTTGGGAACCTCAAACTCATTTCTTGTAGGTTTGAGTTGAGAAGAGCTTAAGACTCCTAGATATGTGTTTTCGAGAAGGGTCTAGTTACAAGTTGAACCTTAAAATTCCCTATTTTCGATCACAGTGAGTCGGATTTCAGGGATGGGGTTTTTGGGTAAGAAATACAGGGTATTGAGAAGTGAGTCCTGCTTGTGAATTGTAGCCACATCAATTAACTTGATGTTAGCTTTAAATTTCTCACTTGGACCTATGGATCAAGGTCCTTTTACCGAGGTCTAGCCTAAATCCGGTAGGGCGGCCGTCCGTCGTCAACTAGCCGCACCTTAGAACGTGGGCTTTTGGGTCAGAAATAAAGAGAATTTGGAAGTCATTCTGGGAAATTGTATCCACATCAGTGAAATGATGTTAGCTAATTTTCAATTGACTCCGTACTGCCACGGTCTTTTTACTCCGAATACCAACGCGAGGGTCACCCATAGAGGTCGTCAACGTATCGCCTGATCTTACAGCAGAGGTCAGTAGACCTCATGTAAGCAGGTCGGCCATAGACCTCATCCTTGTAGAGGTCAGCAGAAATTGGTCATGTAGAGCCCAGTCGTCATGCGCGAGCTCACGCCTTGTCCCGCAGAGCCTACCATCAATCCAGGTTAGCTCGTCAGATTTGCCTACGCATGACCTCTAACTTCGGAAGGTCATATCTCCTTCGGTCCGAATCTCTCGATTTGCGTTCTTGGACTCTATGGAAAGCCCATTGAGTCAAGAATCCACCCATATGCCTGAGGAAGATATTAGATGCCTGACCGAGGTGATAGATGAGCTCGTCACTTCAGGTCAACTCGTCAGAATTGTCTACGTATGACCTCCAACTTCGGAAGGTCATATCTCCTTCGTACGAACTCCGATTTGGGTGTTCTTGGACTCTATGGAAATACCATTGAGTCAAGAATCCACCCATATTCCTGAGGAAGATATTAGATGCCTGACCGAGGTGATAGATGAGCTCGTCACTTCAGGTCAACTCGTCAATCCAGGTCAGCTCGTCAGATTTGCCTACGCATGACCTCCAACTTCGGAAGGTCATATCTCCTTCGTCCGAACTCCGATTTGGGTGTTCTTGGACTCTATGGAAATCCCATTGAGTCAAGAATCCACCCATATGCCTGAGGAAGATATTAGATGCCTGACCGAGGTGATAGATGAGCTCGTCACTTCAGGTCAACTCGTCAATCCAGGTCAGCTCGTCAGAATTGCCTACGTATGACCTCCAACTTCGGAAGGTCATATCTCCTTCGTCCGAACTCCGATTTGGGTGTTCTTGGACTCTATGGAAAGCCCATTGAGTCAAGAATACATTAATATGCCTGATGAGGATATTAGATGTCAGACCGAGCTCGTCCAAGTCAGGTCAGCTCGTCCAGTTCAGGATTTGCCTACGTATGACCTCCAACTTCGGAAGGTCATAACTTCTCCGTCCGAACTTCGATTCGGGTGTTCTTGGACTCTGCAAAGCTCCATTGAGTCAAGAATCCATTAATAGACAGTTTGATAAGCTGGGAACCTACAGCTCCAGAAACACAAAAACAGTAGACACTACAAGTACCATAGTTATTTATTTTATGAATGCCTATTATGAATTCATAACAAATGTAAGTATACATGGTAAGCATAGTTATTTACGCATATAATGAGATATGAAAATAAAAAGATATGAATAAATGATTGTATATATATATATATATATATATATATATATATATATATATATCACATATGATTACCGAATAACAATAATTATTCTGAATATGAGATATATACCTGAACATAAAATACATATTGATTGTCCGGCTTAGAACCCGGTAGAGGGATAGATGGGCATGCCCATTGGGAAAAAACCAACTCCCGGCAAAGATGCAAGTTCCGATATCGAGGCCCGCTTTGGGTCGAAGGAGATAGATCCCGTTTGATCACGTGTGGTCCCGGGAAGGGTCACCACAAACGCCTTCGCCCTTATAGACCATCGCTTCACACAAGGAGTACAATGGGCCAGCCCTTATAGTTTCCTGTATCCACTTCTAAGGTTTATGCAGACATGAAACATAAAAGAAAGTGACAAGTATATGCAAATGAAATGCAGAGAATATATGACATGATATGAGAAGCATAGCACTGCTATGCGATGATAGTATACAGTTACAAGAACAAGAAGTAAAATACAAGATGACATGAAAAGTATATGAATGATGATAAGAATGGAACCGGGGTTATGATAAGTATATGTGAGAAATGATAAGAATCAGAATCGTTATATGTAAGAGGCATTTGTATAGAAGTGTGTGACCTTAATAGAGGTCATCCATGTGTATTAATCTCCACTAAGCGTAGTTTAGCACGGGGTGTTCAATCCATGTAGTACGTAAGAGGAAACCAGAGGACCGTGCCATCCACATCGCCAGAAATAAAGGCCACACAAAGAATAGGTGCCCACCGAAGACCTTTTAGGTCTATTTTGTATATGAAATTTTGTAAACCAATGTAAATATCAGATGTTGAACATCATGAAGTGGAGCTTGTATATATATTTTGTAATCCGCTAATATAATATAATACAAGCACTGCTTAACATTATAAGGAATGAATCCAGTTTAAAGTTTATATGAAGAAAAAGAGTGACCTCACTTGACATCCTATGCCAAGTTAGCGCCACAAAGAGGACTCCGCCACAGGATATGGATTCCATGGTCAGACGGCCCGACCATAGAGCAGAGAGGCACAGGAGGATGCTCCTGAGCACTGATGCGCCAGTAAAAGAGATGATAGTCACTTCCAAAGCCTGCAGACAGCTTTAAGCCAACAGGTTCCAGAGTTGCTGCCATCCAGCTGTGAATGATGAGAGCTGGCTGCCAGAGCTGATATGTTACTACACACAGTTCTTGACATGGAGTATTTTGACGCCTCAAAAGACAGTAAGATCCAAGGTTTTAAAGACAACACACCCACCAAGATGTGACAAGGAGGACACAAGACATTCCTCCACAAAGATGACAAGCAAGAGGGGGCCATCTCGCCTGTGGAGGCCACTGGGCACCCCACATTTCACAAAGTGTGCCCGAGAGGCCGCAGTGCATGGGTAGAGGCAGGCAGAGGACGAGGCCCGCAGCAGGATCTGGTCCAGGGGCGTGCCCACTGGCCACACCGCAGCCGAGCCTCGGCCAGACGCCGGTTATACAGTACGTTTGCTATCTCGCCATGGGCTAGGAGTGTTATTTGATTCCTGCTTCGCATTCATTCATTGTCAGATCACTGCGGATCGAGTCGGGCTTGTAGGTCGGTGACCTAGAGGAGCCTTTGTATGTGAGTTCTCTCCAGAGATTAGGCGAGACAGGGATGATATGTCAAGGCTATGAAATGAGATATCTGGGATCCTACTCACAAAGGGACCCGAGGATCATGGGACATGTCGTATTCGATGTCATCCCTGTGGATGGATCGTCGACACCATGTGCACAAGCATCGATCAGGAGCGCAGAGGCTTTTCACCGCCTACACGCAGGATCTGCACTGCGGTGGTGCTCTCTTCAAGGACAAGCATGACATTTTGCCCCATACAGTATATGAGTCCAGGTGTCAGGGACAGTTAGCAGGTTGGCTAGCGAGCCTTACCCTAGAGGACGAGGAGAGACCAGACTTAGATCTACCTCGAGTGAAGAAGCAGCATGGATGTTTTTCCGTGATGAGTACCCGACTACCCCACAAAGGGTAGTAGACTTTGGTATCGAGTTACACCCTGGTACTTCACCCATCTCTATGACTCCACATAGGATGGCACCAGTTGAGTTGCAGGAACTTAGAGTCTAGTTACAGGAGCTATTGGACAAGGGGTTCATTAGACCGAGCACTTCACCACGGGCGCTCCGCTCTTTTCATAAGAAGAAGGACAAGACCCTTTGATTTCTCAGTATTGACTACGTGACATTGAATGTGGTTACGATCAAGAATCGTACCCATTAACAGGATCGACGCATTTATTTGATCATTGAGAGGAGCGCGAGTTCCACCCAAGATAGACCTTCGCACCGTTACCATCACCGAGGGTTAGGATACAGATATCTCCTAAACAAATAAGTAGACGCCGCTATATGAGCTGATATTTACTATGATGCCTTTCGATGACGGACGCGCCGCCAGCATTCATGGATCTAATGCATAGGATATTCCAACCCTATTTAGATCAGTGTAGTCTTCGTGGATGACATCTTGATCTACTCCCAGTCAGAGTGGGAGCATGAGTATCACTTGAGGATCGTTTTACAGTTGTTGAGAGACCATCACCAGACGCCAAGTTCCGCAGAAGTGCGCAGTTCGCCATCGAGGTGAGATTTTGGACACGTGGTGCCTCATCGTGAGTGCCGGGCCGACTCCAGAAGGTCGAGGCAAAGGATGACTCGGGGAGAGGCCGGGTCAGTCTTCGAGACACGTAATTTCGATCGGGCCGGGCATACAGAGATTCATCAGGATTTCTCCAGATAGCAGCACCTATGACTAGGTCGACCGAAGATCAAGCTTGATCGGGATGACCGATGCGAGGGAGGCATTCCAGGAGTCAAGAGGACTTACTTCGCCCCCATCTGATAGTCCCGAACAGGACATCGTGGGTACACAGCAACAGGATGCCTCAAGGTCTGACGGATGTGTTCGATGGCAAATCGAGGGTAGTAGCCATGGTTATCGCTCGCTTAAAGAATCACGGCGTAATTACTCCCACACACGCACATGGAGTCAAGGGCCGTCGTCTCGCTCTTGAAGATTCGGCGCTCACTACGATACGGCAAGGAGCCTGAGGTATACTGCATCCATAAAAGTCCAAGTATATTTTCACGCAGCGCAGACCTCAATATGAGGCAACGCAAACGTGGATGGAGTTTCTCAGAGGATTATGATTTACTTGCATTACCATCCCCGGGTAAGGCAATGTGGTGGTTGATGCACTCACTGGAAGTCAACGAGGAGCGTTGGCTAGTATAGCTTCTGGAGTGGCGGATGCTCGAGATCGTGTGGGACGCTGGGCTATAGTACAGCGAGCGTGACTCGTGGTACCTGGGAGCTTAGTACTACACTGTCCTCGTTGAGCGTAGCTATTGAGTCCCATATAGGCGCAGAGATGTCCATCAAAATCGAGCATACCAGGTACGGGTGACGATGGTCGGACCATTCATGCGTATGGTAGTCTTCGGCTAGGGGACGGGTAGTGGTTCTCGCTTGACCGATTTCCGAGAGAGTGAGATTCTCATGTGGAGTTTCATCGCTTCTCGATTGTCGGGCAGATCCAGGTGGCAATGGCGATACCAGATCTTCGCCGCCAAAGACTATCGAGTGGATGAAGAGACATGTGTGACTTGTCGACGATGTCTCATAAGGCCGCCAGGTTAAGGCCGAGCACCGTGGTTACGCTACCCACCATCGGAGGTGGCCGAGTGGGAAGGAGCACGCCACGTGATGGACTTTGTAACCCACTTCTGCCACGGACGCCAGCAGGCTACGACGCGATGGGTGATAGTGTGGATCGCTCACGGTCGGCACATTTTCTAAATTGCATGATGACCTTCGCCTTGGAGAGATTCACGAATATACATTCGAGAGATAGTCCCGCCACATGGAGTACCAAAGATCCATAAATACCTGGGATAGAGATCCGAGGTTTACGCGCACTCTTGGAAGAGTTTCCAAAGGCTATGGGCACACGGCCGACTATGAGACAATACTCCACCCTCACAGATGGTCGGGCCCGAGAGGACTATACAGTGCATTAGAGGACATGCTACGAGCACGCTGTCTCGATCATGCGCACTGGGACGAGCACTACTCTGCTGGAATTCGCCTACAACAATATCGACGAGTATACAGATGGCACCGTATTTGTGCACTGTATAGGAGGCCATGCAGGTCACCATTATGTTGGTCCGAGGTGGGAGAGACCTCCATCACGGTCCTCGATTGGATTAGAGCACACCTCGAGAAGGTGAGCCGACATTTACCTGCCTTCTCACACTCGTGAGTTTCCAGAGAAGAGCTTATGTGGATGTGCGACGCCGACCCTTAGAGTTCGAGGTTGAGGATCACGCTTCTGAAGGTGATGCCTAAGAGGGGAGGGTCGTCTCTAAGCGCTGAAGCTATCGCCGAGGTTCATTTAATTCTTCCTAAATACTGAGAGGGTAGACCAAGGCACTCATAGCATTACCGCCACATGTCGTGTCCACGAGGTGTTTCACTGTCTCCATGCTCTCCAAAATATACCCGTATCCAAATTTCATGTGACTTGGGACAGATTGAGGTTGACACCTGGACAACCTTCGAGGAGGACCAGTGCATTGTTGATACCAAGGATCGTGCTCTTTGGCGACGCAAGACCGTGAGGTTAGCAGGGTACTATGGAGGCACTATGGATGGAGGAGTCCACGGATTGCAGAGGACACGATGCCGGGCCACCTATCCCTTCGTTTAGGGATGAAGGTACGTAGTTTAGTCGCTTAAGATTTAAATGACTGCTATACGCATGATAGAGTGCACGTTGCATATGCATGTGAGTGATTATGATTGTCCAGAATTTTGGGACGAAATTCCTTTTAAGGAGGGGAGAATGTAAGACCCGATAAATTCCAATTTCTGGAACAAGGGCAAAATCGTAATTTCGATTACAAAATTGTTAATTTCGGTTAAAAATCCGTAATTAATTCTTTAGATCTTGGATGATAAAACGGATTTCACCGTTGGAATCGACTCGCAAAATTCAGCTTGCCAGCACGTAAAATTCGTCGACCCGAGACAAATGAATTTACACGCTTCGAGGCATCGCATTTCGGGTGCCGTAAAACGATTTTCGATGAGACGAAAGTCACATATAACAAGTACTCATGTGCCATAAGCAGATGAGTATATAAATGACTTAATCGACAAATTTGTGATAAATGAATGTTAAAACCGAGAAAGAAGGGGCATATTAGTCATTTTGAATTGTCACTAAAGGACAAAATTGCTACAGTGGTCGTCCCTTACAAATTCAAAAGCCAAGAAAACGTGAGAAATGGAAAAGAGATCCAGTAGCTATGGAGTTGAGTTTCTAGTGGGAGAAGATCGAACTTCTCTCTAGAAATACTGGCGATCCGACCGTCGCAGTCTTCGGGACAAGAAGAAAAGCTTCTCTACACGGAGAGGGCTTCGCGTGGGTACCGAATTTAGGGAGTTTCCTCAAACTTTGAGAAGTAGGGGTTTCTCCCTACTTGCGTTTTATTCTTGTTTTAAGTACTTTACAAATGTTTGATTCGAAAGAGGTCGTTAGGGGCCGTTTGATTGGTCCCAAAACATGGGACCGAATTATTGGAAATTTTTTTGGAATCCATTGAGCCAGCCCATCACGTACTACTGCCAAAGTAGAAATGTGTGAAAACGTGGAATAAATTGTGCAATGGATTGAATGAGGCCGGAATGGTCATGGAAACCCGGGTTCCTACTAAGGAACCGATGATTTGTAGATTTTCCGGAATAGTAAACGAGGGTTTCACTATTCCTAAACAAAGGTTCTCAAAATATATTTTGAAAATATGTGTTCGTCGAAAGGATTTAAATTAAATTGCTCAGATTTGATCATTAGCCCAAGTGAGCTAATTTGATGTTTGGAAATGATAATACATGACATGATTGTGTGATTGGATAGTATGTGAATATGTGCATGTTTGCTATATTTGCATGTGATTAGACTGTATTGGAAATGGCATACATGCATTCCATAAGCACCGAACATCCTAGACTATGTGAGTTGTTACGAGACGAGCTTCGTATAAAAATGGTTCGGAGGGTTGTCTAAAAATACAATTATCGAGGGTGGTCCAAATTAAAAATATCAATCGCTACGGTTCAATTGATATCTCACCGAGGGTAGTCCACAAACAAATTAAATATATCAATCGTCAGAGCTGCCCAATTGATATTCATCGGAGGGTAGTCCATAAACAAATAATATATCAATCGTCGGAGCGGCCCAATTGATATATATACACATCGGAGGGTTGTCCACAAACAAACAAAATAATAATTTTCATACGAGGCTTAGGCGAGTGTGAAGGAGTCAGAGGACTCGATCCGAAAGGGTCATGTAGACATTCAGATCACGATTCGCTTGAACGTGTTTTCATCGAACATCAGACCGCACTTAGTATGAGTGAAACCCACTTGTGCGATTCCACCATCGAGCACAAATACCCTGTCGAGGGATAATATTCTACGTATAGGAGCGTGCGAGGGACGCCGTCCTAGAGACCGAGGATTGTAAAGGTTTGAAGTTGTGGCTTTGATGTATACATGTATTGTAACTTTTAAGTTTAATGTATGTATCAGATAAGAGTAAAAACATATTAACTCTTGTAACTATTGGGTATATAGTTGATTCATAGTTGGCATGTATATTGAGTATTGTTTATGGCCCAAGTGGCTGTTTTTAAATCATAAACCGTTATATTGAATTGTTTGGCATTTTATATGCAGATTTTATTTCAGGGCAGAGCTCTGCATGCTGAGACTTCGTCGATTTTCGAGAAATGTCGGTCACCCGACATTCACGCAGTGTTTCCGTGGGTTAACGGGTAGTCAACGGCACCCTGATCGGGCGTCATTGCATGATCCCGACCGATTAATCCCTCATGGAACCCTTGAGGACCTCCCAAGACTCCAACCATATGGTAACTTTTCCTCAAAACAATCAATTAAAATCCATGGAGCGAACCCCTTTACAATCCTTAACATATCTTTATAAAATAATGCGGAAGTGAAGTGGTAAATTTTTTTTTTTTTTCAAACACTTAGATTTTTCAGAAAATCGGCCAGAGTTTCCTCTCTGTCAGTTTGATCTCTAAATTTACAAAAAACTCGCGAAAAACATTTAAAACACTTCTAATCTTTAAATTCCTCAACTTCCATTTTAGACTCCTCGTCTACAACCCAATTGCCACACAACTCAATCACAAAATATATACACATATACATTTATTTACTTCAACGATCAAACATTCAAAACTTTTAATTCCACATACTTTATAAAAAAGGATCGGGCTTGAGACGACTAAGCCGAATCGCCTAATGCATCTCTTATCCACCGAGGATCAAAGCCCACGAGTTCCTTTTCAAAATATATACATATACATATATACATGACAAAATATTCAACATATACAATATGCAAAAACATATATACACGTACCACATGCGTTGTCTCCTCGATGGCCTCGACTCACTCGCTGCCAGGATACTCTGACGGCAGAATTCAGCCTTTGGTCCTGAAAATGTTTTGAAACATATGGAAAATAGTGAGCTAAAGGAGTTCAGTGAGTGCACATTTTCATTTAAACAACATTTTCAGTTAAATACTTATACAATTAAAAACCAATTTATGCTTTAAACTTTCTTTCTAATGGAACCCAGGGGTAAACACACCGAACAGTTTCCGGGTACTGACGGTGAGGGACAGTCTCAATCCAGTCATAACCACTATGTTGCGGAGAAACTCACGCCATGCATAGGGTTCCAGTCATAGCACCTTATCACGTGTAAGGATATTACACTAAAAATCTATTTCCTCCCTCCGCAGTAACCTATAACTATTCCTCTAAATCCTTACATGCTTAAGGTACCTCAAATTCGATATCACCATAATAAATATATAGTGGTTAGGTAACCATCAAGAAAACATTTATTCAAAATACATTTATAAATTCATTTAAATCCTTTACTTTATCATTAAAACACATATATACGCAAATATACATATGCATTCTTACATGCTTTAAACTTCCATAATGCCTTAACACATGCATACATATGTAATTTCATATAAATATATATATTTAGGCAAGATAACTAAACTTTTCATTAAACATTTACATTTACATTAAACTTTTCAGTTTAACATTAAAACCGTTCACTTTTAAAACTCAATTTTCAAAACATCATTTTTACACTCACCGTTCATCGCTCAATCCCGCTGGCTTCCCGTCGAATTCTCATTTCCCGTCCGATAGTCCTTTTCACATTTTTCAAGAAAAACCACGACTAAACATTAACCATAACTTCCATTTTAATCCACCATACACATTCATTTTCACCCAACCACATCACATTCACTTTAATCCCATTGAACGACACTTAAAATACACAACCAAGGAAATGACCAAAATACCCTTTACTTTACAAAATGACCTTAATACCCTCAATTCAAATCCTTTTCTTTGCTAACCAATTTCAATGCATTTCTAGAGTTAATATTCACCCTAAAACACATGGAAATTACCAAACTACTCCTCGACCCCTCTCATTTCCTTTGGCCTAAACATGCACTTCATATCTAATTTTGTTCTTCATTTTCTTCATTCTAATCACTCCAATCTAATGCCTTATACCTCAATTTCACTAATCCCTAACCAATTTCAACATATCACACAAATGCACTATCAAACCCTAACCAATCACTCACTTTATTTTTCAAAACCTAACCTAATCCATTTCTTTCTCCATTTATATCCAAATCATCATGATTCAACCTTAAATACCACAATTCTAACATCCATATAAGAAAATCAAAGCATTTAGGCATGAAAACATTAAACCAACTTTCCCACCATTAGAAACTTTACTTGTTCTTGGTTTTTCTTTGGCTTCTCTCTTTTCTTGATACCACTGGTGATCACTTGAAAGCTTGGAAGGAGGTTAAAATCACATCTCCCACCTGGGCTTCCACCTCGCCTTCTTTCTTTCTCTCTTTTCTTTCCTTTCTCTCCTCTCTTTTCTTCTCTCTTTTCTTCTCTCTTTTCTCTCATGGCCATCCAAGCTCTCCTCTTGTTGGAGAAGTCACTTCTTGAATTTTAGATTTTAACCTACACTTTGCCAAAATTGCACTTGAGCCCAAAGAATATCATTGGTCAATTCTCATGAGTCACAAATCCACTAATCCATTATTTAAATCATAACTTAGCCATTAAGAAAGGTTTTGATTGGCTCTCACAAGAAAATATCTCACTTATATCAGATTTTACTCAGTTTAGCCTTATACTGCTTTTATACCGATTAAACGTCAAAATATTCTACGGTCGTCTAAACTTCAAATCAATTCAAGAATATTCTAATTAACCTTCATAAAGGATTCCAAAGTTCTCCGAAATCAACACCGAAATCGGATTTAAAATAATTGTGTAACCCGAATCCCATTAAATAGCGTATTAATATCCGACCACGCTCGATCAGCTCAGAAAATATCCAAACTGACCTCGCTTCACTCCGCTTCAGTTTTTAGACTCTATGATTAATTCCGACATTTTCGTATTTCGGGCCCAATTTTCGGTACCCTCAACGCAGCTCAAATTTCAGTCTGAAATCACTATTCACTTAAATCTCCAATTTCTAACATCACAAAAGTCATAGAACTGGAATTTTAAAAATTCCTCTGCATCTCCTCCATCCGGATATAAGAAGAAAAATTACTATTCCTTAGGGCATCCGTGAAAATTTTCTTGGGTATTTCACTTTACGCCCAAATGACGTCCTAGCGCTTAAATTTAATCTACCTCGCCTATCATCGACCTCTAATCGCCTCAACAACTACCATTATAACATTCAATAAGGTCAGGTTTTACAATCACCCTCCTTATGTACCCCTGGCCCCGAAATTAAAACATCTCGCACTGCGATCAAAGAGATGGGGTAATGCCTTCATCCGCTCCTCATGCTCCCATGTAAAATTTCCTCTAATCGTATGACCCCTCCACTATACCTTCACCAAATGAATAGTCTTGCTGGGCGCGTAATCCTGCTCTCGACGGTCGAGATCCGCACGGGTTCCTCAGATCAAATTCTCTCGTATTTCCACTAGCCGCTCACAATACACGTGGAAGGGTCCTGCATGTACTCTCGCTGTGAGCATAGAAACATGGAAAACATCGTGAACGCGATCGAGGTCGATGGCAACCCAATCGATATGCCACCTCCCAATCCTCTCAACAATCATGTATGGTCCAATATACCGTGGACTGCGCCTTTCCACGCTTCCAAATCTTAGTACGCCTTCCACGTGGGAAATCCTCAAAATACCATATCCCCTTCCTCTCTAACTCTGTGTCCCTACACGATTATTCGCATAACTTTTCCGCTTCTGGCCTTGTGAAATTTTTGTCTCTTCCTTATAACCTTGACTCATCACAAGTCATTCGACAATCTCCTGACCTACTAATTTCCACCTACCTCGTCTCAACACCGGGATCTCATATCTTGGCCTATAAAAAGAGCCCATATGGTCAAGTACCAATACCGGCCCGAGTTAACCGTTATTGTATGCAAACCCATCGTAGACGGGTGTCCCAAATTCTAAACCCACAAACATTACACTGCCATTATCTTCTAAAGTCCCAGATAGTCCTCTTCGACAGCCACCGTCCGTGGATGAAAAGTCAGACCAAATAGTCTAAGGCCAAGGGCATTCTGTGAATCGGGGCTAAACCGTGAGGTAACCCGATCTCTCGTTCGAAATACGGAAACCGCGTACCACAATCTCTAACGTATAATTGGGCCAACTTATCCAATGAATCACTATTCCTGATAGGTAGGAAATGGGCTGATTTCGTCAATCTGTCCATAATCACCCATATCGTATTGTGGCCACTCCTAAGAATGTGAAGTCCCACCACAAATCCATAGTGATTCTCTCCCATTTCCACCGAGGGATCCGAGTGACTTCGGTGGGCTAGTCCTATTGTGCTTCGACATGTTCGGCTTTCTCACCTCGTCGACATGTGAGACATCTGAGACGAACTCTACAATATCCCTTCATACCCTTCCACCAGTAGTGTTCCTCAGTATGATACATCCAGGTTTCCCCCGATGCATAAGATAAGCGAGGAATGGGCTTCTCCATACCTCTCTCTCTCACATCACCTACATCCGGTACACACAACCTCTCCGTCCCATGATCGCACCATCCTCTCTCAATGACAAACTCGCTGTCTTCTCTCACCTACTTCACCTCTCAACTCACTATCCGTGATCCCGAATATGAAGCCTCTAATCCTCGTCTATTATACAGACGATACGAAATGTGGCCAATAGTACTCCTAATCATGGGCCTAAATTCTTACCACCCATGGACCACAATTCTACGAAGTCGAGGAAGACGACGGCCCTCGCGCGATAGAACTCCAAGGTCTCCTACTAAGAGAATCCGCTTACCACGCTCGCCTTCTAGGATGATATTCACGGTACATTCATAATCCTTGATCAATTTAATCCATCTCCTTTGTCTCATGTTCCGCCTTCTCACAGAAATGTGACATCGTAAACTCTTATGATCCGTAAAAATCCTGCTGTGGCACTCCATAGTAAGTAATGCCTCCATATCCGCAAGGCAAATACTACTACTAGTCAAGGTCGTGTGTAGATGGACTCACCATGCTTCAATTGCCTAGAAGCATATGCAATCACCTTGTCATCTCCAAGATTAACACACAACCCAGCGCGGCCGTGGCAAAATGCCGCTTTTCTCATGTTTAGAGTACCAATACACCGCAGCTTCATCCCGCCCGATGGAAGTGGGTACTGAGCCGAGGTCAATCTCCTTTTCGGGCCCATCGAAACCTCGTCGACAAGCCTCTCGCCACTATAAAACGCCTCTCTTGTCAATCTAGTCAGCGTGCGGGTATCTTGAAAACTCCTCAACGAACTTACGGTAATACCGCCAAACCCGTAAAACTCCTTATCTCTCAGAATACTGCAGAGGCTCTAATTCAATATAGCTTCGATCCATATGATCCACCGAGACTCCTCCGCAGAATCCATGGTCCAAAAGGCATGGATCGCAAGCCAAAACTCGACACTTACCGAGTTTGCACATAACCGATGTTCCCGCAATGCTCTGCGTAACTATCCTCAAGTGCTCTGCATGTTCTTCTCCACTGCCCGAATAGATCAATATATCATCAATAAACACGATAACAAACTGATCTAAGTAAGGCCCGAAAATCCTGTTCATGAGATCCATAAAAGTGGCTGGGGCATTCGTAAGTCCAAATGGCATGACTAGAAACTCAAAATGCCCGACTGTTCAATGCCGCTCGGGAACATCCTCATCACGAACTTTCAACCGATGATGCGACGCACTCAAAGCAATCTCGAGAATACCTAATCTCAGAATCGATCAAAGAGATCATCAATCCGGAAGAGGATATCACTACGCATTGTTACCTTATTCAACTCTCTCAGAATCATTACATAATCGCATGCTTCCATCCTTTTCTTCACAAATAAAACCGGTGTTCCTCTATGAGACGCGGTTCTGGCCCGACGAACCCCGCTGACCATTCTTCCATCTCCAGATCTCGGTTCTTTCAATTCTGCAGGCCATCCTCGTATGGCGCTCTTGAAATCGGGTTCTGGCCCTGTGGGCTAACTCGACCGAAATCAATCTCTATCCGGGGTAATCCCGAAGATCATCCGAAACACATCCGAAATTCTCTACCACCGAATGTCTTCCGCCCCACATCCTCTCACCTCAACTACGTAGGCTAGATACCCTAGATATGACTTTCGGAGCATCTTCCCAGCCATCATTATAGACATCATACTCGAGGACAATATCTTCCTTACCCCACAAAAAGTAATCTCCCGGTTCCTGGCCTACGTAACTAACTTCTTTCCCCAAGTAATCCATGGTATGATGTCGAGACAACTAATCCATCCCACATCACATCGGGTCCCGATGTCCAATAATACCAATCAGCCCTAAACTCATGGCCCTCAATAATCACTTCCTATAACCCATATATTTATCCATAAGTGAATCTCCGTAGGAAGGAGACCACCATACAACAAATCTACGGGTCAGATTCTATGTTCACTCAGGCAATAAATTCGCAGAATAAACGAGTGAGTAGCACCCTGGATCTATCAAGACATAAGCATCCCTATCAAAAACTTGATAGTAGTCAGCCATGACCTCTAGTGCTACATCCGCCTCCCGCCGGGTGATCGCAAACACCTAGTCAGGCTCCAAGGTCATCCTGATCCGTCCTCTTAGATGGTCACCCCTCTATCCGGTCCTCCAGTCTAGTAACGAGGGGCCTCTACCCGGAGCCCCTCGACTCCGACCCCGACCTCTACCAGCACCGAACCGCCTCTCGTCCCGTTTATCCCACCCGATCCACCCGCGTAAACAACTGCGGCACTCTATGGCTATGTCCTGCAATAGTCCACACTTAGCACCTGCTCGCGCTCAATCCGCACTCACCAAAATGGTTCTTCCCACATTGAGCACACTCTAGCTTTGGACCCTTGAGCTACCCGTCTGCGGGCCTCACCGAACTCCTAGCTGACCGTGCCCCGACCAGGCCCGCGCCACCGGCCCACTGCGGTCTTTCCTCCTCAACCGCATCGAACCTCCTCAACCCACGTCGACCCACCCGTTCTGTCTCGATCAGGCGGTATCTGAATTTCAACCCCATGCTCCTCCCCAACCCCTAACTCCGCGCCCCACTACCCGGCCGCACCGCAGCGGGTCGCCGACGCCATCGTGGTCCTAATCTCGACTACACCTACAACAAACCCTGTCTTCAAACCCGTCATCCCCGATAAAGCTGAAATACGCCCGACAGCCTGGGAAAACTTCGCTCATAACTGGTCACGGAGAGTATCTCTCGCTCCACTAAAGAACTCCTCACCCGTGATCTCCGAATCGGGCCGGAACAAACTTATCTCAGAACTCTTCCTTGAACTGCGGCCCGTGATACCTCCGGGCATCTCCTCCTCAACTGCCCTCCACCACTCTTAACGCCCGTCTGCAGAGAAAGCGCAGAAAAAGCGACCATCCGCTTCATTTGTACACTTCATCACCTAGTAGACCCGCCATATTTCCTCTAACCATGACGGTTTTTCTCGGGTCTCCCAATCCATCATAGTTCCGTGCCCCTAGCCGCCCCTCTCTATAGAAGCTACCGCCCGGGTCATTGTAATGCAAGCATAAAAGCCGAGCCATCCGCTCTAAAGGCATTTGTCCCTCCCACCACCAGGAGGCGGTGTGGTGGCTCAAGCATAGGGTCACTATGCATCGGGTGGAGGAACATGCGCACTCATCAACATATTCCTGATGGTGGTACTAATGCCTCAGATTTCCTAGTGGCGGGTCGGCTCGACGACGATTGTGAATTCAAAATTTAATATGTCATTCACGATATATGATTTTTAAATCACATAAATAATTTATAATTTTAAAATAAAACATTAAAAACAATCATATGAAAATAAATTTCAAATCTTTATAAAATTTCAAAATCCTGCTCGATACCACGTTGAAGGATCCCGTCAAGCCGATTAACCTCTACGAATCTTGTGGTCTCCCGCACTCCAAATGGATATGGTAACTTTTCAAAACAATCAATTAAAATCCATGGAGCGAACCCTTTACAATCCTTAACATATCTTTATAAAATAATGCCTGAAGTGGTAAATTTTTTTTTTTTTTTCAAACACTTAGATTTTTCAAAATCGCCGTAGTTTCCTCTGTTGGCCGAACTTTCCCAAATTTACAAAAACTCACAAAAACATTTAAAAACACTTCTAATCTTTCACTCAACTTCCATTTTAGGACTTCGCCCACAACCCAATTTAAGCAATAATAACTCAATCAAGCAAAATATATACATTATACATTTATTTACTTCAATCATCAAAACATTCAAAACTTCTTTAATTCCATGCACATTTTTATAAAAAAGGATCGCTTGAATCGACTTAAGCCGACCGCCTACGCACTTCGGGCCCATTGAGGATCAAAGCCCAATGAGTTCATTTTCAAAATATATACATATATACATATATACATGACAAAACATTCAACATATACAATATGCAAAACATATATACAATGTAAATTACATGCGCTGCCTCTCGATGGCTCTACCATCGCAAGCAGGGGATGCTCACCCGGCACCTGGTCTCGTCCCTAAAATGTTTTGAAACACAATGAAAGAGTGAGCTAAAGGAGCCTGCAAGGAGGCACATTTTCATTTAGACAACATTTTCAGCTAAATACTTATACAATTAAAACCAATTTATGCTTAAACTTTCTTTCTAATGAACCTGTGGTAAACACACCACCAACACGGTAACGATCAAGTGAGGGACAACTAATCCAACCATAACCACTATGTCGCTGAGAAACTCACGTCATGCATGTGGTTCCAAATTATATGACCTTATCGCTGTAAGGATATTGTCACCAAAAATCTATCTCCGTTAGTAACCTATAATCATTATTCCTCTAAATCCTTGCTACACGCCTAAGGTACCTCACTGATATCACCATAATAGTCATATGTAGTTAGGGTAACCATCGGCAAACATTTATTCAAAAATACATTTATAAATTCATTTAAATCCTTTTACTTTATCATTTTAAAACACATATATACGCGCAAATATACATATGCACTTTACACAGCTTTAAACTTCCATAATGCCTTAACACATGCATACATATGTAGTTTCATATAAATATATATATTTAGGCAAGATAACTAAACTTTTCATTAAACATTTACATTTACATTAAACTTTTCAGCTTAATATTAAAACTGCTCACTTGTAAAACTCAA